>VZTD01000493.1:196837-272177 GCA_013397725.1 Rhagologus leucostigma
GTTTTGGGAAGGAGGTGCCCGGCGGTGCCGTGCCCGTGCGGTGCCCGGTGCGGGCCCTGCGGCGCGGCGTGGGTGGCCTCGGGCTCCGCGCTTCGCCGGCCTCTTGGCAGCCGCGGCGTGGCGGGGCTAGCGGTGTCATAGCAGGCCTGAGAAAACCCTGATGTTTTTCTCAGAAACCCTTGTTCCTGATGGGGTTGTCGTGGTGAACGCACCTGAAAGTCCCCTTAGACAAAACAGTGGCACTTGGGCACGGTCCCGACACGATTTTGCGGAGCACTCCCAGCCGAGGAGGCCTTTGGATATGTAAATGAAAACTTCAGCAATATCCCCAAGAGACAAGTGCAAGAGCATTAACTCCTACGCTGCAGCATCTATAGCTTTCACGCAGGTTTAGCAGCCCTGTTGCTGCCTTTCATTGCTTGTCACCCTGGACAGTATCCTTCAGTGTCTGAAGTCCAGGCGTGATTTCTCGGTACCTGTGAGTTTTCTGGCCTTTCAGTGTCTTCAGGGTTCTAACGCCTCCAGGGATCTGTGCTTATTTTGCCTTGAGCTTACATTGGTGCACCAGCCTTTGAATAAAACCTTATTTCCTGGGGTAACCCTTCAGCATGGTGTTCAGGAATGGTCAGCCGCTAGGTTTTGATATAATATTGCTTGGGGAAGTAGGAAGTCAGTTGTCTTTTGTACCAGAATGTCTGTCACAGTCCTCTTTGCAGCTGGAGGCTTTCCTGGGCTAAAGCTCCTTGCATTTGGAGGAGTCTTTGTGAGTCTGATTGTTATGACTTCCCAGGTATTGAGCTTCAGTTTGCTGGATCCAGTATCTGAAGTATCTGAGAGCTGGCAGATTGTTTCCAAATGTTGGGAATCTCTGCACAGAAGATTCTAGTTTCACCCGCTTGAGTTGTAAATTCCTGTTCTCCTGCAGGAAGCAATGAAGCCTCACACATAATCTATTATTAAGATATTTTCTTCCTGTAGTAAAAGCTCCCATTAAACTCACAGTAATTGTAGTGTGTGTTTTAATGCCCTAGAAAAAGGCCTTTGAATTGGGGTTGTTGCTCCATCAAGTTGTTGCCAGTGCTACCAGTTCTGTTGCTTAGGCTTACAGTCTTAGACTCTTCCCAGCAGCAGTTAGTTGATGCAGTTGTAGCAGTATGTGGAGCAGAGAATCTTTCAATGCTAAATATGTGCTAGATAATGAGCACCTTTGTAGAGGAAGATATCAACAAGTTGTCACTGTCTTTTTGGACAATTACATGAAACTAGTCTTTTTGAGGTTTCTCTGCAGTTATGTGACTTTGTCAGAGATCACTTCCCCTAAGACCAATACTCAGACTATAACAGCTTCTTTTATTTAAAGGTTACTTTACTGTGGTTATCAACAGAAGCTGAATGAGTCTGTTCCGTGAACAGCAAACTCTCAAGTTCTGATGAAAAAGTTCTTGAACAAGAACTGGTGGTTATCAGTATCTTACCAGGAGCATGGTAGTATGTGAAGACCATCCTTTACCTCCTACTTGCCTAAAGGTATCTTAATTCTGTGGCAGTACAATACCCTGGAGTGTCTTTGACTATTCTATGCAACCTTGGTGTTAAGAAATCTGTTTCTCTTACAGAGACAACGGACATGTGCACCTTGTTTCAGTTTCCTGCTAATTTAAAATGGAGAAAAGACTGCTGACTATAGTACCCTTAGTTAAAGGGCATTAAGATCTATTTTAAGAAGAGTTATTTCTCTTCTATATTTAAAAATGCACTTTCTTCTTTAAACATAGCATCTGTTCTGGATTTTGTGTGTTTGTCTTGGGCTTGTTAGGAAGTAAGCACTGTAAAAGTACAGTGCTTAAGATGCTAAACCAGTGTGGATAGTCAAGACTTGGTCTTGACTGTGTGTTCCTCGTCTGAATGTGCTGTCTTACAAGTCTGCTCTGAAGGGCAGAGAACCCTCTGAGTTAGGGTAGTGATGGTGTAACTGGTGTAGCTGACAAATGTTAAGCAAATGGCACGTTGAGAGAAAATCTTGAGTTTTTTTGGGAGAGAGAAGGTCAACTCTTTATTTGGGCCATATAAAGTTGATTTGTTACATAGGGTTCAACCAGAGAACGTCTGGATTTTATGTAAGATTCAGGGGGCTGTCAATAACTGAGAATGACCAACCTCTGGGGAATGTCGCTGTACCCCCTCAGTTTGGCATAAAGCTTCTAATGACGGATCCATTACTAGAAGAGTGCGCCTCTGTTTGGGGAAATAAATAATATTGATTAAAATTACTAAATTGTTGAACTAATTGCTAAACTTTTATAAAAAAAATAAAAACAACACAGCAAATGTAAGACTTTGTTTCTAGACTTTCTTAGTGATTTGTTTTCCTGCTGATTTTGCACATAACTACTGCTAACTTCATTCCACTTACTAGTAATTAAATACCACAGAATAGCATCTAAACCCATCTGAATAGCGGAATCAGATTCTGGTGGTATTACGGTTGAAATGATGGCATTCACTATATTATACTAGTGTTCTTGGAATCATCTCATCACAGAACAGGGTTGAAAGGCCCTTATTGGAAGGCATCTCAAAGGATGGTCTGGTACAACCCTTCCTAGGAAAGGCAGCCTTGAAGATCATCTGCTAACTTGTCCAGTTGCACTTTGAAAGCCTTCTGTGACAGGGCCTTAACCATGAGAAGGTTTTTTCAGTGAAAGGTAGCACCAGAAAGAAATTCTTAACACAGATGAAATCTCTTCTTGTGCAACTTGCCTGCACTGTAGCCACTTACGTCCATGGGGCTCCTTGTCAGGAGAGCCTTCATCATTGTAGCCTTTCAGGTATCTGAGGTACTGTGATGTGGCTTACATGAAGCCTTGTCCAGGGAGAAGAGACATGGCTCCATTCAGTCTTTTCTTGTAAGGCAGACTCACCAGCCTTTTCATAACCTTCACAGCCTTCTTTTGGATGTTCTGCAACCTGATCATCTTCATAACCCTCCTTTGGACCCCTCCAGACTGTTTTATCTAATTGCTAGGATGTTTGCTTGTCTGGGCTACAAAAAGTCTTAAGTTTCACGATTTTTTCTTTATTCTAGTATTATTTCTTGAGCATATTAAATTTGTAAGAAAGAGTCTTTCTAAAGACTCAAAGCATATCTAGAGTCTTCTCTCTTGCAATATAAGAAGTCTTACAGTGGTCAGATTGTTGCCCTCTGCTATGAAGGCATGGCGACCTGGTTCAAAGCGCCAGCACGGCAGCACGGCCTCTCCCGTGCCACTCGGTCCAGGACTCACAGACACCAATGTGGTGGATGGTCAAATGGCGTTTATTATCTTATCTCATGGGGTTATATAGTCCAGGGGCCTCTCTAGTCGGGAGAGGGGGATTGTGGGATGGCCAAGGTTAGTAAGGAGTGGAAAACTACTGGGGTTAGTAGGACTACATTCCTAAGGTGATACTTATCAGTGGGACGAAGGGGGAGGGAGATTCCATGCTGTCCCTGCTTTCCGTTACATCGCGTGTCTCTTCCGTTCGCCTGTCCCTTACATCAGATTTTTTGTAGTATTATGTTTTAATGTTTTGAGTGGAAGGTTTAGTCCCAAAGTTCTGTAAGTTTGCTATTTTTTAAATATAGTTCTTCACTGCATTTTTCAGAGCAGTTTTTACTGAATTTCTGGAGATACTTTCAATTTGAAGCAAACCTCCTGAGAGGACTTTGCCAGATAATGCAATGCTTTGACCTTTAGAATCCAAACTATTTATTATAATATTACACAACTGTAAGGAGACAACCTTTTAAGCTTTGTTTTTTATGGAGAAAATGGACTCCTATTTCATTGCCTACCAAAACCTATACTTTTGACCTAAAAGGTGTATGTTTTCTCTTCTACTGACTGTTGTTTTGTGATTTTTAGACTGTATTAGCTGAGGGTTTGGGTAAAGGCTGGTGGTAGGTATTGCAGCTCTTGTAATTGTACCACTTGATGTTAACTCGGTTCATTCTTACCACAGTGACCAAACTGCATTTGCCAGCTCTTTATTCAAAAGGCCCAGTTGCAGAGCTTGCATTCTTTACCGGTCCAGGAAAATTAAATTTGTTGATCATGCAGTAATACTCTCTGTTCTTTTGAAATCTCTAAACCTTTGTTGCTAATACTTCTGAAAGATTTTATTCTTTCATGTACATATGATGACTCTGGTAACATTTATATATAGTTCCTGAATATTGTGTTTTTGAGCTTTTAGCTGTGGTTTTAAGATGGCATGGAAAGTTTCTATGGAATTTTATCTTAGACTGACTGTAATTTTCTTATTTTTAAATGGTTTATCCTGATAGCATTCTTTCAACTACAGTGTCATAAGGACTGTCTGGAGGGAAGCTGTGGTAGGCAGTTCTGTAATTCAGTGAGTACTGGCACACATGAAAACAAAATGCCAGAGGATGGAGTCTAACTTCGTGTGTCTCTTTGGTGTGTTGCTTGCAACAGCTGAAGCCTTTTTTTTTTTTTTTTTTTTTTTTTTTGTATTTTGGGATACTCTGTTATTCTTCTGCAAATCGTGTAATTAGCTATGCTTTAATTCACGAGATTAATTATTTGAAGTTTGGTATTAGAATCACATGGACACACACATTTAAAGGGGAGAAAGTAAGATTGTTTTTGGAGTCATAGTTCTGCTATACTCTGAAATTTAGCTAAAAAAGTGCCCGTGTGTGTGAACTGCCTTTTACTATTTTCAGTTATGAAGTTTTGTTGTAAAGGAAGATTAGTTGCCTGTGTATAAGTTGTTACAGAAGTTTATTCACCCTAGGCTTCCCACAGCTGAGTCTCAGACATCCAGTTTCTGGGGAAAAAAACAATAATTGTGTGGTACTGCATTAGGGACAGCTCAAGCTAGGTACCTCACCAGAGGGACCCAGAACAAAGAAATACCTGGGATTTTATACCCTTACAACCTATGCACGTGTTCTTTGCACACTTCACACACCTTGCATGCACCTCTTACTCCAATGGTGATTTTTGTTTTGGGGTCTTCTTGTTCATGATCACAATTTTTCTCTGTAGCTGTTTTTATCTGTATGGGTTGCAGCTTCTGATGATAGCCATCACTTCTCAATCTTTTAGTTTGCACTAGTCTCAGAGCTTCCTTTCACTGTAGCTAAACAGTAGTACAAGACTCCTTCAGCATATCAAGGTGAAAGTTTGCAGCTTGTGGCCTAAAGCTTCAGCACTTTGTCTGCTTGTGCTAAGCAAAACTACTTAGATAAAAGAATCCTGTTAAAAGAATTCAGCTAAGTAAACTCAGTCTACAGCAGTCCTCCCTTTGTTTTTATTAAGCTTTCCCACTATTATGTCAGAAAGAACTCATGAAGTCTTTCAAAGCATTTAACTGCTATCCATAATGTCACATACAGTGTTATTACAAGTAACAGGCATAATACCCTAAAGCTTTGACAGCAAAATAAGTACACAGTAGGATGGCATATGACCATTTCCATTTAGGTTCTATTTGGATTTTTGTGAAAATACATTAATTAATACTGCAGTAATACCATTGAGCATGCTTTTTTTTTTTTCCCCTCAAAGCTTTTTTTTGCATTTATTTAACACACTGGGTCAGCCACAGATCTCCAAGAGGCTGGTCCAGGCTGTAATTGTTTGCCAAACACTAGTCCTGTTGATGACAACCCTAGATGTTGGCGAGGGCTATTTCCCAACACTACGTAATATCTCAAAGTATACTGTTTCCTAAACTTCCATTATAAACCTATGTGACTACAAGTTTGAGTAATTTTATTTTACTTTATTTTTTTGCATTTTGCTGGAGTCTTTTGTATGAGCTGGAGAGTGTACTACAGGAATTTCCCTTGAAAGCTTAATGGCTACCAACAGAATTTGGATTTAAAATCCATCAGAAATACTATTTTCTGCTGAAGCAAGGGACTTTCATTCTTTCCATAGCATACCCATTGCATGACACACTCCAAAAGCGTATTTAGAGTCAGTATAAATAGTCACTTGCTGGTCACGTCACCACCAGGCTGCTCTTGCTAATTTAGTTAATTTGGCCTCTTGGGCTGTCACCAAGGGTGTAGAGGTTCAGTTTCAAGTGCCTCAAAGTTTCTCACCAATGCATAGCTTCTGTGTCGTTTTCAGTTTGCATAGCATGAAGATCCACTGGTGAACAGTATAAGATATGAGGTCTCTAGATGCTGATTTTACAGATCTGTCCATAGCTGGCTGGAGTGAAACACCTCGTAACAATCATGATGTGGCTCACTGTTGGAAGGAACAAATAGTGAAGCTGCTGAATTCAAAACGCGATATCCTTTTAAAGTAATAGTAAGTAAATTAATGATCTAAAATTCAGAACAATTTGTGTTTTGAGGGGCAGTGTTTCTGTAGCATGTTGTTTAAGAATCAGTTTCACTTTGTGTTACACACACAGTTATGTGACCTAGAACCAATATTCCTTTTACAGCTTGGAATATCCCTTCTTTCTCCAGACTCCAATTCCACTTCCTCTGCCTTCATAACTTTTTTCAATGGTTTGCGTAACTGCCCTAGCCCTGGTAATTGGGGGTCTTCAGTACTCTATTGTGCCTAAAAAAATCCTCACAATTGTTTTCTTTCTTGCTTTGTTTGGTCAAGGTGTTTCTACCATAGCCTTGGACCTATTTTGGGTCTATTTTGACCTTCTGAAGTATACTGGGAAGAAGCATAGTCTTTAAAAGCTGGTTGGGGGTTTCCTCCCTTTGGTTGTTTTTTGGGTTTTTTTTGGGGGGGGGGTGTTGGTTGTTGTGGTTTTTTTGCTGTGGTTTTTTTGTTTGCTTGTTGTTTGTTTTGTTTGTTTGGTTTTTTTTTGTTTGTTGGGTTTTTTGTTCTATTTATGGATTAAGCCCAAGCTATCAGTTCTACATCAATGCTGATTTTACTCCACAGCTTTGTGGCTATGGTTTTCAACATTTTTGGTATTTTTAGCTCCTTTTGTAAGCTTGTGGTGATCACAGTCCTTCCCATAATGTTTAGATCTATCCATTCAGGGAACAAATGCAATTCCATATCTCAGGTCTGTAAGAGGTCTTTTTGTATGCTGGGGAGTCTTCTGTCAATGTGAACCTTCCAGAAACACTCTTATTCCCATTTGCTCTTTGCGGGCAGTTACCTCCCTCAGCTTGTGGATTGCATGCCAGCTGCCACCCTCACATCCTAATGCTCCTTACATTAGGAAGTGGGAGAAACAGCAAGGTTTCTACTTTAGCTTATACTCACTGATAGCAGCTGCAAGCTGGGCTTCTTGTGGTGTGGTCTAAAGTCAAGGCTTTCTACAAAAAAAAAATGAAAAATTTAAAAAAGGTGAGAGCATGTGCTCTCAGTAGGGGCAAGTGAAGAGCCACAAAACATAGAGAGATACCTCTTTCCAAGCAAAAGTCTCATTTGTTTGAGGGTAGATGATATAGGTGGAGGAACTTGCTGAGAGCTAGACAGCAACACTGGAAAGGCAGCTAGATTTTGCTGCATTGTTTTAAATCTGTCTGTTGATACATAGATAGCCAGTGTCTGGCAAACCAAACAATGCAGTTCTTTAAAAAGTTCTGCTTTTCCAGTTGCAAGTTCTGTGTACATACTTATTAAAAACACTTCTCTAGAAAGTCTTCTTATCTAAGTGCTGTGATTAGCAGAACTAATGCTAATGGTTAAGTATTACTGTGGGGAAAGTGAAAACTACTTAAGTATGTTTGGTCTGTATGGTTTAGAGTTTTAACAATGTCTAGTAAAACTGAACTTTTTTTCTTTAGCACTGTCTAGTTCTAGTACCTGGTAATTTTAGTATTTACAGATTCTTTCCGTCTAATAATAGCTCAGCTGCTGCTTCTGGGAAAAATATAAGCCGTGCCTGTTGAAACATTTTAAGCATCAGATTTCTTTTCTGATTCCTTAGTTTAGAAAGTAAGGTGATAGGCAACTTAGCCAACAGACTGGGCTGCTGCAGTAACCTTCCAGGGAAGCTGTGGTAAAGTGGAGAATGGTGGGACACACATTCAGGTGAATACAGATTACAAATGTAATTTTAAGACACAGAAAAACCACTTTAAAGAGAGGCTGAACTAGGTAACTAGGAAAGAGTGATCTTCAGTTTTCAGTTTTCTTACATGTTTGTAAGGCCTCAAGTAGATGTAGCTCAGTTCTTTAAGTTATTATGTCAGTGATATACAAGATTGCTCATGCTTTGTGTTGATTTTGTTGCCCTGTTTTTTTGTCCCCAAGGAGTAGGTGGCCCTTAGAGCTCTGTAAACTAAACTCAGTCTGTGTTAGGATATACACGTAGCAGAGGATTAAAATTGTATAGCTTATGCTATCACTGCTGCCAAGCTCCAGTTTGATTTGCACTTATGTAAATGCAGAGCTGAAAATTGGGCTGGTTTTTGAACTGATTCACAAGCAGGTCACACAAACTCTTGCCCTGAGGGTGACTTGTCCTGCTAGAGAGATACAGATGCTGCATACTGCTTTAATCCACTACTTCATGTTTGTCAAACCAGTTAAAGATGTTTTTGTGGCACTTATTACCCATAAAATAGTCTTTCTAGTGTTTAAAATCCATCTGCAGTAATTGGAGCCACCTGTTAGAATCAAAGTGAAATAGCCTTGCACTGAAACTGGAGTAGAACAGACTACTTTGTCCAGTATGCTCAGTGCTGCTGACATGAAATACACTGGCAAGAAGGCTTGTTTTGAAGTACTTATAAGAGGTACTGGATAATAGAACCAGACACTATCTTTTTAAAATTACTTCTGCATCTTCTTCTTTTTGGCATTGTTTTGCTAGTTCTGAGGAGCTCTTTGAATCTCAGGGTGAAATTGAGATTAATACTAAGTGTGTAGGGATTGGTGTCTGTGACTACTGCATTCTTGCCAAAGGAATCTTTTTAGAATAACTGATGCTTCTGATGGCCAATGAGACGATCAACAATAAATAAAAACATAGTCTTCTGTTGCATTCAGTTGTGCGTGCACATCCAAACAAAATGACTAAAATGAGGTCAGAAATTAGTAGTCATTTTTTCCACAGCAAGATTCTGGTTTGGAATTAACACTTAAAAAGTAGTTGAGATGTGTGTAGAGGAGGTGTTTTGCAACAGCATGTACAATTCTATATCTTCTATAATTTTGCTTTGTGTTAAAGCCTCCTGATTTGAAAAGCTTACTCAGAAACTGATTTCAAAAGTTGTCCTTTATCCAGAGATTACGTCATAATTTCGGTAATGCAAATATGCTCACTCTTCTAAGGGTCAAGTAACTCCAAACCTTGAGAAGAGAGAATTACTGGACTGCATTATGTCAAGTGGTTTGTAGTTTAAAGAAAAGCAAAGCTGGAGTTGCTTCTGCACCACATGTAAAACTACCTTCTCTGTACAAATGACTGTCCTTACTGCATAACAAAAAGCTTTATTCACCACTTATTCACCAAGTGGATAGTTCTTTGAAGGTTTCTCTTTACAAATGGTATTAGACTTCATCTTCACCACCTAAGCTTTGATCAGAAATCTTCTTATATGGGCATTTCTATGGGGCTATGAATTAATTTGCATCTTAATATTGTGACATAAAATAGCCCTTTTTCTCTCTATGTGCTAGCACCAGAGGCACAGCAGCCAGGACTGTCACTTGTCCACTGACCTGAGTTCAGTAATCTGCTCAGCATTCCACAGGTACTTCTTGTGGAAACAGTAGCTCAGTTTTGTTTGAGACCAATCTTTCTGTTCCTTGCTTGATTGATTTACACTATTGGCTGAAAAAGGTGTTAGTTTATATATTGAGGCCTAGCAGGCAAAAAGGCTTTCTTTCTTCTGGAGAGCTTTGTCCCAGATAGAGCACAGAATTTGGAAAATGGGAAAGGAAGCACATAAAGAACCCTAATCTTCTGCTGGATATATACAGGTTGAGTGGAAAACCTCAATTTATTTTGTTATAATGCACAATTTCTTTCCATTTGTTCTGCCCAACCCCATCCTCCTCAACCCCAACAATGGCTGAACAAAACTCCCAAAAGCATAAATACATTTTATCTTGGAATATGTTTATGTTCTAGAATTAGTGGTGTTGAAGTCTTTCTACTTACTGCTTGGGTCTCTGCCACCTGAACTCGGTGACCTTTAGTGTTGGTGAATGGTCCTTTCCTTCACAGAACAGCAGTGTGAGGAGGGGACCCTGCTCTGCTTGTTTGATACCGTGGCCATGAGCTTAGAGGAGCTGGAGGCTTAGACTTCTAAATTGAGCTCATCTGGCAGGAGGTGTGTTGTTTCACAATCAACACCTGTCTGTAAGAGGTCCTTCTCTTTCCCTGGCCTTCATTGCTTCTGCAGCTTTCAGGTAGTCGTCTCCACTGAAGCTTCTCCACTTCATCCTGTATTACACTTTTAAGATCCTTGAAAACATGAGAGAAACAGTTTTTGTTCTTCTTTTCAGTGACTTCTGAGCAAAATGACTGTCTTCTTGGAAATCTTTGACCTGTATTGAAACCCATAGTATTTTGCAGATTCATCAATACAGAAGGGAAAATAAGTACGTGTCTTTCAACAAACAAATAGTGTCTGGCAACATTAGCTATAAGGGCTTTTAATATTTTGATGGATTTGAGATTGGAGACAGTAAATCTGAACACTGTAAGGTGTAATCAACTCACTTCAGTCAGTAGTTTGGTAACTGCAATTGTGTTACTATTGAGCTGTCAGTAATCTCTGTGTTTGTGTAGGCCCGAAGCGAGCACCCAGGCGGGGGGAACAACAAGGAGTCAATAGCAGAGGCACAGAAGTGAAACAAGACAAAAGTGAATGGAGACCATCTTTCAGGGAATACCGTCCCTATGGAGCACAAAGACAAGTGGAATTCACAGTAGAACGGTACGTATCATGCAAGGAGATCTAAGGTCCCCCACAGCGGATCTGCACAAGGGTGGGAAGGAAAAGTGTTCAGGTTGTTAAAAGAGATCTAGTAGCCAGACGTGAGGTGAAGGCCTGGTTGCATTATTAGTGTGCAGGTTTGTTGCAAGACTACATACTTCATGCCTGTCAGAGCTGTAGTTTCAGCTTCCGTGGGGGTTGAATTGGAGCGTTTTGTTGAATGTTAGAAATTTAAGGCAAAACTGAAAAATGTAAAGATCTGAAAATGCGCCCCCTAGTCAGCAGCATATTTATAAAGTTCGTTTCTGAGCTCACAAACCAAGCTTTGCAGAACATGTGGGAGGTTCCAAGTTGGAACTTACTGCTTGGACAGTGAATGCATATTGATTTTGCTTTCTTCATAAGTACTAGAAAATTCCACCTAAACCATTAATGCTTCAGAGTGTAGCTGTTCTTACTTTACATCACAATAGTTGATATTTGACAAGTTGTCTGAAATTTTTAGCAGTTGCATATAAATCTAGGTTTAGATGGTGGAGCTATTGCATGATGAAGTTGTGAAGATTTGACAGTTTTGTAATGTTTTCTTTAATTTCTGTAATGTTTTCAGTTAATAACAGCTGATCTTTCTTTTCCTGTTTGCTGTAATAATTCCTCCAGAATTCAATTTATGTCCATTTTTAACGACAAAACTAAAACAGCTGTAGTGTGTGCTGTATAAAGATGCAGTCTAAAAATTGTGCAGTAGCTGTTGTGTACTGATGTGTCCCACAGCTGCACAAATATAATATGATTTTTTTTCTTCTTGTTAACTGTTCTATATAAACAAAAATCTGACTAATTATCTTCTTTTTAGACCGGTGGAAAGATTAGACTATGAAAGGCCAATAAGAGGTCGTGGTGGAGGAAGAGGTGGAATGCGAGGTAGAGGAAGAGGTGGTGGATTAAATAGAAGTTTTGATGGCTTTGACCAAAGAGGAAAACGGGAACTTGAAAGACAAAGCTGGAATGATAAAACGTAAGTGTTCTGTGTGCTGTTTCTCACTTGGTATACAAGTAAATAATAGTCAGCACTGCAGTACTGTCTTTTAGGTATTCTGTTCTCTTCTACTATATCCAGGTTGGCTGGCAAAAAGTCAATACTGGTTTTAGTTTGAGGTTCTGAAAAAAAAAAGGGAAAAAACCTCTTGAACTCACAGCACTGTTTTCCTCTCTAGAGGAGCAAAAGCAGATGACAAAAAGGGTGGAGGTGGAGCTCACAACTGTAGAACAGTTAAAGATGATACGAGGTCCATCGTATACTTGTGCCCATCATAGAGCATATTTTTCTGTGGCCTACCTTAGATCATCACTTTCATCTGTTTCATGTCCATTTTGAGCTTTATAAGCATCGCTTTCTGTTATTGTCATAATTAATGTAATTTTACAGTTTTTTTAACTTGGCTCCTTCATGATGGTGAGATTAAATTGAAGCAAAGGCATGATGGTGTTTGTTCACTTAAGACTGCCAGAATCTTTTGACTGGAGCTGAGCTGTCTTTTAATGGAAATAACTTATTCCTTTTCTCAATAGTCAAGTAAGTGGGACTCTGGTATTTAATGGAATTGCTCCAAAATGCTGATTATAAGATTCAAACTGTGTTAATGGGCTTAAAGTCCTGTCTCTTTTTCTTGAGTTTTACAGATAATTTCTAAATTGCAAAACTGCAGTACAGTTCACTGTGGCTCTGAAGGTAATATTTAGCTGACTGTACCACTGAAGTACATCTTAAAGTGCTAGGAAAATCAGTAGCATAATGTGATTAATGGTCACTTTGAGTTAAAAAAAAATCAGGAATTTTACATTCAGTTCTGTATATCTCTCAGTGGTACTGGTCTCTGTTTATATTTGTAAAATCTCACTGATTATGATGGCTTTTGTCCATTCTTTGCACCTAGCAATATGTTACTCTTTCCAGTAACTTTTATTCTCATATACATCTAGAACTCTTTAATTGAAGGCTGATACAGGATGAAGAAAAGGCAGTACTTTGAAGTGATAGCAGATATCTTTGGCCATGTACACATTCATTGACAAAATTGTTTTTAAAATAAAATTTTATTTTAAAATAAAATCTAAGTTTTAAAACTTAGTGGATTCAGACAATCATGCTAAAAGTTTGAAAAATACAGCCTTGATGTGTAATAATTTTTGAGTCTTGATATTCCAAATTCTTCTGAAAGGTTTTACTAACTTCTCTCCCTTCTACAGAATTTCATATTAAGAGTAGATTGGTTAGGTACTCTGGCTTTTCAAAGGATTGGCTAGGTTAACATAGTTCTGAACTGATAGTACAAAACTAGCTAGCAGAAAACTATCTTCTATAGGATATCAGGGAAGGCTTCATAAACTTGCAAGGTGTTGATTGGCCCTTATGTTTTCTCCCTAGTTAAGGTTTGCTGTTTTTTTTTAGTTCAGTAGCATCAGACCATATCAATGTTTTCTTGTGATGTGGTAGAAGTCACATAAAATTAACGCTCTCTGAATGATTCTAAAAGCATGTCTGTGCCCTAATTGTGCTAATTATGCATTGAAGCTAAAAGGTGTTAATTTTAAATATGTATGCCTGCTAGTGGAATGAAAATAAGTTACTGCTGTCGTTTGACAGTGAATTAAAGTCTGTGTTACAGAAAATAAAAACTTTAATTCTTTAAAAGAAGCAAAAAGGCAAACCCAAATGTCAGTGTTATACTATAATGATTAGTATTCATGATGGAATTATTTCATCTTCATACATGCTTTTCACTTTTTTTGTTTAAAGGAAATAGAAGTTGTATTTTCCTAATATTCCTCATTTTGTTAGTTGCTCAGCTAGTCACTTAGTACATCTTTCTGCTTACGATCAAAGAGTTTTCCTTTTTTTTTCCCCTCCTTACCAAGGAATTCTGGAAAAAGAAGTGATGTACTGATTTGGTTTTTTTCCAGTGTGACTCATGAAGACTGTGGCTTTGTTTTGGTTTTTTGTGTGTATTTTGTTTTGTTTTGTTTGCTTACTGTTTTAGAGGGACAGAACAGACTGCACCTATGGAGGAGACCATGGAAACTCCTGAACAGCCAGGGACATCTGAAGGAGAGCCTCTGAGCAAGTACAGTCAGACAAATATTTTCTTTCTTAATGCAAAGGAAACAATTAACTCTTGCTGATGTACTTGTATTGAGGGGCACACTCGAAATGTGAAGTGTAAGGTTTTGCTAGTGCACGTATTTAAAAATAGAAAAGCTTTGTCTTACATGTGTGAGTATGGAAAACATGTCCCTAATTCTGACTAAAGCTTGATTTGTGCAGTTGGAAATTGCATTTAATTGCACAGTGATGCTTAACTTCCTAAGATTTGGTAATAATTTAAGGAGGAGCTACATAATATGTTTTACTTTTTTAACTTGTCTAATTTGTAAAAACTACCATGCTTTTTGACATTCTCTGAGAAAAGGTATTCAAGATGCCCATGTAACTGTACAAACACATTTAAAATACACTGAGATACTAGGTCTGTATTCATCAATCACTAATAGCATGCAGGTATCATCCATTCACGAGGGGCCACGGCAGAACTTGGAAAAACTTTCTGGAAATGCAGTGAGCCTTAGAAGTAGAGAAATTGAGAGAGAAATCTGCCCCTCATCTTCTGGCTTTCATTCTAATCAGTGTCACAGCAAATAAATGAACACTGACTTAAGAAAAATAACTGGACAGTCTTGTCCAAGTAAGAGACTGAAAGAATAATTAAATAGCATGTGGTCAATACCACCTAATAAGTGAAAGATGGTCAGCGCAGTATGTCAACCTCTTCTGTTGATGTGAAGCCTTTTTTACGTCATGGTGCGGCTCCAGATATTAGTGATATGGGTTCATTTTGTAATTATAAAGCTAACTAGACTACAAAACCTGTTTTATATGTTCAGGTTGTTTAACCCTGTAAGAAGTTCAGTTGATATAGCTTTGATTCTTTTAATTTTAGAGTAGCTTTTAAGATACAGCTAAAGGTGTATACACATGGGGAAATCTATCTGAATGACTTATGACTGAAAAAAACGATTTTAGGCTAACTTAAATCAGATGGGCCGTGTAGGTACATTGTCAAAAATGCACTGTGTTAGCTAAATATGAGAACAGTTATTCAGCTTTTTAAAAATTTTTATTTTGTCAGTTGCTGGTACTTTTACTTGTTTCACGCTTGTACTTGTTTCTACTTCAATTCAAGCTCTTTGTTGGTGTGTCCCAATATCAGTTCCTTGTAGACCTTAAGGCATGAGAAGTATATACAGTGGAAAAGGCCTCTGGCAGAATCTGCCAGTTATCTTTAATTCTTTCATCTTTCTTAGAGATCACTAGGTATTCAGTCAGACTGGGAGCCTTTCTGGAGATTTTACTCCTGTTTGTGTTTTTTTAAAAAAAGATTGATTTAGGAATACTCTGCTGAAATTCATATGATTCAAAAAAGCAAGAACCTACAAGTACAAAATTCTGCACTGTGTACTGTTTTCAATGCAATAAACACTGTCCCAAAGGCTTACAAATCTATATACAAAACATGAGTTACATATTTCTCACTGCACTTACCTTGGTGACCCTATGTATTTTAAAAGAGGAGGCATTGTGCGAATGGTGCCTAGGCCATTAGGGGTGGTTGTATGGCATACACCTTAACAAGATGGAGTTGTTGTTGCTGTAATGTTTAAAAGCAAAAGCTGGTAGGATATGGTGTTCAGGCTTCAGGAGGTATTTAAAGGTCTTACTGCTTAGGTTGCCCCTGCTGTCCAGATAACACAAATTAGGTTTTTGTGCTTGTGCTTTCTCTACAGCCTCAGTATTATAAAGGGTTGTGTGTTTGCTTGGGCTGCTGCTAGGGTCTTTCTCATTTTGACACTAAAATGCAGTGACTGCAAGGAAACCATTTATTTTCTTCTGCTTTATTGCCGTTGTGTGCTTGCACTGAGAAAGAGATTGAAGACTTGGGTTTGTTTCTTCTCTCATTCTCTTTCTTCTTGTAAGTGTTTCCATTTAAAATTACAAGTAAAAAAATGTCATCTTGGAAGTTGGGAATAACCTGTCTGCGTGAAGATGGTGTATAGCTTTCTGATGTGGTACTGGCTAATTTCTACGCAGCTCTGGAAAAGAGGTTCTATGGGCTTCTGTAACTTATGGGGTCTTGTCTTTAGGGCTCTGTTTTGCCATTCCTGAGCTTCTAGTTGCAGGGTATTGCAGGATAAGAGTTTCTTTAATACTTGTATAATATAAATCGAGTTGTTTTTTCCCCATATCCTCAAATTTTCTTGAGTGTATCAGTATTTATCTCTAGTTATGTCATCCCAAACTGCTAATAGTAGGGTGTTGTTTTGCTGCAAAAGCAAAACCTAACCTTAAGCCTGTATAAAATACACAGGTAGTGCAGAAGTATAAACTTTCCTCTCAGCTGCTTTCTGTTGAACTTTTTTTTTTAACTTTTCTTCACAGTCCAAACAATGTAATACACTTGAGTTGACCAATTCAAATTAGTAGATTTTTTTGTTTTTATTCAGTACAACACATGGGCTAATCAATTCCTGTTCCTAAAGGTATTTGCAGAGCTTGTATTTAATCTGGGGGGTTTTCTAACATGTTTTCTCACATAATAGTCTTCCTTTTTGGTGGAGCTATATATCATTTTGGTTATGTAACAGGAAGCTTTAACAACTTATCTTCAAGATGTTTTAGCTATTTATCTAATTTGTTTATTTGTTTTGTTGTTGTTGGTTGTTTCTTGTTTGTTTTTTTTTTGTTGTTGTTGTTTAATGGTGACATAAAGCTGTTCATAGATCGGGCCAGAGCTTCATAAGTATTTGATTCAGTGTTTTTCTTCCATAATAAGTTTGTGTAATTGTTGTTTGGTCTTACCTTGTTTAAATTTAAATTTTTCTATAGCTGGTGATAATGCTCTTGTAAATAATGTTTAGTGGGAAAGCTTCGTGTCATTGACTTCTTGATAAAAGCTGGCTAAGCATTTGCTTTGTGCAGCTGAATAATACAAAAACTGATCTGAGAGAGATGTGCTGTCATTATTTCTTATGATGTGAAAATAATAGCTGAATAGCTGAGCTAAATGGCATTCCTTTCCATTTGCCTTTCTTCTGGTAAAAAGAAAATGTATTTTGTTTACTATATGCACAGTAATCAAGGCGTAGTTAAAGGGTTATGGTCATCCATTGAAAACACTGAAGCAGTAGGAACTATTACTGAAGGCTCTCATTTAGTGATTTGGTAGGACTTTGGCTGTGAATTCAGTTTGTTCATGTCCAGAGGCTGTGCTTAGTTGTCTGGCAGTGTTTTGTAAGCATTACTGCTGGTGTGCCAAGGAGCTTATTAATTTGATTAATGAAAATGCACACCAAGCAGTTACTAAAAATGTGTAAGGTTAGCAGGTAGAAAGTAATGCACAGAATGCACATCCACACTGGCTTGGTGCCCAAAATAACTTGCTGCAATTGAGTTTCTGTCCAAAATGTGATTCTCAGGTTTCTGTTGCTGTGCTTCACTCATAGGTGTTTCCCCTTGGGAGCCTTGACATCCTAAAACAAATTTGTACTGCTAATAACCTAGCAGTTAAAACCATCCTTTGCAGTAAAAACCAAAACTGTACTTTGCAGTTAAAAAAAGCCAAATATTTGCAGTGTAAATCCACAAGTATTTCCTTTGGAACTGGAGAGTGGATGTTTTTGATGTATGTGTACTTTTCAAAGCAATAGCTGTTTGCTTTTTGAGAGATCAAGTTGCTGTGTGGCCAAATGTCCGCATGTTATCTTATGATCATAGCAATTTAGACCTGAAAAGGGTCTTTCTGACCCAAGGCATGACCAATTTTAACTGTTGCTTCTCATACTTCACTAGTTGATTTTAATGTACTCTGCTAATAGAGATTTCAGTGTCCCCTGATGGTCTTTCTAATACTTAGAAAATAGAAACTGCTATGTTAGGTTTTTTTTCCTCCTGGATGTCTTGCCTTCATGTCATGGATATGCAAAACCTTTTCTTTTTTTAGCATTATATGTATTTCCTTTGCACATCTTTAAAGGCTTCACATGTACATCATGTGTTTTAGACTTCTGCCTTGTCGTGCTGTTGTGGACTTCTCATGTGTTCCCACATAGAAGACATTATTTACTCGAGATGTTGTTCCACCCTACCAGCAATAACATCTGTTGCGAACAAAACTGTTGATGTGGCTTCTTACCATACACGGGATGTTGTTGAAGGAACAGATGTTACTGCTTCAACAGATGTGTTGAAGGAACTTGACTGCAATGCTCCTGCACTGTCTGGGGAGTTGGGGTCCCTCCTTCAGAGCTCCTGCCTTGTTAGTGGTTCTTTCTGTGTTTGGGTGGCTGATACTTTTGTCTGAGTGTACATATTTCTAGTTGTTCTTGGGACTTTCTGGTGATTGTTGTTTTGGTTGCTTGTTCTCAGATCACTGGATCACTTTAGCATCTCGTACCACTGGTCAGCCATTCAGTATTCTTGAATACTTGCACTACTGCCCTTCTTCTGTGCAATCTTTGTGCCACAGAAGATGCAGTAAATATTGTTTTACACTGTTAAACTCCCACTCACATTCTTGGTTTTCTTTTGCAGATTAAAATATTGATAGTTAGTTCTCAAGTACTTTTTGCAATCAGTTATCTTTCTACAGCTCTTGCCAAGGACTGAAACATAGTCTCTGTAATGTGGTGAAAACTTCGTGGGAGAGGAGGAAAAAAGACTTCCTAAAGTTCAGATATGCAATTTACTGAGTTAGTGGCTTAGGAAAAACTTAAACAGAGACACTTTTATTAGTTATGTTTCTCTTTTGTAATTCCTCTGAGTGTTTAGCACTAGTCTTGTTTTTCTAACACTTATTCCCAAAACTGAAGCTTCAGATAATTGATGAAAAATTATCTGGCTTCTTATTCTTGAGGACAACAAATTGAAATGTTTTGGGTGCTATGTGTTCTTAGTGCTTTTATAGATAGAACAGTATCTGTTGGTGTTTTTCCAGAAGTAGCTGCTTCTTTCACCAGTATCCTTTTTATGTAACCGAATAAACCATTTAATTTTTTCCTAACAGTCCTTCTAATACAGTTTCAGATTATAATGAGTGTGGAACTACAGACTGCTAACCAGTCTTTTTAACCTTGAATTTCTGGTTGATAAAGCTGGAATTTTCAAAATAACAGGGCATAAAGGCATGTCAGAGGGCAGGCATGTAGTACAGGATTTCTGTATTTGTTCTTCTTCTGTGAAGTGAATTTGGAACTATGTTAATCCTAGAACTAAAATTAAGGGCTGCCTTAGTGTTCAGTTCTGCTTCTCACAGTCATGCTGGGTGTTCAGAAAAATACTGTGTAATTTTGACTGGCAAGAAATATGAGTGCTTTGCTGCAAGATGAGGTAAGAAGAGGGACCAGGCCTGTTCCTGTATAGGCTAGTTCTGTAATGTACAGAACAGTCCCAAAAATGTGTGTAATGCAACGGGTTGCTTGTATAACTTTAAAAACAAAATACACACAATCACTGATTTGTCATTTGACTCTGCATCTTTCCATGATAAAAAATTTCCTACTTGCACCTAATAAACTGTATATTTACATTGGGGAAATGATAATTATTTGGTAGAAGAGGACTGTGGAACTATGACTGAATGAGGAAAACCAAATCCATAGTTCTCCCAGTAGACAGGTTCTAATGAAAGGGTTTTCCAGAAAAGTCATTGTTAGGGAAGTACTAAGCCAACTTCAACTGCTATTGTAATGCATAGCAGTTTCCTGTGTGAGAAGAGAGAAATGGTTTCTCAAGTGTCTTGGAGTAATCAGTGTGGGTTTTCCTGTAGTACTTTCCATGGTACTTGACTTGTTTATGCAGCAGACAGTTGTGGTGATGTAGTAAGCTGTGCTCCCTGTACGTGATGCTGGTTAGTAGGAAGTAGCTTTCTGTAGGTATCATTAAATGTATACCTGCAGTGTTCTAATAGCTGCTGGTCCTGGGCAGGCCTGTCGTGATCAGCATCAGAAAAGTGGCAGAAGAGTACTCAAGCAGTGATGAGTGGAAAATAATTTTTTTTTTTGCTTATGTATCTTGTCTTATCTCTGTGTATCTTACAGACATAAAACTTTCTGTCTTTACAGTTCAAAATATGCAAGGCAGCCTCTGAAGTATTTCATATGTATTTCTAGAACAAATCATTATTGTACTTAGTGACAAATGAAAATTTGACTAGGATTAATCTGGTTTTGCCAAGTGATAAATGCTGTCTGCTTGTCTGTTATTACATCTGACAAAAAAATTCAAGGAAGCATTTGAAATACACAAAGAAAATGTTAATAATTACCTGGAAGATCTCATGGTGTGATCATCATATCTTTTTGATGACTGAAAGCTACACTGAAACATGAATTCATCTCATATTGCCATTGTGCAGTACAAGGCAATAAAACCATGCAGTTGGGGTGTTGTAAAGCTGCTCTGTATGCTTTTTTTATTACTGTGGCTATATTTGCTGGGTAGATCCACTATTGACCTGTAGGGTTAAGAATATGCCAGATCAAAAGGCAGAATGATTTTGTCTAGAATCCAAGTGCTTGAATTCAGGATGAGATTGGATGAATACTAATACAAGAGGCTGCAGACAGCTTTTGTTCATATGACTAATTTCAAACAGTACCTCAATATATACTCTAAGTTACATTAATGTGAAACTATCACACATAAAGTTACTGTGGGGTGTAAGTGAAATTAATGACAATAATTTGGTGAGAAACATTCTAAATGTTTTGTTTAGTATCCTTACTTTGGAGATTAGTGTTCTTGTTTGTCCTGGAATGTTGCAAGCTAAATGTTACTTTAAAACTGTAAACTTCTAGAGTTGCTGAAGGAGAGCCAATGGAAGAAGTGGTTCAAGAAATGACGTTAGATGAGTGGAAAAATCTTCAGCAGCGGAATCGACCAAAGCCTGAATTCAACATCCGGAAGCCAGAATCCACTGTTCCTTCCAAAGCAGTGGTGATTCACAAGTCAAAATACAGTGACAATGTAAGCACTGCCTCAGGAATTCTGTAAACTCTCCTTTATGCCCAGGGTTAGGAAACGGTCTCTGTTTTTTTTCGACTAGTTTTAGTGTAGTCTGAATAGGCAAGAAAACAGTATCTAAGCTTTATTGCTGTAATGACACATGCCCCAAACCTGGCTTTAAATTGTGTTCAAGTTTTTGTCTCAGATTATCACCCCTATTTTCTATGCAAATATGTAATATATAAAGTTGTTCTACCTTATGGCTGAGCTGCTGCCACCTGTATAGGTCTCTGGTAATGCTGCTAGAAAAACTTGGTTTGTGAAACTGTTTAGCTTACTTGCCAGTATACATTTGCATGTATCTCATTGTGCACTTGGAAATATGAATTTTTTTTAGGGTGTGGTTTTTTTTGGGTCCTGCTTCTTAGAACTAACCCTGGAGAACTTGTGGTGCTGTAGTGTGCACCCCCTCCCCACTTCCCCTAGATTTTATTCTGTGATATTACTTAGACTGAAATTTCAGGGAGAACTACTAGTTCTGAGGAGAGAGGGGAAGCTTCTTTCAGATTCTAGCTTACTTAGATTTCAGATTTTGGAGGTCACAGAAGTATGTGCATATAGTCTAGCATGATGGAGTTTTGATCCTTGAAGTCTACATGCGTTTATGAATACACATCTTTTCTCTAGTTATAATATTAACATCAAAAGTTGCTTAATCACTTTAGGTCATTGTCTGCGTTCTTTTTAGTGAGATTTTTAAGGTCAGATTTGCTGTTATCCCGTCTTTCTTTCCTGAGAGAGGCAGTGGTAGGGGTGGAGGGAATACCCTCCACAAGCTCCGAAGAGAGAACACAGGTGTGTGAAGAGTACATACAAGTTTCTGTTCCTTTTGCCCATAAAGTTTCTGTTCTGGTAGCATCAAGAGACCTTGTTAAAATGAACACAGAACAGGAGGTACAGGAACTGTGTAACACAGGCAAGTGAAATCCCTGCATTAGACACTACATAAGTGATTCATCATTGTAAGGGATGAGTTAACATATACTTTATCATAACTACAGTCCCCATTAAAGTTATGCTGGGAAACAGTCTGACATCCACTAGCTATTAGGAACATACAGTTAAAACAGTAATCTAAAACAGTAATCTCATAGCTGCAGGCATGTAGATGAATACATCGATTAGGTAGCTTTGGTATGGCCTTTTAACCATTACTTGGAGATAACTGCAGGAGTAAGTACCTTAGGTCTGACTCTCTAGTCCCTTTGAAAACCTCCTAGATTATATTTCTGAAAAACCTCTTCCGTATCATGGAGTTGGTACAGAAGCTTTTGTTGCTAGGAATCTCTGAGCCAACAAAGAACTATCCCAGGCATCTGGCAAGCTGCAGTTACCTCGTCTATGTTAAAATCCTGTGCAAGTTAAGGCCTGTCTTCTGCTCCAGATGCCACCTTGGTTCATCTGCTGCTTAGTCTATAATATTAAGTGTGCTTGTGTATCTGGGAGGGGAGAAGCTCATACATGGAAACTGTAGGCTTGAACCAGATCTTCTTTTTAGTTGCAAAAAGAAGACTTTGAAGATGATTCTCATGTCTTTCGAAAACCAGTGAATGATATAACTTCTCAGCTGGATATTAATTTTGGGAGTCTTCCTCGCCCTGGCCGTGGATCAAGAGGAGCACGAGGTGGTCGTGGTCGTGGCAGAAGACCTGAAGAGACAGGACCTCGACCAGAAGTAGTGGTAATGGATTTTATGGTTTTCTTGTTGTTGTTAATTTGGGGTTGGTTTTTTTTGGTTTTTTTTTTTGTTTTCTGTTACTGATGGTGTTTGTATGTGCCCCTTTCTGTGTGGAATTTTGATTTCTGTAGTGACAGACTTGTTTCTAATTCCTGTCTCATAGTATGTTGCCCTGCTTATTGAGTTCCTGGCCCATATTATGTTATTTGAAATTAAATACTGATTGAGGCTCACAACTCTTAACACACTTCAAAAGTTCTGATTACTGATGGTAACTAGAGGAAGGGATGCAATGAGGATTTGTTTCTGCAATGAGTTTTGATATAAATTGGGAAGTAACTAAAATAACTAAAGGCTTGTATCTCTTCGAAAAATTTCAGTGTGATACAGTAATACTTTGATTACTGACAGTGAGATCAGTAAATCTGTGATCGTACAGAATGACTCATGAGTTCAGTATAACTGTTATAAAAAACTTCCACTTATCTTTGGGGGAAAAAAAAGGCATTGGCACACTGGAAAACGGCATCTTTATTCTTCATACTAACAGAAGCTTTACAGTGACTAAAGTGCCTGAAGACCAGGAACTTTCAGAATAATATGGAAGTGTTGATGCATTTGTTTCATCTGGAAGAAAAAGGTTCTTTATAGTAACAGATCAGAGAGACTGAAACTACAACCCAATATGTTCAGTAGTTCTAGAATGTAAAAATATAGTAATGCTGCTTCTAAAAATATGCAGTATTTTGCTTGAGACTGCTTTACTTTTTTCTTCATTCAGAGCTGCAGAACTTGTGACTTTCTGGTCCTCTCCAGGCAGCATTATAAATACATTCACACTGAAAAAAAATTATAGTAGTCATAAGTCGTGAGATAAATGTTTGTGATAGTGATGGATACAGTTTGTGTAGAAGTAGCATTTAGTAGGAGTAGCATTTGAGTATAAGAATGAACCCTTTTGAGGGTAAACTATGTCTATATAGCTGTGAGATACTTTTGAAATGCATTAATTTTTATAAAACTTTTCTTACTTCATAGGTGCAGCTTGTTGCTCCAAATCCTGATGATCCTGAGGATTTTCCAGCTTTAGCTTGAAGAACCATCATGGATGGTGGTATCTCAAAGTCGCTTTGTAACTATGAAGAGACCAGTTCTATTCTGGTGTGGATTAAGGAAGTCTGTTTCCTTCTGGAAAGTTGTTTGGGTGTTTGGTGTGGAATGATTTGCAGCTGTCTGCTAATAGAGTTGGGTTCTGCAAATATGGGTGGCCTGGGATCCTGTCACAGGTTCCAATGTCTGCCTCCATTTGTGAAGCCTGTAGGAAGGCTTCCAGTACTTCCCTAGTAGGCTTCAAGTGAAGTTAAAGGGAAGAGTGTTTAAAAATATATATATAGAGATTATATCAAGTTCTCCATGACACCATGGTGAAATGTAAACTGTACAACACGATCCACAATTGGGACTCAAATTCACTGTACATTTGAAAGCTGGTTTTTTTTGGGTGAAGTGTATATTTCAGACAGTCACAAGTTGCAGTTCTTCAGGGTCTGGCAAATAAAGAGAAGTGCACATTGGTTTGGGTTTGAGGTATTATTTTAAGAAGTCAGGGTGGTAGGTGGAGGCTTTTGCTATTTGGATGTAGTCTGGGGGAAAAAAAAGGAGGGGAAAAAACCCAAACCCTAAACAGCAAACTGTACTCACCAAAAAAAGTGAACATCTCTCTAAATGGAAGTGATCTTTAAAATCAAGGCAGCACAGATGCTTTGAATTGACACCTAACCATAAGTCCTACTTTAGTAACAGGATATAGTCTGCAATTACTTTGAAGAAAAAGTAAAATAAGAATTTTGATCTAAAACCAGAACTAAATTATTACGGAAGCTTTTAATTTTAGCAGGAGCAACTGTAAACTAAAATGTTTCATGCCTTACCAAGAAGCTTGTGATATTGGGGATGAGGTGCAATGTTCTTTCATTGCAGCTTTAACATACTTGAGCCAGATTTTCTAACTTGTTTCCTGTCCAAGGGGATGCTGAGAGCCATTCTGGGGGATCTGAGAGAAACAAGAAAATGGTGCCAGAGGTGATGACAGAAATAAATGAGAGGACAAGCACACTGGACATTTTGGAAGTAGCTGTCAGCCTCACTGGAGTCTTCAAATGCCTGCTCAACTTGAACACATTCTTTCAATTTACTGGAAAAGAAGATGAATATAAACCTTTAACTTTTTCCAGTTCTGTGCCTCACTTCTAAACAGTCTCCGTTGAAAGCAAATAGTGGATGAAACTTAAAAGAAAAAAAGTTAGCTTTGGAGTAAGCTCTAAGAGTACTCAGAATCTTAAAAGACTTTTCTCACTGATAAGGCTTTACTCAAATAGGATGTAGTCATCCTAGAATGACTCTTTTCTATATGCTCCAAACAGATAGTCTGCAGAGTAGTTCAGCCCAAAGGATTTTTTCTTACATTGTTAAATTACTTATATGACAGTTTGCTATAACATGAGATTTTGTATTCCACAAGAAGTTTGTCTTAGTGGCATAGAGATGGTCTGACTTGTAGTGGGAAGAATGTGTAAAAGCAAAGTGCTGGTGTTAGAGGAACCCATGCTGCTGCTATTTGAGTAACTGAACTGGATGAAATAATGCACGACTCCTTCACTTTGCAGTCATGGGGTGTTACTTGAAATCACTGCAGTTTTAAGATTTACCTGCTAATGCCCTTTTTACAGGTGTCGTTTGTTTCTGCCAAAAATGGCAATTTAATGAATGTGGAATAGAAGTGATTTTGTGGGGTTCTTGGAATATTTTGCTTGTTCTTCCCTTCCTGCTCCCATTTTCCTATTGGACAGGGAAGAATGTGTCTGAATTTTTACTTCTATTTTTACTTGCCGGAGTGAGTGTATGCATAGATGTGGAGAGCTTCTTTGCAGGGCTTCCTTGTATTTCCTGTCGTGTTTTGAATGTAGCCTTATCTTCTACTAAGACCTCTTTTTGTTAAGGAAAGTGGTCATATACTTAAAAGTAACCCTCCCTTTTTCTACTAAATATTTAAATTTTTGCTATGCTGTGCTACTGGGATCAATCTGCTGTGATGTGTTTGGTTTAGTTCTGACTCTTCTCTGGGAAGGCTGAGAGAATTTTTTATTTTTCAGTCTCCTTCCTGTGGTTGCAAAGTTACTGTTTATTCCTCTAACTTTGATCATCTGCCTTTCAAAACAGAATGACAAATAGGTTCTTTGGGGAATGCTTTAAAGGACTTGTGAAAATTTATCTGTATAATCTACTTTTGGTCGGCAGATTGTTAAACCCCTGGTTAAAAGGAAAAAAGGCTGGTTACAAGAACAAACCAACCAACCAAAACTAAAAAATACAACCTATCCAACCCAAAACTTTGTGAGGATGAGATTTAGTGTAGTTTTGATTACTGCTTAAACCAGAAGTTTCTTAGAGCAGCTACATGTGACAATTTTATTTTTCAGTCTGTCAGACTTGAATATGGCTTAAGAGTTTCTCTAGTTGACGGTATATCCAAGTATAGAAAAGAAATTATTAATTGTAAGTGATGACAGTGATGCAATTTCTTTGCCTAGCTGTGATAAGAGAACTGTAAATCTCAGTCATCTGTCATATTTAAGGTACCAAAATAGCTGTATCTGTTAAGCACATATTTGCTGCTGTCCTGGTGTAGCTTTACTCCTGTATGTAAAGCAGTTGGTAGCAGGTGTAAATATATACACAAACACTAGTAGAACATGGCATGCATATTAAGAAATTGTGTTGCAGATCTTAGTCATGTTACTCTTCCATGCACTGCTACCAGCTACTCTTTGGATTAATGTAGTGAGTGGCCTAGGAAAAACTGCTGCATTTCAGGTTTAAGTTTTAGATTAATGTAAGTCGCAGTAAGTTTGCAAAGAAAGGAATTCACCTCTCTCCGTGACTGTCATTTATATATGGTAGTGCTGATATGATGTAGTTCAGTTGAATCATATGCAGTACTATGGTTTAGGACTGGCAAGAGTAATATGAAAGTGCCTTTAGAAGAAAGAGGAGAGAAGTGTCTGTGCTTAAGATAAGAGTACCAAAGAATGAATAAAAAGACAAAGAAGTAAAAAAACCCTGAGTTGATAAATAGGAATACTGGGCATTTGAGCCCATAGGAAATGAGCTTTCAGCTGGTTACACTGATTTTGTATGAAAACAGGCCTTGGGGTATAAGTGTGCTTTGGGCCCAAACCCCAAATCTGTACCTCTAGTACACTTATGCCATTAAGATTATTCTTAATCTTATGTTACACAATTTTCACATAATTTTTTCTTTTTTCCCAGAGCTGTCACAGGCACATACACACGCATTCATATAAAAAAATGAGTATATGTGTATCCACACACACACACATATATATATACGGTGTTGAACGTAATGCAATGCTGAGTCATTATCAGTGGATCAGTAATTGAATGTGAAACATGATTATCTTTGCATAAACAGTACATTTCAATCACTGAATAATGGGCATGAAATTAGAGCTTTTTCTCTTTCAGTAGCGTATGCTGAGCAAGTACTGAACAGTGTCTGCTTGGAGAGGGGAAGCCTTCAGTCTTTGGAAGAAGTAACAACTGTTACACTTCGACTGTGTTACTTATAATGTATTTCAAGTTAAATTCTATCTTCAGCAGTGTTTTATTTCTCAGAAAACAAATGCCTTTTTAAGTATGTGATACAAGTGTTTCAGATAGCTGTCTTCAGTGCAGCCTTAGATACTGTATCACTTAACAACAGTGTTATGGTGGAGACGAGCTAGCCCTAAATAAATGGAATAAAGTTTCTGCTCTCCTTGTTTAGGTAACTAGTCTGACTTCATAATCTGTGTTCTTATTGTCTCTATGATGTTTTACAGCTAGTTAGCAGGACTCAATAAGCTGTTGCCTGCTTTTAGCAATAGTAGTTCCTCTGTCTAGATTTGTACAGTAGTTACTGTTTGAATGAAAGATACCGAAATTTACTTCATGTAATTGAATTACCAGGATAGCTCTGCCAACACATAAAAATAACAGCAAGGTACAAACTTTTTTCTCATGCCAGAAGAGAATAATAAGCTGACATACTCTGATCCAGGAATTCTATACTTATTAGTTGTTTGGTTATATTTCTATTGCTTATGGATTGAGTGCTTATTTTCTGTTTTTCTGAGCTCTGGCAAAGACTTTGAACCTTAGAAGCTGTTGTGGGAAAAGTAAAACCTAGTAACCTTTTCAATGAAGCTTCCACCAGACTGAAAGAAGACCAGAGGCTGGAAAGGTCTGATTAGTGGGAGGAAAAGATAGAACTCAAACAAATCAACATTAAACAGTAGTTCACTTTAAAACAGATACGATGCTGGTGTGAAAGAGATGGACAAAAAGCACCTAGAAGCATAACAGCAGGAGAAATGTCATGTGTTGTGAGTACTGACTAGAGATTCAGTCCTGTGAGCATGCCACTTTGGGAAGAATGGTGAAAGATCAATCTAGTAATAGCAAAACATGAACTCAGGAAGAAATAAAAGGTCTAGAGAAGCTGTATTTGAAGGAGGGATAATGAGGAGATTGAGCCCTGCCACTGAGTAGAAAACTAAGGCATTGTTCTGCTATCTTATAAGAATGGCATCAAAGCACTGACAGAGGCAAAAGCAAGCTCACAGGGGTAAGAAGTGATGTTTCATAATTCACCCTCCTGCTACTGGCATCACTCTCACTTTGGATTTTCTCACATTAGTAATAGCTGATACCAAGGGTCTATTCCCATTGTGCTGTCAGGGTACAAGGACTTTAGGGTTTGCCACTTTATCCTGTTTGTGGTTTAACTGAGCTGCAGCAACTGGCATGGTTAGAAGAGCTGGGAGTTGGAGGTGCTAGTGACACAGAAGAGCTGTTTATCTGCTGCTGTGCTCTTCCCCAGCAGGGCCACCACATGCTGAGTTGAGTGATCAAGAACACCAGTGGCTGCTTGGCCTGTCTGGAGTCTTTAGCAGCTTCGTGAACTAGGACAGTTTGGTAGGGAGGACATGGACCAGGAATGGAGCTGTTCTTCCACTCCCTTTGTGACAGTCCAACACTTGATAAGGCTCTTGGAAATATCCCATGGATGGAGGGTGTCATGTTTAATACCACATTTATTTACTTGAAGATGGTTCATGTCACATGGCATTTCTGGTTTAGAGTGATAGAAAATATACTGAAAACACAAAAATGTAAGTTACACTTAATACAGCAGTTGCAGTTCACAGTTCAATCACAATACCAATGTGACTCCCTTTACTGGTCCCTAGGAAATATCTCCTCACTCTCACCATGTCAGGTGTCAGGAAGGAATGGGAGGGTTGATGTTTAAGCCCACTGCTGTCTTTGAAATTCTTATGGCAGTTGTCTGGCTCTTATGTTCCATGTATTCATTCTCCCCATGCTCGTCTGATCTTCACTCTTGCTAAAGAACTACTCACTGATCCACTCAAACTTTGATAGCCATTTATCCAAAACAAAGGCCACCCCATGTTCCCTTTGAGTTGAGATAAAGTCATCTTTGCAACTGCTCTGGTCCATCGCTCCCTGAGCTTAAAAAGCACATCACCCTTGTCTATGCCTTATTCCATATTTAGGACTTATTGGTCAGTCACATCCATGTGAAACCAACCCCAAAACCAGAAGTTCAAGTGAAAAACATCTCTTCCCCAACAAACCCTTGGTGCAGTAGGCTTAAAGCATGCAGTTTCTCTCTAAGACCAGATTTGTATTTCATGTATAACACCGCATCCTTTTTGCTATAGCATGTTTTTGTCTACTCCTACATCAGCAGTGTAGAAACTGCAATGCAAAGGAGAATAAATAGACCCAAATTGAGGTTATTCAGAACTACAGTGAACAGATTATTCTTGCAGCACATTAACTTCTCAATGGAATTGACTTGGGCCACTGTTCAGTTTTTCTCTGTGGAATTCTTTTAGTCCTCTGCCCTCCCCTCTGCAGTGCCAGTACCCTTTAAACTGCTAATGATGTGATAGGGCTTAGCTGTGTTTTCCTGTGGGCCTCACATGCATAAACTGGTGTTCTCCCAGGCAAAACCCACCATTCACTTTTTGTCAGGCAACTTTTTTGTCAGGAAAAGGTGCTTAAACATCATGTAAGTTTGGAAAGGATCAACTTAAAACAGAAGAACACAGATTTTCCAAGTATAAAACCCTATCTTTGAGGCAAGCAGAAGTTTACTTGCTTGTCAAACAGGCTCTGCTCAGTGTGTGGAAATTCTGCATTTTCTAATATAGGTAAGGTAAGGGCAGTAAGAAGTATTTGAGTTGGTCACTATTTTTTTCAAGAGCTAAACTAGGCCATCACCTGTGCTTGTGCAAAAATCAGTGTTCCTAAAAATTTAGTTCTTTTGAGAAGCCTTCACTATCATGGTAAGTATCAAAGTATATAGTATTTATGATAATGCCTATTTCTAAAAATTAATACTATATAATCATAGAGGAAAGAGAAATAATAACTAAACCCCCATTATTCTGTCTTACTGTGCTTTTTTTACTGTGTAACAGTATCCCAACAATTCAAATAGAGTTACTGTTTTCCAAAGTGAGTTCTCTGAAATGTAGAGCCAGAAATTCTCTATTTTTGAAATTTTAAAAGTATGTGTTTTAAGAATCTCTGCTTCAATTAAAGGTTTTCAGGCAGCTGAATGTGTTTGTTTTTTTCAGTGTACACATGAGTCAGTCTGGTACAGATAGGATCATACTGGAAATAAAACAGAAAAAAACCCCTTCTGATTATTTTTAATTTTACACAAGTCATGTTTACACTTCTCACTATTCGGTATTTTGTATAAAATCAAATGCAATCTGCAGTATTTTCAAATGAGACACAAATGCATATTGAACTAATTAATATTACAAGATAATAAGAAGCTTTATCTTAAAAATACCTTCAGCAAAATAAACTTTTCATTCTGTCAATCCAAGTTAAAAAAATATGATTAGAAATATACAGTTTAAAAATAATCAGGATGAACAGTACTGATTAGTCAAGAAATTCAAGACCTTGATAGCCTGTACATGAGTTTACATAAGACAGTCTGCAAATGATTAATATAAAAACTGCAGTGCAACAAACCAGTGAACATCACATTTATGTATTTCTTTTTTTTCTACAATCTCTTACTGTTTTAAATCAGCAGTGCTTCCTCAACTGTGATACTGGGACAAAAAGACACATCTGAGTTAAGTTTTTGATGCTGTAATGGAAAGTAGCAATTTCACCCAAGATACTATGGCTTTTGAGCATGTAGTATCTTTTGAATTAAGAGATTGAGGAAGAATCCATCTGTCGCATATTTGAAAGAGGAAATGATTTCTAAGGAGACTCTCCTAACTGATGGCAGCAGAAATACCTTCATTCAGCTGCTCTGTTGTATGAAGGTGATGCAGCTGCCGCAACACATTCCATTTTGGCGCGTAATACTTCACAATGCAGAAAAAATTCAGAACCAAGGAGTTCCTCACCCATGCCCATTCTTCATTCTTGTACCTAAGACAACTTTGGTATGTATACTAAAAATGTTAAGACAAAGTAATAAAAATCTGTAACAAACTAAGCAGTACAATGAGCTGGGACACAATGAGGTAATGAGTTAATTTTCCATATAAAGCTGTTTGGAAAGTTCAAATGTACAGTCTCTTTGACATTTATGTGTTTTTCACTAAGATACTGGATGGTGGATGGGGTATCCTGAAACACATTGATGCCAAACATGCAGTTTTGGTTTAGCTAGAGTTGCTATTGTTTGTGCACTTGAGTTATGCAAATGTACTTCTGATGAACCTAAAAGTGATAATGATTCTGCTGGTTACTTTAAAAGAGGCAAATTCTAATTTGGAATTTGGAAGAGGTGAGAAAGAGACCAATTATTTTTTGGTTAAAAAAAAAGATGCTAAAAGAAGCTCAGCTGAGACAAGGGCAAAGCAAAACACAGTAAATATTAGTAAATCTCACTCCACTACTTACATCCCTTTTGCCTTCCAAGATGAGAATTTTGTTCAAAAATAAACATAGATTCATATTTGCACCTGTACTTCAGCTTTTGCAGAAATGGCTTAATTAAAAAACCCAACTAACCAAAAAAAACCAATCCCAACCACAAAACCCCCACTAAAAAAACCCTAACCAAATAAACCAAACCCAAAAACCCCTAAACCAAAACAAGCCCCCCTCCCCAAAACACCCACGAAACAAACCAACCACCCCCATTCAAACCCCAAGAAATTTTAATTGCCTTATCAGGATGAGATCAGTCCCTGTCTTTTAGATGCTTTTCATCTAGAAGAAAAGAGGGCTGAAAAGGGAAGCTTAAGGAGAAAACAAAAAAAATATTTCCAGTCTGAGCTTTCAACGGTCCTTTATTTTGAATCAAACCTTTTCTTTTTAATTTGTATTCATATTTTCAGATTTTGACTATCTAAGCACATGGATGTTACCTATAAGCTTACTTACACTTCACATCTTGTTTCCTCTCCAATTCATGATACTCTTGCTAGAAAATGTTTTCAAATCACTGTGTGATATTCACACTGGCACTCAAAAATCACCAGCCTAATAGAAGGCTTAGTTTCCATTTAAAAGGACATAGATTGAAACTAGTCACTGAACATTTGCAGTCATTGAAATAAAATTCTGTCTCTCACAGAGGTAATCTGCATCTTTAAAAACTTCAGTTACTCCATTACTAACAGTTCAGATTTCTCCATTTCTTCTACTGCAAGAGTCACTAAATCAACAGATAATTGATTCCTATTTAAGGCTATGTGGTAACAGTCCTCATTTGAGGGATATGCAGCTATAATCATCAGTTGGTGGACAACAGTACACCAGTTTTGAAATTTCATAATGTGAAAAGTAGTAGGAAAAAACACACTGTAGTCCCGTAAGGGATGGAAATTTCAGTCTCAAGCAGATTCCTCTAAAAAATTACACTGCTTTTTAACAGAGGTAAATTGTAGTTCCTAAAGTGTTAGATGTTCAAATTTTTACCTGCCCCTGAGTTCCACTATCTCAGTTGAATGGCAACCTTATTTTCCCTTTTTTATGTGCTGCACTCATTTAGCGCCCCAAAGCTAAAAAACAGCAACATCCACGTTACCAAGTGTACCAATGAAATCTGGAGGGAATTCTTACCTTTCATATATGGTAATTTAAAGTTGCACCTAAAGGACTTGATAGGAAAGGAAACAGTAATGTAATGACATTTCAATATGACAGCACTGCTTTAAACGGTAAACTGATTTTCCTCCCATTTAAAATCATACCAGATTTAAAGCAGTTAAAACTAGTTCAAAGAGCCATTGGTTGTGAACAACTAAAAAGCTGTCACAATTAAAAACAAGTTAATCATTTACAATTAGTTTTTCCTAAATAAACCACACAACCTCTGACAATAAAGCACTCTTTGGTGGACAATAGTTACATTGTGTACTCAATACTGCAGCTTCATAAAAAACTTCATACAAAGTAAGAAAGAACAGCCAATCAACACAGGAGAGTACCAATACTATTAGAAAAAAAAGCTTTTGTGGTTGATTCTCAGACTCAAGTGAAGACTTAAGCCCAGTCTGAATGGACAACACAGATTTATATACTTAAAAGCTCCCACCATCTTTTCGTTTCCCGTGGTCAGCAGCTAAGTGATTGCCATCACAGTTTATACACATGCATCATACATACTAGCAAGCCCTCTTTATAATAGAGAGCTTAAATATTTACACCTGAGTCTGAATGTTCGTAGGTTTTGTTGGTTTTGTTTGAGAAAGTGTTAGCATGGTAGAAAAAGGTCTACCAAACGTGTTGACAGTTCATTTTATTCTACAAGTAAGGAAGAGATTGTTCTATTTCATTTTTTGCTGAAAAATAGAGCCAAAGTGATCTTCCTTGAATTGCATTAAGTCCCCTCTGGTCATATCCCCTTCACTCCTGAATATCCTCTTCAACACTGGTGGCTTATTCGACATTCAACGCAATACTGTTCTAGTCTTTGTGACGGATTGGCTGTTGAAATAAAATATATTTGAGGTAAAAAGTTAAAGATCACTCAGTATGTATTTCAAGCAAACATTTCTGGCAAGGTAAAATGAGCAAATGATACTTCAAAGAAAGAAACAAAAGGCAAAAGTCACTGCATTTAATAACACAGCAATACTGATTGTCAAGAATGCACAGACAAGAATGCACTGGTCTGATCACAGACAATATGAAGAAAATTCTTTTCCATACAGCAATGCAAATGAGGATTCAAAGTACCATAATTTCATTAAGCTCATTTGTGTAAAGCATTCCTTTTCTTTTTCTCCCTCTGAGGTGTCAGACCACAGGAAAAGTAGGAAGAATAGTAAAGAAACATTAATATTTTTTTAAAGCTAGGATTAGCTTACATATAGAAAAGTTCTGAAATGCTGCAGGTAGTTTTCAGTATTTGAACAAGGGTGCAGAAGGCTGCTTTGTAATACCCAGCAAAGCAAAGGCATATGAGATTTTTAAAGTGTATTCCTCTTTGTTAGCTTTTGTGATATTCCTCTATACATTTTTCATACTTCCCCCCCCATATTCCCTATTACAATTTTTGTAATAAGTTGACCTGCATTCCCTTAAGCATCTCTACCCTTCAAAATGCCTTTACCACTTAAGATTTCATTTCTAATCAACTACTTACTGTAAATTTAATTTTAATTCTGTTCTGTGTGGTAACACGGAAAAGACCATTTAACTTGTGCCTTATTATGACTCGGTTTGGATGTGAAGTATGCACCTTGTTAAAATACAGACATGAACTTCACAGTAAGTGGCAAATTTACAAGGAAGATGTCTTAACTGGAGAAATAAGGGCATCCACAGAGAAATACTGGGTTACGGGCTAGCAGTGTGATTTCCTGCAGTTCTAAACCAGTATTATTTCAATCACAAGATATGTGTTATATCCATCAGTACTTTCTTTTGTAGAAGGCAGCAGACATCTAGAGATGTTCCACAAATGAAATGCATTGAGTGTTTTAAATAAGATGGAAATTCCATAAGTTCTCCTTGCAAAGCCAGAATAGTGTTTTAGCTGTAAATACCTGTTTTGGCTGAAAAATCATTCTGAAGACAATCCATGGTAGTGTCTGAAGGACGAAATGGCAAATGAATTCCCTAGCTCTGCAGACTATACTGCATTAGGATGGGTCACAAGTGGGATTCACACAGAGAAAGAATTGACTAAAGTGACATAAAGCAGCAACAAATGAGGTGGATATACAAATAGTGTAAGATGTTTCCGCTGGAATGTATCAGACAAGAAAATGAAAGAATAAGGATACACACTAATGTCAGAAGTTCAGTGAAGTAAACGAAGACTTGACAAAGACAGATGTTGGTTAGGGCATGATGTCAATATTGTAGAGATAATTATTCTCAACCCTGCAATCCACTTCATCTGGATTAGGTCAATGAATCTGAGCACTATGAGGTAATGCAAACTGCTGATACTTCAAGAAATTAAGATAAACTTAGATGAAAAGAAAAGGCATGCTTAAAAAAAGACTGATACTTTTTCAAATGCTACAGGAAAAATAAAAGGACACCTACAAGACCAACAACAAGGTACTGCATTCTAAATCCATTAAATGATATGGTCATACCAAAACACCCTTCAGAGGGACCAGCATCCAATTAGCTCTCGCAGATTATAAAACAATTAAGAACTCCATAACTGTGACAGAACAAGGACAAATGCGATTATTGGATGCAAATATAAAGTAACTGATCTTCTTAAACCCCCAAAGTTAGAAGAAAAGAAACAGTATATGGAATGAAGTATTTGGGGTAGAAGTTTTAAAAAGTCCATTAAAATATGAAGGAAGTAATTTTTGAAGTTTTAGATTGACCTAATCCTTGGCCTTCAGAGTCATAAATCTGGCAACACATCTAAGGGACTTCTTACAACATTAATGAAATCTTCTGTGAACTCTATTTTAGGGATGTTGTTTTCTCCTAAGGATAGGTATTCTCAGCTCACACAAAACAAAGGTCAGCTTGGAGAAGTGCTTTCCAGGAACTGAAAATCTCTCTTCAGATTACCCTCGTGCATGAATGCAGCTACAAAATGTTGCAAGCAGGTTAAAACTGGAAGAGGCATGAAGAATAAAAACACCAGGCAGAATCCCATCAATTCTGCTTGAACCAAAACTGACATGGTGAAATAGGCAAAACGGAGAAAAAACCCAATCAACCAAAAGGAAAACCTGGAAAAATACTACTGATTTTTAGTAAAATATCTGTATCAGGAAAAAGATATTATTTTTTAACATGTTATTCAATAAATCAAAACAAAGTCACAACTAAAAATTCTCTGAATAGAATTTACTGCAGTCTACTGACTATTTCCACTGACAGAGTGAATTTTTCATAACTTTGTTACCTTCAAGGTAACAGGATGAACGAGGAGAAGGAAGAGCTCTGCGAGGAAAAAACTCAAAAGAACTTGGAATTTTCAGTGACATTTATAAATCAAGCCACATAACATAAGAAGTGGTTATGTGTCATCTTTTACTCTTCCCAACAAAAATCTCTTGATCACCTGACAGACCCATTTGAAAGTTTTTCACTATGAGCTTAAGACAAATTCCAGTAAACTGCAACCAATGGAAATTGTTTGGATATTGTTTTAAGCTATGCTCTCAGGCTCATCTTTTAAAATGACCTGGAGAGTTGCCACAGAGGGGCATGATCACATGCACACACAAAGATACACAGCAGTAGTCTGGCCATATGCTTCTGGGCCAAAAAGCACTTTCAGTCTTGCATAAATCCATTAGAATTTAAAATTTCATTAAGCTTTACCAAACAGGTTTAGTTCAGATTATCAGCCATACTCTCAGTAAAAAAAAGTCTCATACCAGTATACACATGCATTTTATACATTTCACCTTTCCACAATCACTGCATTTCAGTTGTCCATTGAATTTCTCCTAGTTTTGACTTGATGCACTAACCAGTATTTGACTTAATGCTGTGAGCAATTTTTCCATCTCTTACTCCAGGCAGAGGGGTTTTCATATTACCAAAATCCCTCATCTTCAGTAACTCTCACTCACTTTAGGAATTACTATATAAAATTCTCAAACTTGAAAGACAGAGAAACATAAACAAATTACCTAAGATGTAAGGTTCCAGATATTCTCAGTACATGACATAAACCATGTAATTGTTCCTCACTTTTCATTGCTAGAAGTTGAACTATGGCAAAGCTCCTGCCAGCAGAGGATACAACAGCTCAAAGTATTTCCCTAGAGAACAGTTACAGGATCTGTAAAGAGGGTAACTCTCACCTTTTAAAACTGTTTTTTCTTGCAGCAGACCTGGTAGTTCTTTTAGTAATGTCTGTACTGTCAGAAATGCTAGGTTCAGAGGTTTTATTTTTCTGAACACTGGACTGCAGAAATACTCTGTAAAGAGTAGGAAAAAAGAAAGATTATATAATTGGAAAGTTTCTAGAAAACACTGAAAAGAGGGTATTACAGTTGCAATAGAGCTAACAAGTATCAGCTGGCTTTTCGCAAATCCTTCTGAAAAGCAAACTCTTCTGCTGAAACACATCCTTCTCTTTCCTAACATTCCTGTTGTAATTAGGGTAATGCAAGTTGTTTTTATTAGGAGCATAAGCAGTTTGCTTTGCTGGTTGGTTTTGTTGGGCTTTTTTTGCTTTCAAAGAATGGATCAAGTTAATAGTTTTGAATTTTCTGTTAGGTTTTTGGAAGACAAAAAGATGCAAAATTGCATTTTAAATTATGCTACAAAATAATAAAAAAGATAAAATCTGAAGTATGCAACCATAGCAAACATTATTTTCCAGACTGACACAGAATTCACAGAATAAATTCAGAATAAACCCCAAGTAATTAAATTTGTGAAGATCTAAGTCTAAATCTCCTTCAATTAACCATGAGATATTCCCGTCAAATAGGAAAATCATTGCAAATATTAGCATTTTGCTCCTAGAGGGAATAACTGAGTTTGAAATACTCAAAACTCAGCTTTACATGCTGGTTGTACTCAAATGCTTCTCTGAAAGAATCTAGAGCAATATACTGACTATTTCTTAAACAGGCAGATAAATCCTAATGCTGGTTATGCTAAGAAACAAAGAATTCCAGATTGTGAAATTGAAACAACTATTTTTATCCGCCAGACAACTGGTTCACAAGAAAATGACGTCTGCTCTCTTCCTAAATACTTGTAGTGAAATTATGATACTATGGAGACAGAAAGTGACACCTGGTCAATGGAGTCCATGGATATCTATCTATGCTTCATTTTATACATCTATTCTCTAGTCATTCCATCTGTTCCAGCTATGAAAGTATGCACCATTTTAGAGATTCTGAGCTTAGAGTAACTTAGCTATTACTGTTTCTTCTCCTGCTATTGTAAGACTCTAATTTTCAGTGGCTTCACTGAGTCCAGTTGTATGAGCAGATTACATTAGACTGGAAACCAACACCTTCATTAAGCTGTATAAGGTACAGTCTGGTCGGTTAGTACTCTGAAGAAACTATTTTCAGAGAATCCTAGATAGGAACACTGAATGTTAACTTCTGGAGCAAAATACATGGGGAGAAAATACACTTTTATATACTTATCTACCATACTCACCAAAAACAGAACTGGAAAAAACCTCCAATGTTTTCATTGTTTTATACGGGTCTGATTTCAGAATTAGAACATGCATTTGAGATAACACAATTTCATCTAAAATATATTCTTTATGCAGTAAAACTGATCGGCAACCTTATTTTTACTATACATTCCTTGATTAACAAACAAGTGACTACATAACCACAAATTCCAAGTATTTTAAACTTCTACTTGAATAAATCTCTGTTAGTAGTTCAGCCTTGTGAAATATAGTCACTTGATTTGCAAATGTTCAAACAAAACAGCCAGTTCCTCTGAGCTATCTTAATTCACAGTTTTAATGACAAGTACTACCAAAATGCAATGCAAATTCTACTGTAAACACAAGTCATTCAAAGTTGAAGGAATTGCTTATACAGGAGGCAGAAAAAACCATCTTCAGATACCTTCAACCTCATATCATACTTCTTTAGACAGAACAAATTCTTCTAATGAAAATGTTTTCCTTGCACGCCCAAGGTGAAAACATTTAAAACCTGAAAGCTTATGTTATAGTTTCTACTGTGATTGTAAAACAGTTTTAACAAGTTCTAATATTAAAATTCTTTTTTCAGTGCCACAGCTGTCATACAGCATGAACAAATTTGGTCTACCAACTTTCAACCAAGCACTAAAAATTACACCAGTGGTGAAAGACTTGCATTATATTCATTATTTGCATCACTTCATCTGTGCTGATAGAAACTTCTAGGAATAAACAAAAAAGTACAAAGTCATCTTAACCTTATAACATTTAGTCACTGAAATATAAAAATGAACAAATCATGGCACATACTGGTTTACTAGTGCTCATGCAGCCAGAAATTTGGAAAAAATGTTTTCTCCCTAAATACATACATTTGGTGTCTCTCTGCATAAAATGTATGCAAATGTACACGTAAAACAAAGCGAAAGTTATTGGAATGTAATCTAATGTTTATAATCTTTCTCTCATAAACACCCATTTTTTTGTAGATACCAGAAGTTCAGAAAAACTGGTCAATACACATGGTGTAAACCCATATACTTATCTAACATGAACTGAAATATGAGCCAGAAGTGTGCCCTTGCGGCCATGAAGGCCAATGGTGTCCTGGGGTGCATTAGTAAGAGCAGGTCAGGGGAGGTGATCTTGCCGTTTTACTCAGCCCTGGTGAGGCACATCTGGAGTGCTGTGTCCAGTTCTGGGCGCCTCAGCATAAGAGAGACATGGGGCTCCTTGAGAGAGTCCAGTGGAAGGATATGATGATGGTGAGGGGACTGGACATCTCTCTTACGAGGAAAGGCTGAGGGAGCTGAGTCTGTTTAGCCTCCAGAAGAGACAGCAGAGGGGACCTCACTAATGTCTGTGAGTATCTGAAGCGAGGGTGTCAAGAGCCAGGCTCTGCTTGGTGGTGCTGAGCAATAGTGCAAGAGGCAATGGGCAAACTGAACAGGAAGTTCCACCTGAACATGAGGAACTTCTGAACTGAACACCTGAACTTCCTTACTGTGCAGGTGACTGAGCACCGGAACAGCTTGTCCAGAGAGGTTGTGGAGTCTCCCTCACTGGAGATATTCAAGAACCATCTGGACACAATCCTGTGCCATGTGCTCTAGGATGACTCTGCTAGAGCAGGGAGGTTGGACCAGATGACCCACTGTGGTCCATTTCAACATTATCCATTCTGTGATTCTGTGAAGCACTATGAATTATCAAGATACCATTTTGCACAAACACTTAAATATTCATCTTTTCAACATATCATAAGGTAGTCCTTACTTCCCAGAGAATTTCCTCTTATCTGTTCAAGACAAAGAAAGAAAATAAAGAAGTTCTAAATGGAAATGTGACTTATAATAAAAATAGCCACCAGGAAACCAAAACAACCTTAAAAACATCCTTGTAAGTTTGCTGTTTTTGCTGAAGGGAAATAAGGAGATGCTTAATAGGATCAACTCAGAGCCAGCTGTGAGCAGGGTAGAACCTTTAACATCTTCAGTTGATACGTCATTTTTACATCTCAGATATATACAACTTCACTGGGCTACTCTACAGTAAAGAATAATTGAAATCCCTGTGAACGAAACATCTGCTGAACTATCACACAGACATTTTTAAATCAGACTAGAATTCTAGACTTCCAAGGCTGATAGTACCTCAAGGAAAACAGAGAAGGTTCCATTTACACCACTGTCTGACATGGTGCTGCAAATAAACACCCAGAACTGTGTTTGAGCCTGACAACTGTCAGCTGAGGACCAGCAACAGTGCTATCACAGCTTTTATTAGAATGCTACTGCATATATGTTAAAGGTGAGAGAAGAAACTAATTTCTGGAATTTTGATTTAGCACAGACTAACAGCCTCACAGGATAGCAGGTTCAACAGATAGGTTTTATAATGGATGTGAGACGAGGCCATGGTTGAGGAAATCCTGACAAAATGTCAGCATGAAGAAAATATCCCAAATTATATTAGAGAAGTGTAAGATCTCAGGACACCTACCTTACTGCTTTGTAGCTGTTCACATAAAATAGTATGTTATATAACTTCCAGAAACACCAGCAAACACATCTGATGTACACAAAGGTTTTCTAACTCAATGGGATGTGATTAAAAAAACCCCAAAACAAACCAAAAAAACAGGCTACAGGATGCTGTAATAGTCACATTATTAAACATACATTTACATTGTAAGAACTTTTCATCTCCAGTTCGTCTGTAATGGAGACATCACTTGGTAGCTCTATCCTAAATACAACAAATAGCAGACTAGCGTAGGTTATACACTGCTTCCTTATTCAAGCCATAACCTTGGTCTGTAAACAAATCAAAACCTGTTTAAATGGAACAAAGTTTGGTTCAGTAGCAGCATCTTTTAAATAACTCACAACCTTTTTTCACCATTTAACTCAGTGCAAAGACGTAACATAGGCAGACCACCAGGACACAAAAACCCAAACTCCACAACCCAAGACAAAATCCACAAAACTTGAAGTGCAAGCAATGTAATACATATTGGAGAGAAATCAATCCACACAACAACCTTTTTAAAAATACATGATTACAGTATCCTAAGGTGTATACTGTAAGGAGGGATGAAGAAAAGAGAGGTTACACAGGTGCATGTGCTCTCTGTCTGCAAAAACCATTTTAGTCTTGCCAACCAGTCTAGGCCACCTGTATTACAAGGTTTGCTAAGTGCAATACTGCTTTCTCCTTCATCACCTCATGATTTTTTAGAAAATAGATCTGAGACCTCTACTACTCTTCCAAGTCATCAACAGGTAACAAGTAACTGATAACTCTTCAGCATACAGGGCTCCAGCCAACACAAAAGCCAGGCTAGCCCAGAGAGATCCATGATCCTTACTGGTAATTTGATCTCTTAAAACACAAGAGACATTAGCTGCAGAATGGAGAGCAAGTTAGGCAAGCTTTTAAGAAAAGCCTAAGTGTTTTCTCTCCCTATACTTAAACCAACATTGTATGATTGTTAATCTTGAAAATCAAGCAGCAGCACCAGTAATTGGAAATTCCCAGTAAATGGGAGTAACTAAATTGCTTGCATCACATCTACCAACATCAGTCTTTTTTCGTCTAGCAAGGAAAAAGTGTTTTTAGTTTTTAGACAGAACACAGAAACAATAAGAGAAAGAAAGGATGATAGTTGACAGAAATGGATCTTACAGTACAGCAAAACAAAGCACAGATTGTTTCATCTCTTTAACCTGTGTTTTAAGTTTAGCTTTTTAGTATGTGTTCAGAAATCTGAGGTCTGACTTCCAGAGACCACTGAGAAAAATAACAGTGCTACATTCAGTGAAAACTTTGAAAACATGCCTCTCATGTTATTTGGAATAATGCCTCTCAAGTATGTTATTTGACAAAGTTAGGGGGAAAAAATTAAGCTGAAGTGATCTTTATTTCTTTACGATTTTTTTCCCCAAAAGAACAAATTAAGATAACCTCAGCGAAGGCTAACTGAATAACTAAGCTGTCCAAAGGCCCCCAGGTCTCATTCTATAGTTATTCAGTCACTTATGTTAGCAGAAAGAGTTTCATGCTTTTTAAAAAGTGCAGACAAAAAGTTGCAAGGCCAAAGGTAAAGATGACAGAAAATCTCAACCTTCATGTCTGTCAGGAGAGAATGCCTATTCTTACTTAGTACTCTGGTGTAAAAGACTTTCTGACCATTTTTTCCTCTCTCTGAGAGCACCAAGGTTTCAAGCATTCACCCAAAGTAACCATTCTACTCTGACGGTGGTGATGACAGAGGAACTCCAGGGAGACTCAGAAGCAAGTAAAAAGTTCATTTGGATTTCCTGTCAGATCTGCGTGCTGTTGAAATTTTTGTTTGACCAAAGGACGTAAGTTGCCATTTGATGAAAACACTGCACCTTTCAAGTAGAAGCAAGGCACAGAAATCACTGTAGCTACTCAGACGAAAGCAGAGTAAAGAAAGAGTGAAAACTGTACTCAAGGAACTGACATGTTATTAATGTTTTCTCAGCTGATGAATCCAAGTTGTCAGAATAAAGGAATGTAAGTAGTCTCCTAAAACTCTATAAAACATAATTGTGAACAAAAGAAGATGAAACCAGACCGGCTGGGTAAACAAGTGAACTTTGACCTACCACAGCAACTTGTCCCATCTTCTGTTATGTTAAAAAGGTAAAAAGAAATCCTGTTTCATGCCATGGCATGCAATATTTGATCTCTTCATAGAAACAAAGACCTACTGACATTTCTAACAAATTCTAATTCTTGGCATTTCATGCGAATAAAATTGTGTGTTGGGAAACTAGCCTACTTCGCAAGTTCATGAACTTTGAAAACTGAAGCTAACATCTGCATCCGCAATATGCAAAGGATAGGAACATATTTTAAAGCAGTACTTTTTCCTTCTTACAGATAATTTTGCTTATGTACTTTTGCTTATCTGCAGAGAAGAAAAGCTTCAAAACTAAAAATTATTCTAAGAGCTCTTTGCCTTTGTATATTGCAAAACAGCCATAAAAATCACTAAATTATTCCAAACAACATACACAAAAAATAACAAAGCCAGAGCAGTGAAATTTACTCTTGCAACAAAGCCAGTAAGAAACATGACATGAAAACATGCATTTATGAGACATACTAGACAGAAAGGTGTGAGATATTGTAGAGAAATGGAATGGGACACTTACACAGTGGCTCTCTCCCAGGGGGTCCTGATGGTTACTATGTTCTTAAACCATCTAGACAGAATAGCAGGCTGGGCAGAAGGGAGCCACATACAATCCACCAGATGACAATGCTACACAGTGTAGACACCAGCATAGCTAGGAGCCATCTAAAAGGGATTGGAGGGGGGGGGTAGAGATGAAAAAAAATTCAAAAGCAAAAGCTATTGGTGCATTTTAGCTTGTTTCAAGTTCTTCAAAAGGATACCACTCTATAACCTTTGCCAAGCATTCATGCAGCCATAAATTGCCAAATGTAGTACCCATGTGCTGCTGGAATCAAAGCAAATTTTCTGAAATCCTCACCAAAGTCACCTATTTCAAAGAAAGTCTGTAGTACTCTTGGAAATAAGTGCATGCAGGAGCAATACATCTCTGACCACTTGCTGCCGTCTCTTATGTAGTTGGATCAGTCTGTATTCACACATCCTACTTCACAATCATACATTTTGATACTAAAACATTAGATCAGGGACACGTAAGTTTGCAGAAACAAACAACTTATGTGAACAACCAGATGATGGGGTGTATTACCTTCCCATGTAAGAAGCAAAAGCCAATTCATAATCCTTTGCCACAGGTGCAGAATATTGCTTATGAGAACATATATAAAATATCCAGTCATGAAACCATAAAGAATTTATACAGCCAACTTCAGTAAACACTCTATACAAATCCCTTGCGACTTAAAAGTAAATAATGCCTCTAATATTCAAAGACTGTTACTGTCCAAGCTTCTGGTGCTTTTACTTTGCCGCCCTTGCTTCTTTTTTCCTATGAAATAAAACTACTTAGAACATTTAAAAGCTTCTGTTTGTTTGCTTAGATAAAAGTAATCAATTTCACCGCAAGATTAATTATTTTAACAGACTAAACTAAAAAGGAAAGAGACTGACAGCTCTTGTAGTAGAAAAAACTTCTAACTCATGTAAGGCAGCCAAATATTTCTTGCAATAAAACAACAGTAACACAAAGAATGTATGAATTTACACATTCATTTTTCACCAAATTATTTCAGTACAAGTTGCAAACCATAAAAATAACTCAGGGGAACAGAAACTGAAACTCCTTGAGCTACAACGCACAACGTAAAAAACAGATATAAGCTCCAGGTAAATTATTTTAATTCTACACAAGTACCAGCTAACTAGTTTTAATTAGAGCCGACATGTTGCAGAACATTTCATGAGTGGAATAATACTTTAACAGTAGATAGGTCTTCTGTTAAGAAGATATTAAGACAATGGCTCTGAATAGGTTATCACACAGTCTACATTCATCATATGGAACATATAATAAGTGTGTGGCAATTAAGTCCTTGACAACTAAGGCATTTCTGCGCCTTGGAAACTAATCTGCAAGGTAGTTTTTTTTTACTATGCTATTTGAGGCAACTGAGGTGATGTGTTTTGGCATTTTTTAAATGTCAGCTGGGCACAGGCTTTGTTTCGAATATGTAGTTTCTTATATGGCTGCCTGTGTAAACGATAAGCATGAACAAAAGAGAGTATTTTAAAACAAAAGCAGAAATCATACACAGCAACGTGTGAAGATTTCCAAAGTCATACTCCTTTACCTTCAGTACATTTTACTACATACTACAGACTTTTTCTAAAAGTCTGATGACAGTGATGATCTTAAAAAAGAAGAAAAAGAAAATAAAAATGCCAGCAGGTAGCAGTATCATCTCCTGCAGAAGGCCAACACAACAAAAGTCAAGTTGACTGTGGTCTGTGACTTTGGTGATGTGTCATTTGCAAAAATCTGACAGCCAGGGGTCACCATTCCTTTCCTAGCAATCAAATGAGATCCAGTTAAGTTTTGCAGGCGTTGTATTCTCTTGCAGTTTATTTAAGGGCAGACAGAAAGTTTTCGTACCTGCAGTTGGTACAAGCTACAACAGATGCAAACTTTCTTTTACAGGTGGTGTTTCAGGACTTGTCTAAAATAAAGAGACTACCAGTTTCCCTGACAGAAATGCACTTCTTTGAATTTGTTTACTGAAGCAGCGGCAACTCTGCCTTCCAGATCCACCAGACATTATCACAAAGCCCACAGGATATAGGGAAAGTTCTTTTCCACGGAAGAGAAAATGAAAAGAAGCTAAAAATCCTTCTTTCAACTCTTTTTAGATAGCTGGCTTTACTTCAAACACCAGCATATATCTTCTTTGATCCAGTCAAACAAAACCATACAGAGTCATATTCTTTCATTTTTATACTACCACAGGAAAGACAAGAGAATGTTTGTGATTAAATTGAAAGTAAAGCATTCAGAAGTACTACAGGTGCTTGTAAAGTCCAGAATACCGGCATTAAAAACTACACAGAAAACTAGAAATTCAGTCGTGCAGTTCTTTAACTAAGTTCTCCTTCCTCCTCAGCACTCACCAAGCCTTCAGAGAAATGGTGAATCTCATGTTTGTTTTAAGGGAGTAAAAGCAGCATTGGTAACAAACATTCGGGGGCAACCAGAAGTATGCACGAAGAAGAGGATAAAAGTGTTTCTGGCATTTTATATATTCAGAAACTGACTTACGCTAGTGGAGAAGCAGCTGGAGCTTTTGCTTGCCTTTTGCTTTTCAGAGCACGAAGCTTATCCCCTTGTGTTAGACAGTTTGTTTCATCATCATCACTGTACTGGATAAGGGGAGGGGGAAAGGATAAATCAAGATTAAAATAAAGACACTTCGATATTTAAGAATTAACCTTATTTTAAAGCTTAAAATTAGAATTATCTCAAGAGGATAAGGTCAAAGGAAATTCACTTGCATAAATACAGTTCTGTTCCTTCCAGTTTCCTGTTTGCTGCTTTTGAAGCTGTAAACCATTAAGTGGTGTCATGAATTATATGCATCGAAACATTGTCTACTTTTAAAACACTGGAAACAATACATTATCAAATCTCTGCTTAGGTACAGTATAATCTTCACTAAATACAGGATTTCCCTCCTTCACTTGCCTTTTTAAAACAGCAGTACCATCTTTTTCAAAAAGCACCATCAAAAGGTATTACAGAAGTTGCAATTACTTAGAAACTAAAACGAGTGGAAAAAAAAAAACACACTCTTTTATCCCTTCCCTTTAGATACACACAGTGAAGCAACAGGCAATCCAAAATGAAATCAGTGTTTTTGACTGCAGATTGTAAGAACTTTTTTTCTATTACTGACCTAATTACAAAAGACTACAGCATGATGATGCTTCTACTTCACTTGTGTTCTGAACTCCATTTTTCGTAATTGCTGTCCATACTTTTCCCCCCCATATCCCTTTATACAAAAAGGGTGAACAGAAAAAAAGTCTGATTAACAAAGTTTTAGTGTACCCACAGGTTTGTTCAAAACCTGAGAGATTTTCCACAGTTTCAACTTTTACAAGAGCACAATATTTGGATGGTTACCAGTTCAATGTCCTTTTGGATGGTTCTCCTGTTTCTTGTGTTATTAATTGAAATATCATCTACTCCTGACAGAATTCTTGTTACAGCAATTTTATGGTTTCGTTTCAACTTTGCACGGAAAATATCCCCTTCTGTCCAAAGTTCTGCCTGTTTGCTATCATAACATGGAAAAAAAGGCCCAAAACACAACAAATTAACACGGAAGATTGTTAAGTGTACAATAGAAGAAAAAGAAAAAGACATCTAGATTTATTTTTGGCAATAATTTACACTCAAACTACTTACTCCATCAGGAAATGCTGTTGTGGTCCAATCACAGAACCAGGTCTATTTATTCTGATCCAGGCAATAGTTTCAGCAGCTGTCATCCGATAATGCTTCATGATGTAACAGGCAATAAGTGTGCCAGTTCGTCCAAGACCAGCTGTATAAGATAAAAGAATAGCTTCTTTTATATATCTGTCTTCATCTGGAATCTGCTGTAACTACAGACATTGCTACTTGGACAAGTAGTTACCTGCCTAATTTATCAAAACAAACCTGTACTTACCAAATTTGCTACGGGAAAATTACCCTTCAATCTTTTTTTTCATATACAAGGTTACTAACACACTGTTCACGTTTTTTGAGTGAGGTAACCTTCCAAAGCCAGCAACTTTACAAATACCAATAAGTTTAGCTTATCTTTATTTACCTATCTATGAATATGTATGAAGGTACGAGAAAGTTTTTATGCATGGGATAAAACAGCTGCCCTTTTTCTTTTTCAGAATTCTCACAGCACCTTCTTGCAAACTAATCATACACTGCACTGAAACCAGCTGTTCTTCCAGCCTCTCCTCTAATTAATCTCTTTAATTCCCAAGAAAAAGACAAATTTTGCAATAAGCAAGTCTGGGCACTAGCTAGCACAGGCAAAAAGTACTCCAGAATGAGAAACCTTATTTTTAATGGCCCTCAAAACAGTTCTGTTTACCTGGGGAAACACGGGAAGCAAAGGACAGCTCCAGCTAAGTGGCTTCTCTCCTCAATCACTTGCTGTAAATGCAAATCACACACCACTTTCTCTCATTTAACAACTGACTGATAAACATCAGTGTGAAATCTTCTGTATAAAACAATGGCCAAGACAACCACACAGCACTTCCCATGACTTGCCCAGCTTTAAGAACAGGCTGCAGCATTCTACACTTCCTCAAGAGTAAGAGCAGGCTAAACACCATTAGTATGACATCTATCAAAGAACACCTCAATTTGAGTGAAAACAAAGCACTTGTATCACTGATACTCAATATTCTGGCATAACCAATTAAGTGATATGCCTGAATTTATCACCTCAGTGAAGAATAAGAGTATGCACAGTCAAGATGCTGGTTTTAACAATTCTTTCACTTTCCAGTATCATTCTGTTAAATGTAGCAAATGCATGGCAGATCCAGGAACAAAAACGCAGTCTTCGTAGGTCCAAAGCAAACAGGTTAAGAAAACGCCCTTCTCCTTCAATCACAGCATTATCAGGTACACTAGTGATGCAAAGCTATAGAGAATAAATGTCTGATAGACTACTAAAGATGGTGTGGGAAGGGAAACATACTGCCTCTAGAACCACAGAAAACTGAATACCTATACTAGCTGCATTGGGCATGCTCTTAAAATCTTTGCAGTCTAACTCTGAAGGAATGGATATTCAGAGCATGCCCAAACTAGTATAAAGAGTTTCTGAGGGATGAAGGTTTTGGTGGTTGTAGAAGAACACTCATATATTTTGAGGAATCTCCCCGAAATGCTGCAGTGTTTTCAAAAGTTAATGACTTGGTATATTTAAACATATATTTTCAGAGAGAACTCAACAGGACTTCAAATGCCTGCCCAAAGCATCCTTTGAAAGTGCTAACACTTTCTAGCAGAAAGAGCTATTAATATTGGAAATCTCACTTTCCCCAGTCTCATTTTGGGAATGGCTGGGAAGATTTTCCTGGAACTTAAAAAAATTAGAAGATGAAGTGCTGAACAGAACCATAGAAACAATTTGAATGGAAATGCTGCAGTTTGGCAGAGATGTTAATAGCTAGATATAGTAGAATTATACTGCAAAATACCTCAGGAACTGTAATTATAAACATCACTTGTATTATAAATTGGTTTTTACACCATACCTTTGCAATGAACGGCTATTACACCTTCAGCATTTTCACAAATATTTAGAAATCTTTTAACTATAGTATCACTAGGTGTGCTTCCATCAGCAAAGAAGAGATCAAAATGCTCAAATCCAGCATCTGTAAATCGTTTGGCATCATATAGTTTTTTGTTAAGGCGTATTATAGTGGTGACCTTATGTTGCCTGAAGTATGGGAAATAAGCTTCTGGAGCATGGTGGGGATAGCCTATTTGAGAACAGAACATAAAAAAAAAAGAGAGTAAGGCTCAAGCTGCAGAAATAAAAAAAGACTAAAAACCAAGATATGAAAACACCTTCAAAATAGAGACAACATAAAGAAATAGACTAACTGAAAATGGAATTTTGACACAATCACCTAGGTCAGATACAATTAAACCAAGCATTAAAATTTTACTGCCAGAGTTCTTATAAAAGGAAAAGAGCCAGGGAAAAAACACACTGTTTGAGGAACAGTTTTTAAATCTTTTTCTTACTGATAACGATCAACTAAGAAAGCAGTGGGCTTGTGTCCCCCACCTCCTTTTTTAAGCATACCATTTTCAATTTTACTTCTTGAATGAGGTCCACTGAAGGCAATGAATTTGTTTGGTATTATCCAGTTAAAATCTCCATTTTCTGCTCTCTGTCAAGAGAAAATGCTTGGTTTATCATTATCCCTGTATTTTCAGGTTTTTCCTTATTGTTTCAAAATACATGCTAGATAGAATTGATGTACAATTTTTTTCAAAGGAAGTTGTGTTAGTTGCCTGCTTTCTTTTTCATCATGAGGATGACAGATGCTCTCAACCTCACTTTTCTCCCCTGTATTCCTATCTTTCTAAATCAGAGTTCTAGAACAATGCAACTGATGCCCTTCAGATGAAGAGCAAGTTCCAATTTTTTTCTTTTTATAGGCTTCTAAACTATGACCTTGGTCTTACCTCTGTTCACAAATTAAATAATGATTTTTTAAGTTCTAGGAGCATTTAATTTTCTCTTTACAGATATCTGGCAGCTTTGCATTTCTGAGACTGCATATAGTCAAGAGTTGCAGTCCTACATTGTCTCAGTCATTTCCTATGTCCCAAAGCGAATTTTATGCGCTTGGAGTTTCCCAGCTGTTTCCTTCTTTACCTCAAAGAGTGTTATCACATCTTTCCCATGTGTTCTCAAATACATACTTTGATTGTTCTCTAGCATTCAGCTAGACTGGAGCTTGTATGCCCTTTAGTTTTTCATCAAGAGTGCTCAAGAATATCCACAGTTTTAATAATAATGGAAATCCCCACTTATTTCCATTTTGGTTTCTGCTTTCCCCCATGTTCCAGCGTAATTATGCTTAAATATGAATTTTAGTATTCTCTCTCTGACCATGCACTTTTATTTAATTATCATAGCTTAAAGAGACAAAATAGAAATGGAACTTAATACTACAAAAGAATAGCAAAAATTATAAGCAACTGTTTTAGCATTAATAACAGCAAACAAATCAAAAGATTGATACTGAACACTTACTTCATAATGTTCATATTCATTTACATCAAACGTACTAAAATCCAGGAAACCATACTGCAAAGCCTAAAATTCAGAACACAGCTCTTAACAGAGATGCCTCTTCAATGAGGACAGTTTATCATTCTTTTTGGTTCCATAAAGTCCCTTAATACAGACTCTCCTCTTTCTTCACATAATTTAAGAAATACGGATCAACTCAGTCATGGTTCCAAACAGGTTTTAAATTTCAATATAAGTGATAGATGAGTAAATCGACTTTTTTGTTTTCACTGAATCACTACAAAAATCCCAGATTACTGAAGCATTTGATCTTTTTTATTACTGCTAGGTGCACAAAATAAAAACAAAAAGAAATATAACTGGCAAAAAATATCTATTGAAGCTGTGAGTAGATTCTAAAGACTGTGTTCAAGGACTGCAAATATTTTTTGTGCATAAATGCTATTTGTTAGTATTTTCATTGATTTTAAATTGTTTGCCGTCACAAAGTCCTAAGTAGATATTACTTAGAGTCCATGATGTCCCATAATTAGCAACAACCATAATAATTAACATTGTATAAAAAATGTAATCATTTGGGTAACTAATAGTTTATCCACTTGTTAAAACAGGAAGCACAAACACAGATAAATCCCGTACCTCTAGATACTAAAAATACTAGATTCTAATTTTCTTTTACTAATGTAATCTTTTGTAGCTTTCCTTGCTGTTCACCAGCAAGAATAGCAATGCACCAGTCTTGGCATATAAGTGGCGAATTTCAAAACACCCAAAAAAGCTGAAAAATCTTCAAGAAGCTGACTTAACCACTAAAAACATCAGTATTTGGTAGAGATACCCACAAAACAGAAGCCAGTAGAACAGTGGAGAGCTGCAGAATTCCCCATTTCCCTACTCATACAGACTAAAAAGAATGTGTTTTGATTCCCCTATCCTTCAATGCTGCATTACTTCACCACTAAATTCCTATAAAAACTAGATTATGATAATGTGTAGTTAAAAAAAGAAGCACCTACCTCCTAACATTTGTTCTATTTCTATCACTAAAGCAAAACTTGAAATCATCAGCATGTACTGCAAATGCTTCAAGTGTATAGTGAACCCATTCAAAACCACTTTCGAAGGCTATGTTCAGCCTAATACATAACATCAGGGGGCATATAATAAACCTAACACACAACTCTTAGGATTAGAGGTGAATTACTGTCCTGAAAGATTACGTAAGTAAAACACGAAACTCCCTCTTTAACATCTTCACTATTTGATTATATAAGGTATTGCTCGACTTCTATGGATGCTGCATCTACTTTTGTTACAATGCATAATGCACGATAAACCAGGCAACAATCAGCAAATCTGCTACTTCACACCTCTAACTGGATCCCAGCTTCCTAAGCCTTCTTTTTCCAATGGGCAACATTCAGCTAACTTTTTGAAATATGAAAAATATTAGTTTACTGACCTTGTTTATTGCATGAAAACAGTCCAGTAACGTCAGATGAAAACTGCAAGTACCAAAGGAAGCATCCCTATAAGATATGATAACCAAAAGAGTAATCATTGAATGTTAATTGAAGTGAAAGCAATTGAAGATACTTCTCTAAAACCTTTTAAAAATTACTTTAGGATCATGATTATTATACTGAAATAATTATGTCAAATGACTACTTCATTTCCCGTACCTTGAATGCTACAAGAATAACAAAACATAAAATAAGTTATGTTAACAGATGCAACAGTAAGATTACTCCAACTACAGTTTTGGTAAAGCTGAAATGTTCAATTTCTGACATGGACTGTTAGGATAAATATTTGTGTAAATATAATAAAATATTTTCCTTAAGATGCATAAATAGTTTATGCTTAAACAAGAGGAGAAACTGGTTTCATTAAAACTCCTTCTTTGAATTACAAGTTTTTTAATTCTGTTGATCCAGGATTTGCGTGTTCTTAGTTGGTGACCATTATCGAATTTCATAAGCACCACGAAGTCAGCATTCTAGAGGAATACTACAGTCAAGTAAATAAATAAAAACTGAATCTACATCATAGCATATTATGCCTTGGCAGAATACCTTGAGACCATGCAGCCCTTATCAGCATAGAATTGCTAATGTTACTAATAAGCAAAAAACATGTTCAAATTATACAACTGAGAGGAGGAAGAACTTTTGAAGAACCTGGATGGCTGTCTCTAGTATTTTCTTCTAACCTTTCCTTCCTTATGAATCGGTGTGAAAAGCGGTAGAAACTAGCAGGACACAGAAATAAAAGAACCTCATTCAAGCAAAAGAAAGGACACATAAGGGTGACTTTGTAGCAGCTGGTGTCTCTTAGACCACCTGATGAGAAAGAACAAATGGATAAAGCCTTCTACAGACAGACAGAAGCAGCCTCATGTTCTCAGGCCATGGTCCTCACAGGGAACTGCAACCTCTGGTATCTGTTGGAGGGATAGCACAGTAGGGCACAGGCAACGCAGAAGGTTCCTGGAATGCACTGGTGACAGCTTCCCACTTGTGAAATGTGTGCAGCAATCTGCAGATACTGTCTCGTGCATAAAGAATGCTACTAAGTAGTACAAGCCTTTTGTGGTGAATGACAGATATTTTGGTATGTTTAACTATCAGCTACTGGCACAAAATCAAACTGCCAAGTGAGAAGCAATGCAGATCAAAAAGCTCAATGAGTGGATACAAAACAGTGTGACTGCTCCACCTTCTGCTGGTACACTTCAGTACCAGCTGGTAACACCTCTGATTCACTGAGTACCTCAAGTTCCGACAGTGAGTGTGTCCCAAGTAAAAACTTCAGCACAAAAAAACCCCCCACAAAACCAAAAACCAACCAACCAACCAAAACCAAAAACCAACCAACCAAAACAAAAAAAAACCCAAACCAAACAAAAAAACCACCCCGACAAACAAACAAAACCTCCCCCCCCCAAAAAAAACCACCCCAAAACAAACCAAACAAACAAAAAAAAACCCCCCACAAAACCAAAAACCAACCAACCAACCAAAACCAAAAACCAACCAACCAAAACAAAAAAAAACCCAAACCAAACAAAAAAACCACCCGACAAACAAACAAAACCTCCCCCCCCCAAAAAAACCACCCCAAAACAAACCAACCAAACAAAAAAAAACCCAAAAAACCAACACAGCAAAAATTAGTACTGAAAAATGTTACATTCTTCTTCAAAATACCAAAGTACAGAAAGTTCTGACAACTTGTTATTTACCTGAAAGGAAGATATGAATAACTTCCTGACAATATAAGCCTGTACACATCTTCTGGGGATTCTCTCAGGTATATTATCTATTTTTGGAAAAAGATAGAAAAGGAAAAAGATTATTTTAAGACAGGTTTCAATAATTTCAAGTCACTTGTTTACTACAGAAGGCATAATTAAATTATCACAGAGCGCAAAAGTGCTGGAAGAGAGTGGCATCAAGAACAAATGTTTGCAAGTGTGCAACAATAAAACTAACATGAACAATAAAAAATCCTGTCAATCTAAAGAAACATATATTTTAAACCTAACTTTATAGATTTGTGCAGAAGTTGTTCAACTACAGGCTACGGTGAAAAGGTTTCTGTTCATCTGGCTTCTTACATTTCTACTGCAACTCTGCTTGGCCAGTTTTAAAATTAAGCTTTTAAGATATAAATCAAAACATAAAAACCCGCAGAGATATCAGCAAAACCATCGGTACACTCAGCAGACAAGACTAAAACAGTTATTTATATATGTTTTGATCTTCCTACATCAGAACATTTGCATTAATCCAAATTCTGTACTTTCTCCTTTGCACTGCTGAGGCAATATCCAGTAACTAAATCCAGATGCCATAAACTAAAAGAAAAAAAAATCAAAAAATAAAAACATTAAAAGAAATCTGTAGCTTCAGAAGCTAAATCCTACGAACAGAATGAATCAAAACTTTCTACTGTCAAAAACACTCAGAAAAGAATTCACAAAGGACCAACTTACGAGAAATATCCGTATGGTCTTCCATCACAACATGTCTGATCACTCTTGGATAGCCTTTAACACTAAGGTCTCCTTAAAGAATACCTAAAACTCCTCTTTTTTGCATATCTCTTCTTCAAATACCATCAAACACCATCCCCAGCATGGCCAGGAGGTAATAACTGTTAATAACAAGCTGTCATTAACAGGTCAATATTCAGTAATTTCAAGTTAATACTTTTTCTTTGAAATTGCTTCAGCACTCTACAGAAAGTTGAGTTTTTTTCACTAATGTTCAGTAGAATTATTTATTTCTTTTATACTAATGACATTTTCCCTTAGAGTTGTTTGAAAGTAAAAATCCTCATGAGTATTAATTAAATATCCCCCAAAAGTCAAGGCATGGCATATTTACTTTCTGTTGCTTTGGACATTTTTTCTTTTAAAAGTTGGCATTGCTTTTCAAATATCTTTGATGCTGCTGCAAAGCCAGTTTGAACAAACGGCTTAACATACCTTAAACATCCTCTCTCCACATACACACAGAGAACAAGAGTTAGAACATATGTTGCTAAAAAAACCCCAACAAACAAACCCAGCTTGAAATATAACCTAAACAGACAGCTAAAACAGACATGGCCAACAGGTGACCTCTTTGATTTTCCTGATTCAATTAGCGTGTTAAGTATTTTCTGAGCATTCTTCCTTTGAAATTGGCAGAAGAAAATAAAAAAAAAAATCTTTCTGGATAAATAGCAAAGTAATGAAAACTGCATGTTTTGTGTGTGCTTTTACTGGGGAGAGACAAGCAACTTCTGCATTTATACGTGCAAGTATACAACCAAAACAGAAAAGATACTTAAAATGCCTCCCCAAGTGTTATTGAATAACTTATCCTCAGATGGCAGCGTTCATTTTCAATTCTGCAGGCATTCATTGGCTGATTTGGATGTAAAGGTTATCCTCCATGAAATTTCAAATTGAGTGCTTTGATACAGTCCTAATTTGCATCTTGCAGCACAGTGAACACATATTGCTAGCAACCATACAAATCAAGCACTTCTTTTTTGTCAGGAAGAGAGCCCTGTCCCTGAAAAACTTACAAACCCAAGACATGAAATGGAATTAGCAAACAGATAGTAATTAGACAGTTTGTAGCCAGAAATGAGTCACCTGGAAAAAACTTGGGTTTACAGAATCACAGAACCAATCAGGCTGGAAAAGATCTCTGAGATCATCCTAGTCCAACCTTTGACCAAACACCACCATGCCAACTAGACCATGGCTATCACACTGTGTAGTATACAGAGAGTACCAATTGTACCATAGGCAAACAGAAATGCAACTAATACTACCTAATTTTGTAAGCACATGTAGCTCAGAAAGGCCAAGGATTTCTCTCATATTTCAGCTGAGCTTTTACCAGCTTCTGAAAGGAAACAAGATGCAAAAAGCATTTGTTTACGAGTGTAACAGCTTCAGGAGACAAATTTTTTCCATTCCACTGTGTTGTATTAAAATAAGTCTAAATAATGTTGCAGTATACTGAAACGTGTTCGTCCTTAAGCACAGATCTCACTTCTGAGATTACACTACCAGTGAAACTGCTAGAAACACCTTTTTAACATACACACATACGCGTATGAACTTTTCTTAACACTGCTATATATGAACACTTGCTAAGTACAAGGACATTTTAAAAACCCAATCTAATTTTGCGAAGCAAAAATACAACTTGTATTGTACAACTGAAGCAAAATACGGCATATTTACTGAAGAAGGAAACTTACTTTGAAACAAAGAGAGATCCTGCTACACACTCAGCTGTGACACGATGACACACAAAAGACACAACAAGTGAACAACTGCAAGAGACAGCTGTTGATGTAATGGTCAGATGGTGTGCTCGGTGAAAAGTGCTTGCAAAAAAATTAGGTTAAGTGTGAGAGTAGCTGGATGAGTACAATGGTGTAGAGTGCTTCAAAGGGGAAGAATGACACTCACATATAACGGGAAAGACCATAAACAGATAATTACTTCACAAGGAAAGTATCCTGGCAGTAACACAACACAATAATCTGTGATAGTCAAAGTGGAGACAGGATCAGTTTCTGTCACAGCTTAAGGGAATATCTAGCTAGAAATCGTAGATGTAAGCAAGGCTGGATGAAGACTGAATGTGGGTGAGGCCTGCTTTTGGGTTGGGGTGAACCAAAGTCCAGGTATGGAAACAGGTAAGACTCAAGCAGCAAAGCTCAGAGAAGCAACAGATGCCAAGGCAGCAGAGGCCACACATTAGAAAATGTGTGCATTAGGAAATGGTCTGCACCAAAAGAATTGCATCAGTAGACAGAGAGCCAGCATTGAAGATCTGATGTCTGTATTACATACTTCCAGCAGCTTTTAAGCTTAACAGCTGGGTTTAGTCTAGTCCTGTGGACTGAACGCCCATTACCTGTTGAGATTGCTCCTACGCTGCTCCATGGAGTGAACCAAAATGCAGCAGTCAGCATTTGAAGAAAGATTCACTTCAAAAAATATTTCTGACACATCTGTATCTATATAAAACTACATACAATATTGTTTCTGACCTGGAGAAGGCCAGTGAAGCCCTAAAGATTAACAATTTCATCGGAGATGTGGGTGAACAAAAGACTAAAGAAAGCAAATAAATGGGAAAGAGAAAGTAGCAGTGATCAAAGACCTGTACCAGACAGAACTGTCGGAAGAGAGAAGGACTTTCTAAGGCAGCAAGCAGAACTGAAGTTTCAGAAAAGAAGAGAATGGAAATGTTGATCTGATGAATAGAGAAACAAAGATATATTTGTAAATTCATGAGGGGGAAGGAGAGGAAATGAGAGAAGACAAACTCCAGAAATCAAAATATACAACAGCTGAAACTAATGTGTCCAGATACTGATTGCAATTTATGTTTCTGCTGTGCTTTCTAAGATGATGAAAACTTTCACAAATAAAGTTGTTTTCTTAGGTTAATGCCAGTGAAGCAACCAACAAAAATGACTATTAAAAATATAAAAATATTAAAATAAATTTCAAGCAATGATATTAGCTGTTATTTAGCAGAAGCAGGCATTCTCTGGGATAATTTTTATCCATTTTTGTATATACAAATGAAGAAATGACTACTAGAATTTTAAAATGATTTCCCAAGGGGCTCCATTCCTGCAGATTAGAGAAATATTAAAAAAAAAAAAAAGGCCTTCTTTCAAAAAAACCTAAGTCAATGCAGCATGCATCCACACATTCAGCTTTTAGAATTTTCCTACAGTCGTATGCAAGTGCAGATACGAGTATACATACATATCTATACACACAAATACAAACAGAAAAACTCTTAAAATCTTTCAGAAATCTTCTACTTAAGTACCTTTCAGGAAAATTGTTACTATAAGGAATTGATATCTTTCAAGCCAAACATATTTCATCACAATCTGCAATCATTTGTATACAGACAATTTAGAAATTTGGCTTTTTTATGCATACAAAAAAATATCCTACTGAACTTCAAAATATAGCCAGGAATTTGCTATTAGCAGTTGAACCACTAACATTACTCCAATCATCCTTTTCATTTAGGACATCTGTTTCTAATTAAGGAACCACAGGCACCTCTGTCAATGGTCAAGAACCATCCAAGCACTGAACACCAGGAAAGGTGCACTCAAGCACTCCTCCTGCCAACATCACTGTGCAGTCAAACAGCTGCTTTAAAGTTCACTCAGTGAAATACAATGGTTGGCAAGATTAGGTGACCCATTCTTTATTTACAAGCATTTAAAATCAACCAGAGAATGAGAGCTTTTAGCAAGCCATGCGTTTGTCTGATTCATTAGTGTTTTCAATCCAGCCTTATATTTTAAGCAACTATTTCCTAGATTGGAGTTACAATCATTGGAACGGTATTCACAATAGGATGCAAAGTATTCCTGGTAAAAAGGGAAATGATCCTCTGGTTAAAAAAGGCATCTTAACTTTCAATACATGGCATTGCCAAGTGAAATAGTAATGTTGCATACAAGACAAAACATGTTTAGTAATAATAATCTATGACATAACTTGTTGCTTTTTCAGGAAAATTAAACAGGCTATTGAAATAAGCTTTACAGTTAGAAACTATATCAACTCAAGTCTGTAAACAGCACTTTAAATTCATATCTACGATGTGCTCAATATAACCACGTTTATCCACCTGTTCACCCTCAACTGAAAAATCTACTTAAGGCTGCTACTTAAATCACACATTTTACCAACCATGCTGACTTAAAAGCCAGAAAATAACAAGATAATTAATTTTAAACTGCTTAAAAGAAAATTTTATGTGATACAACTATGTTCCAAAAATGTCACTCACCCAAGACAGCCTGAACTGCTGTAAACAGCAAATAATTACACCCACGCATTCTGAACAAATGCAAGTAACTGCTGCATGTGACCAGACTCAAACACAAGCTCATATAGTTGTTATAACTTTAAAGTATTAAATATTTTATTTCATTAAAACCTCCACTGGATATACTAGTCAGTTAGTAGATTAAATTTCTAGCAATATTCCTTAGGAAAAAATGTTAGATGTTGCAAAATTAAAATAGAAATCTACTAAAATAAAAAGCTTCCTGTATGGATTTGTGTTGTAGAGAAGAAATGCACATGGTCAACAGTTTCTTCATTAGCAGAAACACAGTCATTAAGTGGATAAGAGACAGAGAGTGAATAACTGCCTGTCTCTGGCAACTGTCTTTGTTCATCATAAACAAAAGCAAGAAACCTCCAATTACCTTTTAAACAGCAGAGGGAAAGTATAAAAAACCCTGAACTGGCTGGGCAGGGCAGATCACTACTTCATGACAGGTAAGAAAGCAACCTAAGGCTACTGAGGACTTCCAAAAGAACAACCCTTCTTCTCCTATGGAGATGAGCAGTTTTCTAGGAACATCCTGGAATAGAACCTAGTACAAAGAGCAGGAAAGGCTGACGCTGTGAAGACTAATCCTGATTTCCCAAATACAATTCAGAGAAGGTAGCTTTTCAGAGGACACAAACTCAGAGACAGCCAAGACTCCAGGCAACTTTTGCTTAAATGAAAGGTCAGTACTTTGTCCATCTTGTCTTTGCCACTTGCTCGTCAAGCACCTCTCACCAAAACATAGCTGAGGGTAAACATGGTTTACCCACTCTAAATTTGAGCACTGCCACAGTTACCCATTCACCACCACCCAGCCTGGATCACTAGACAGGTTTACCTCAGGCTTAGCCAGAGATAATTCTGCAAGTGTCACAATAAGAACAGAGCAGTTCAACATCACACCAGTGGGTGTGAATTGATTCTCCAACCTCCAGCTTCTACCCAGAGTTAGGCCCACAACTAGGAAGGACACTAACAAATTGAAAAGGCAAAAAACCAATACTATGGATTAGAATGGAGGAAGGAAACGCTGCTTACCCTGAAGAAAGAAGATGAGAAAATAGACAAAGTACAGAGATGAGTCCTGGAGAAGGTGACCTGAATTACAGCAGTTCATGGGGCGGTACCCTGGGAGGGTCACCCTCCAAGTACATAATTAGTGCCAGGCCTGAGAAAAAAAACACTGTTACTAAGTTAATGTAGCCAAGGGGAGAGGGGGGAGCTTGGGAATTGGGTGGACAGGGCACAGAGGGTACATTTTCTTTCGTAATATAGAAGGAGCAATGATGGAAGAAGCAGACTTTCCTCACCCACAGCCAAGTCCTGGTGAAAATCAAGAGAAGCCACTGTAGATATCAACTCAGAAGATCACTGCTGCTTTGGTAGTGTGGTAAGGCCTGAACAGTGCAGACAGCTTTCAAGGAAAAGATTTTTCTTTAAAAGGTGAAGAACAAAAGCTTTCCCCCCACCTCCCCTTCTTTCCCTTTTCCCCCTCCACCCAAAAAAAGTGTAAACATTCAACCCCAACACACTGAATTCTGCCTACTCTTTGTGTGGCTGAATGTGCCAAATTTTTGCTAATCTATATAGAAGAATATTATTCCCATTATGTCTGTAAAAATGTAGAAACAAAATACAGAATTAAAATAGATGAAAGATGAACAATGAAGAGATTAAGGTCTAAATAGTTAAGAGTTACTCTAAAAAATTAATATTTTATTCTGATACTACATATACAACAGTGTATTTGTAAATTTCGTTCTTCACTCTTAAGGCCATGTTATACTGAAGAGCTTGAGTTAGGCTGTGCTGTCACATCAAAGTACACCTGGAAGGAAGCAGCAGATGCAGGAGAGGGGAGAAAGAAGTATGTAGTCTGGAGAGTTCATAAACTATCTCCACTGAAGAGGAAAGAAAGACAAGTTAGATGAAGGAGAATGGGGGAAACATTAAAACACATCAACTGTGAAGAAAAGTCTGAGAACTAATGGCTGCCCTTACCACACCACAGTTAATGAAGACTTTCATAATTGCCTTAGTAGTCCAAATGAACATATCCCCACATGATATATATATACACACATATACATTTGAACAGAAGATGACAAATGATAAATCATGCTAATATATCCCACTTCCTTTAAGCAGAAGTTAGACTACTCTGTTAAAGAATAAAAAATTTAAGGTCAACAAGCCTTTGAAAAGACATGCTCAGAAGCTGAATATTTATGAGGACACAGAAGTCCCAGAGGAGAACCAGTCATATACAGTTCATTACAGTTTTATAGTTTAAATGTAATTGTGTTTAAAAAAAAGATAACAAAACCAGAAATCATGCAGACTCACTGTGCCTTGCTATTCCTGAAAACCTGGCAGCCTGTTATTCCTAACAAGTAGCTTGTAGCACCTGCACCTACAGAGCAACTTGCACCTAAAACTGTGCTTAAGTTGTCAAACACCTTTCAACACAAGTAGACAAGCACTATTTTTGTGACTAACTCTGCAAAGGCCACATTCCCTTTCTACTTCCTTGCTCTTCCTTGAACGAACCTGAACTCCCCCAAACTAATGCACTGCACACCCACACAGTTCCTCAACTTGAGGTAAACTGTTGAAATGGGAACCTACCATGAAGCTAAAAAATTAGAATCAAACAAGAAAACACATTCAATCCACAGAAAACAAAATACAGTATCGATCTACAAGTTATACTGTAAGATCAGAAAATAAATTACGACAATCAGCTCAAGCAGCAAAGGGTATTACCAAGGTATATGACACAGTCTGATTAACTAAAATTACAGAGAAATTTATAAAAGATTTGACCAGTATCTGGATGGATCTTTCTTCAACAAAAAGCACAGCATTCTGAACTAAAGAAGGTAGACACTTAAGCCTACATATGTTTTAAGTAAAGAAGTCATCAATATTTCCTTTCAATCAGGAAATATGCTTACACACATGTTTATCATGCATTCTGAACAGATCCTGTATCATTGCTTGCCTCACAGAGAACAATCCAATTCTCCCTGCAGCAAGCAGAAATATGGGACAAGTACGTGTGAACACTTGAGCGATGAGCTCTGTAATTAAGCTTGCCTCTTCATGAAAGATTATTAAAGAATGCCATGGAAAGAAAAAGCCTCAGGGGCACAGTTTTTCTTCCGTGATCCTTCTTCAGTGGAAGCCCTCCTACATGAAACTGGGAAGAAACTCTACCCTACTGTAAAGAAAAAGCAGTACCAAAGCCAAAAGTATTGCACTGGAAAGAAAATCAGCATCTAGCTAGAGCTAGCTCACTATCTAAGACATGCAAATTTGCAAGACAGACATGCCCACATGCAAGGAGGTGACCGATACTCTCACTGTGCTTCACTGTGCCCTGGGCCTTTCAGGGAAACTGTCAAAATATTCAGTGTGCACAATACAGTAACTTAAGCACATCTCCAAACTCTGAGAACTACTCGTGGTTTTGACTAGCCTCTTCTGCCACATGCTATGTGTCTGCAACTAGCCCTACCACATGCCTTGGCCAGGCAGTCATGATCTCGTGCTGTACTTCAGCTGGATCTCTGTGAGCATCCTTTCTTTACTCTGCAACCCCCACTCCCTTCACTGTAGCTCTCTAAAGCAAAACCTGCCTACTCCTCTGTACAACAGCCTCCATTTTTAATTACTGTGGTTCGGATTGTCATAATCCATACATATTAATCGTAGAGCTTTATTCAAATCTGTTGAAGCATTCCCCTACACCTGCACGTTGTTATTGCAACATGGCAGGGCTACCAAGTGATCAAAAATAAGATTTGTGTTAGGTTTTCTGTATACTTTTGCATAGTCAACAACAGTATTTTCTTATTAGATTTTTTTGCCATTAGTTAATTTTCTGTACCAAAATTCTGCTCAGAATGTGAGCTGCTATGCCACACAACGCTACTACTACACATATTTAGAACAAGAGTGTAGGAAAAAAACAAACCCACTTTTTTCCAAATAATGGCTGATAACTGAAGCCAGTCCCCTCTTGCCTTCTGGGCCTCAATGATGATCAAGTATTAGGAAGAAGTGGTTTTCCTAAAAGCTGCAGCTGTTTTGTCAACATAATCCCTTAACTGCAAACAAGCTTAGTAACTCATGTTACCAGTTTCCATGTGGTTTAAGAATGCAAAGGTCTACAGCAACATTCCTAAGTGCTTGTGTTTCAAAGAGTGACATGTTTTGAAATTTAGTTCTCAATTTGTAAAAAGTGCTAGAGAATATAGACAACACAGAAACCCTGGGGAACAGAAAACTGACATCCTCCATGATGCAGAGAGGCAGCAAGGAGACTGCCTTTATCACAGGAAGTACTGTGCAGCCTTTGCAGCCAATAAATAGGAATAACCTAAGGCTACATGAACTTCAACCCCTCAAATCTCCAACATCAAAAAGTGCATAGCTTTTCATTTCATTTTATTACTCAGTAAACAAGAGAAATGGTTACAACTGAGGTGTGTTACAAGTCAAAACAGAACATGAATACGGTACATCACATCTTCCATCCTGAAGTACTCAGTATTTTATTCCTTGACTACGTTTTTGTGTACCAAATACATGCAGTTGAGATGAAAAGCCAGTCCTTTTCCCCTCTGCAGCTACAGACTTGGCTTAGTACATTGCCAGCCACCTTGTACCTTCCCAGGCTTTACACAGGCTCTAAGCCTATCACACATTCTCGTTATTTCTCCTAGGTTAACCGAAGAGATTACCTTGTATTAGAGAAGAAGCAGCTGGGGAAGGAAAGGTTTATTTAAACATGCATGTACTGGCAAATGATACACTATACTTCATGCAAGATACTGTTTTTCTATTTTAAAAAAGAAGAGGTTGTGTGGCTGGGGAAAGGTAAAACTTCAAGAAGCAATGATTTTTTCTAAATGAAAATATTAATAATGATTTTTTTCAGTGATGCTCTTATGTCTGAAGAACACAGATTGCAGTAGCGAGGAAAAAACCTAAAATCATACAACTTCACTCACATACCTACTAGACTTTAGAAACTCTTACTATGTGGTACATTACTATAATTACATTAGTAGGATGATTACTCAAGAGAAAAGAATTGTTTTTATCTTGCTCTTCTAAAAATTGAGTATGAAAAAATGAACACAGTCAGCAGCTGATGCAAAAATTTAAATACTTACTGCGTAGGAGCCTATGAGGAATGCAGCGTTTGCTTGCTTTTTCTGATCAAACCCAGTATAATGAATTATTTTCTTCCTTATCAATGAAAATGACTGTATCAAGAAATGAACAAGATTATGATTTTGCATTTTAGACCTTTTACACCTTCTTTTATAAAATCAGAAGAATGCATTCAGAGGAATGGTTCTCCACTGAGAGAATCAAAAATACTGTAGAGAAGTCCCTCAGAAGGTTTGGAAAACTGTATTGCATCCCTATCTAGATTTTTCCAGTATTTTTCCCAGTACACAGCCTAAATAATTTTTGATACAAATTACTGAAATCTTTTCTTTTTCTTCTTGAATGCATTCATATTTTTAGTTAGTGTTTTTGACTTCAAGCCTTATGTAACAGATAGCCATTCAGGAGAATAGAAAGTGGCATTCTCAAAAGCATCACAGGTATAATACAGTTGCAAAAATTTAAAAAACAGAATTTACACCTTTTTATTCATTTTTCAAATCCAAATGTAGATAAATCCACTAGTATTTGTTTCTAAGGATCAGAACCATGCTTAGATTAAAATATTTTGAAAGTATTTCTAAACTTTATCGCAAATAATTTTTTTAAGTGTCATCTTGGCGTGGCATACAGTTTTACTCCATTTATCTTAGAGTGGGGGTGCAATGGAATTTTCAATAGAAAGGACACACACGTGGTGGCAGTTATCCCCTAACTGGCCCTTGAAATAAATTCTGATGTGCTTGAAACTGCACACTTAGATCAACCGCTAAGCTATCATAAAATGTCATTCTATGCATTTAAATAGCAATGTTACTTGCTCAAGATACCAGATTCAATGCATTCAAGACAAATAAACCCCAGATCAGTAGCAGAAATGTGTTCTCAGAAATCCTAACATGTCTGTTTAATGTCAAACAGAAGACATGGAAAGGGACTATGACACAGATTTGTGTTGCTTCAGAGCATCCTGTACACAAAAGACTCTCATCTCTGGCAAACCACAGCTACCCAGGTGGGAGTTTACCAGCTCCCAGCCTGGACCACTAAACAGGTTTATCTCAGGCTTAGCCAGATATAATTCTGCAGGTGCCCCAGTAAGAACAGAGCAGTAACATCACACCCGTGTGCGCCAATTGCTTCGCCAACCTAAAGAATAAAGCAAGTCTGAATTGTGCAAACTATTATCTGTGACAGACACCAAGGAATGAAAAAAAACAATACACTCTTAGTCTATAATGTGCTGTATATTTCCCACTTTTCACACTTTAGTGGCAGTTTAAATATCTAAGCAGTTTTGAAGAGGCAAACTGTGATTGACATTAATAAGAATAAGCCTTTTTATCTGCCAAACAGGTTTTACACTCCAGCATCTACTAAAGGTCAACTAACTTGTAGTCTGTTGTGTTAATTAATTTAAGAAATCCATTTTAAAGACACTACACTCTATCAAGAGCCCAATCCAAAAAATTATTGAGCTCCTGTAAAACCAAATAATCTGCAGTATGAGCAGAGCAGCCTCCTTCAGGCCAATGCTTTCAATGCTACTAAAGATCAAATGTTGTTCATTACTGAAGAATGTCAGTATCAGAAGAGAAGATCAAGTCAAACAAAAACCATTTCAAATAAAAACATAGCACTGCACTCTTGAGCTCACTCACTATTGGCAGATTGCCAATAGGATTGAATTTCAGGAAAGAAGCTTTTCATATAAAAGAGACTGTATTCATTTAGCAACTGATCTTCTAGAAACCTCACGATAGTTACTGCCACAGTTGGGCATCTTTTGGTTCTTAAAAGTAATTGGTTTCCCATCCTGATCCTCCTCTGCTCTAAATTCACCTCACTAAAATCTAGCATTCATATTCAGAATTCAGCTGGATTAGGAAAACAGGAAAGCACCTGAACAATAACAACAACAATAAAAGAAATTTTGTCTCATTTGTTTTTGTTTTTTAAAAAGCCAGTAATATTGTCTTTTGAATAAAAACCCCAAGTATTACCTTTAATTTCTTATTTAGCTTGCAGCAGTATCTGTAGATCATTGCCAGATTGAGTGGTCCAAAGTCTGCATAGAAGCTGTTAGAAGAAAGGGGAAAAATTGTACATGACCCCTGTAAATGCCTCTTTTTCAACAAGATGCACAAAGCAAGGAGTAATAATATACATGTGATATACGTACATCATTCTAAAAACAAGCACGCTTTCTTACATAAACACATACTGTTTTGTTGGAGGAAAGGTTTTGTCATCTTTAAATACGGACTAAAACTTTTTTCTTTGTTTTTCACACAGCACCATTCAAAATACCAATTCCAGGTTTTAAGAACTGTTTCTCACTACTGTATCACTCTGTGACAAAAGTTTTCAAACACTGTTTTAAGAGGAACTCATAAGCTTTACTTTAAAAGGAGGTAATTCATAGTGCCAGAGAAAAGGGAACACAGAGACTAAAGATTGATTAGTGCGTTAAAAAACAGCAAGCATGCCCTTGATCAAAACCATTTCAAGAATTAGCAACATTCCACGTAACGCAAAAGGCAAACACTGTTCACTACAGGGGAAATAATATATCCATTGTCAGCTCATAAAGGCTTGAATCGACTTTGCCATTTTTTTCTCTGATTCTAGGAAGTTCAGACATTCCACTTAATACATAAGCAACCAAAGACACACCCTTTAGTCTGGCAGTTCAATGTGCACTTCTCAATCTAAATGACTGCATCATGTTCCTGGGTCTTCTAACAGGAATAGGTACAACGAAAGCTTCTGCTTTGAAATTTTCCTAAGAAATCCTGATGGGAAAGCAAGAAACCACTCTAAGGCCTATAAATCATCATGGCACATAAATCTGACAAGACCAAACTCATGTAATTAATTCTCCAATGAGACTGATTCCTCACTGCTGTTGTTCTGACTTATTTATTTCTGTAAAAAAACAGGAAAAAAAAAAAGTCGGTACTTACTTCTCATACACAAGTTCATCATCTATGCAGAAATAATGGGTATTTGCAGCTCCACTCTTTGGTTTTTGGCAGAGAATTGCAAAATAAAGGCGATCTGAAATGCAAGAAAATTGGAAGCTTTTATAAATGTCACACTTTTCTGATGAAAGTCTGAAGTATTACCTGCCAATGGGACAACTTTAAATGGTTTAGAATTAAGAAAATCTTCTTTTAAGTATTAAATTAGGTATTATTATTTCTCCAGTGTTAAACAAAGAAAGCACACAAAGGTGGAGGCTTTTTGCTCAGCAGCATTCCCATAATCCACAGCTCTTTAGTATTCTTTCCCAAAGTGTTCCTTGTTTGATGACTTCACAAAGTAGCAGGAGTCTGACTTGCACCCACACGCACAGCAGAGACCTCCTTTGGCAGGTGGTTGCACTCCAAATATCAATGCACACACCCCACCCCCTCAAACTAAACCACAAATCCCTCTGCACCTCTGAGCATCTACGTTTAACTAAATGATGAAGCACACTCATACCAAAACACAGGCACTTCTTTCTGTAAAGCCATGATTTTGACAGTAGTGCCATGCAATTAAAGCCCACAGGTAGCAGACTCGGGAGGGATGCAACAGGGCAGCCCATGCTACCCATGGGAGCACCAGGCAAGCCTCCACCTGGACATCTCCATTCGAATTTCCATCCCCACCCCACCTGCCCCTTCAAAGCCTGTGGGCCTGCAGGCAGGAGGCATCTTGTACTTGCCCTGGCTTCCTTTGTTAAGCTGAGGGGAAAAAAATACTAGCAGTATTCACAGAGATATAAATTACTTTTATGGCTGGGGAAGCTGAAGCCCCAGTGAACTTTAAACACTGACTGTGCTCCTGCTATAAATTGCTGTGCTTGCGGTAATTGGTCAATAAAAATTGAGGCTTGCAGCACCACCGCAATACTTGTCTTCCTCCTGCTGAGAAATATCATCATAAAATATTTGGATTAAAATTCAGACCTAAAAGGAAAGCTTTTATTTTTTCAAATTAGTTCCATAGAACAGAGATATTATTTAAGTATCAAAACAGATCACCTGCATGTATTATTTCAAAACATGATTTGTCATTAAGAAAATCCATGTCAGTTTTTAGACAGCAGGGGGTAAAAAAAAAATCACTTTAAGCTTCAAAGCAACATCATCCATGACCAGCACTTATAAATCATTACTTGTATCTTGAAAATACATGTCAAAGTACGGCATGAAAAGAGTTACCATACCTATATTTCAACAGTCACATGCTCAGTGCTCACCTACATACACTAGTATCTCAAAGGGTGAAGGCAAAGAAGTCCACCTAAAAGTGTACATTTTCTTAATGCTTATTTCAATAGAACAGCAGCCTGATGTGAGTGGTTTGGTTTAAACATTTACATGTCAGTAGCAACAGCGGGACGTACAGTACCTCCTAAGCAAGTCAGGCACCTACTTCCTTACTCTCTCGCAGAAGCAAGGCACCCAACTTGCTTACTTAATTTCTAATAGTCCCATCCTGTAAGCAGAGCAGCTGCAGTACTAGATAGGAAGTGCATTACCAGCTTCTGTACCTCCCAGCATTTACCAAATCATCCCCTGAAAACAAGCCAAAGGATAAAATTTAGAGTAATGCATGCATTTTTAAGAAGTGACTAAACTGGCCCACAAAGTGAATTATGCGTGGAAAAGCAAGTGCATCAATACTCCAGCTGGGTGCAAAATACGCTGTGGTGAAAACTGCTCCATAGAGAGGCAGTCCTGGGGGTGGACTTTTGGGGGTGGTTCCCCACCACTTTGTTAATCAATGAGCTGGGTCAAGGTGGATTTGCATGAATTAGAAACTGTAACAGGTAACCCTAGGCAATACTAAAAAAAGAAGAAAAAAAAAGAAAAAAAAAGAAAAAAAAAGGAAAAGGAAAATAAAAGGAAAAAACAAAGAAAAAAAAGGGAAAAAATAGGAAAAAGAAGGCAAGAAAAAAAGAAAAAGGAAAGGAAAAAATAAAAGAGGAAAAGAAGGTAAAAAGCTGTTTTGCTGACTTACTTCCCTCTCCTCTGAGAATGAGAGCTAACACGTGTGCAGGAGAACTGAGGGGAAGGGAAGAAGCAGAAAGCAGAACTGAAAGGATGTGATATCTAGGGATTGTGTTTAAACTGGCATTGCTAGATTAAACACATGTCACGGCAGCCCCAAGCTATAATTTCACACCACTTCTAAACTGATTTAATGGCTAGCTGCCACCAGGTTCCTTACAAGGAAAAATCTGAGTTAGCTCACTGAACCAGCCTGCCGGGGGTTAACAGCAGGAATACGCAGCCAAGATTTTTCCCTCCATGGCATCTGTCCTTAAGTGCCAGTCTAATTATTGACTAGACTGAGCTCTCCCTCTTTATTGTACACAAACAATAACTGCATCAAAGTCTGTGAAGAATGGCTGTAGTACTCAAACTGAGTACCATAGGTACTCAAATGCTACCTTCTTGCACTCCAGCTTCTTCGCAGAAACCTTACATCACTTTTGAAAATGTCAAAGTACTTTGCAAAGAGCAATCCAAAATCTTCAAATACAAAAGGAGGACAAAAATGAAAGCAAATATAATTTACACAGTTAAAAGATCTAAAGTAATTTAGCATTTTGCTCCTAAACAGGATTTGGAATAAAATAATCACTTGCATCCTCAGTGCTTGTACTCTTACTGGAATTCTTCTGCAGCTTGGAAAAATGTCCAGCAAAAAATTAGAATTCCTATCTTGAGAAAGCAGTGTGTATGTGGCCTTCTGAATTGCTGTTGGCAATGGTTCTGCTCTGGTATCTCTGAACTGTGTTCATTGTTGCTATTCCTAAAACACCTGAAAGAAACCTGAATTTAATGAGTTTACAGAAGTACCTCACAATAAAATCAGTGTGTGTCAAATGCCAATATCCTGACAAGCTGTCCATTCCTGTGCACTGCTAACAATTACTCTCCATTATGTAAAGAGCAGGCTCCACGTTTTTAACACTTTTCCTATGGGGAGATTTTAGAATGAAGAAATTTCCTGTAAGTGTATTTACCTCTCTACTGATTTATCAGTCCAGCATCTGACAAATGCTGTATTACTCACCATGTCTGTTTTTACCTGTTTTTTTCCAAACACATTCCAAGTTCTATTTAGTCAAGGATTAGTGTGTTGATTTTTTTAACAGAAATTAGGAGAAAGTAGAATTCCTTCATAAAGGATCTGATTGCAGGATTGAGAATTTATACATAAAATATACTCAAGCACTGATGATTTGATTTCACTAGGACTCCACAAAGGTTTGGACCGCCAGGAGCAAGGCTTCCTTTTCATTATCTTCATGTTTCCCTTGCTAATTTTAGCTTTTTAGTATTTCATTTACATATAGTGCACTTCAGCACTTTGTAATTCCTGCAAATTTCTGATAAAAAATCATCCTAAAACTATCAAACTAGAGCAGACTTTTCTAATCATCTCTCAGAAGAATGACAGAGTAGGGCTCACTGCCTTACAGGCTGCATCTGCTCTGCAGTTAGGAGATACGGCTGCAGCATGTTAGATATACTTCAAATACACTTAATTTTGTCAGCCTTATATAACAAAACAGTTAAAATACATAAGCACGGATGTCACTGCAGGCAATTAATTTGAGTAAGCATCCAATGTACAACAAAACGAGCCTATATACCCCTAACTGAGGCATAGGTTACCACAGCTACGTTACTGCTGGTACCTCAACTAGTGAGACTACAGCTAGCACAAGCATGACTGTCCAAGTTGATTGCAGAGTGTATAAAGAAGCAAAAGCACTCTGCTTGTTTATCAGAGCCACAGTGTTCTGTGTACATAGATGTGTAGAAAATTGAGAGCTACCACTTCAAAATCACATCAATGTGAATTTAGAGATGAAAAAATAATCTCCTTCCTTTACTCTCAATAAGCCTGATGCTTCTTAGGTTGTGCTGCACAGGCCTTCGAGGCAGAAATTTCATTAAGAATTACAGTTGGACTTGATGATCTTAGAGGCTTCTTCCAACCTAAGTGATTCTATAACTTTAAGTGACAACTAAATAGTAAACAGGCACAAGTGGCAGGACAAGTCTGCACATGATCAGCAAACATTATTTAATACAAACAGAAATTCTACGGTTCTATTGTTAAATAGATGCCTTAGATGAGAAACTCAGAGACTGACAGTACAAAAAAACCCATTGTTAGTCTGTTTTGGATCATCAGGAATGTAACCAAAGAGTTTTTACTATTGTAAAAGGAGTGTATTTCTAAATTCAGAGCTGGTATAAGGAATTTTGTTGTGTTTGATTCAAAAAACTTCAAAATATTTGAAAGACATAAGAGAAAACATAAAAGGCAAATTCTGTTGCAATGTCAAGACAAAAAGCAAAATTGTTTAAGATTTTCTTTTTAGTCTTTCCATCCTTGAAAAAACTCATTCAGACATCACCATGATATTTCAAATTTAGGAAATGATAGAGTTGGCAATTAGAACAACAGCCTGGACTCTGAAAAAGGAAATGAAAGCACACTAAAAAGATAAAGGAACTTTGTTTCTAAACAAAAAACTACGAAAGCATTTTTCTCAGTGCCACGTTATGACTGAGCAACACTGTTACTTCACTTACACAGACTGCTTCCACTCAGCTGCTCTTCACTGATAGACAAGAATACATATGTTCATGCACTTTCAGTGCTGGATTAGACACTAAAAGCCTTAAACTTGCTGCATTTAAAATCTTAACTTTGGGAAAGACTCACAAGTAAGTGAGGTCATACTGATAAAAGAGTAAACACAGTTTTTGTACTGAGATAGCTGCATAATAAAAACTGAAAGTGTTGACAGTCAAAATATTGGAAGCTTAATGATACTTATTAGAAGTGTCCTTAGCATTCCAGAAAAACAGTTTTCTCTTGGGTACACAAAGTTTATAATGACAAGCCAGCACTTCTGGAAAAAGACAACGGTTTGAAAAAAAACGCCAAACCGCACTACAAAGCCAAAAAACCCCCCCACATATCAATGAATACATTAAAATGAATATTTAATTATCAACTCCAAGTGACAGTATAAGCAAAATGATTCTCAATGAAGGAAAAAAAATGTATGTACCCTGCAGCAGAGCATCCTTTAAGATGCTAGGTTCCATACTGTAATACTGTTCCATAGGTTCCATACTGTAATGTATATACTGCTGGATATACATTCAGCAGGAAGAACAATCAAATGTCAAGAAATGACCCATGACATTATGTCACTTAAAATTTAGTTCCATGTATAGCTGTAGTTATTTAATTTTCAAACTCACTACTGAAAATAGGTGAGAGAGAAACCCACACTTTTTGCCTGAGGTTTATGCATTATAACTCCACCTCTTCTTTAAAATATTATTTATAAAATCAGAGCAATGACAAAGAAAAGCAGCCAAGGAAAGGAAATGAACAGCTTTCAAGCATCTCACAGAGCATTGCTACACTTTATTTAGATCATATAAATTACTTCTCTCAGAGATCAGAAGGATATGGGAATATGCTTCTAATAAACAGAAGAAATGCATTCAGTTCCAGCAAATTGAATTCATACCAGCAAGCCTCATGCACTAGTCGACAAAGAGAAAATGATAAAGCTTACCATGCAGCTTAACAGACCAAAATAAACAATTTTTTTAAAAGGACAGCTTTCCTGAACTAGTCTTAATAGTAAACAAAAAAATTTAGATAGTTCTGATTAATAGTTATTCTGACATATGGCTGATGCACACAATTAATTACAAAATTAAAAGAAAATTAAAAGAAATGCAATAATTATTGTAAGTATTTTGGGTATAAAATTCCTAGAATGGATTTGAAACTTTGCTGTTTATGATTGTAACATCACACAAGAAAGGATCCATAAATCTTTACAGCAATTTGGGTTTATGTTCCACTTCTGTCTTTTGCAAAGATGAAAATATGGGTAGCCTACAATGTTGTTAGTAAGTTTGGCACTGTTTCTGTAAGCAGATAAGCTAACACGGATCTCTCAGCCCTTACAGCGGTTCAAATATTTACCAGTATGTCCATTTTTTAAGAATAAGGCCTTATGCTTTAATTTGTCTCCAGTCCACGACTATTAATTAACTTCTCAGAACTGCAATATGAGAAGGCAGAACTGACATTTTAAACCTGGACATACCTTCACAACAGCAGAATAAAAAAGTAAGCCTGTTATCTTATTCTTTTAAGATTTCTCTTTAAAAAAACAAGTATGACATAGCAGCAAACTAAAAATTAGACTGTAATTCAAATCAGGGCTAAAAATTAAACCATAAACAGCAGCCACTGTGCACAGCAAGATCAGAGACAAAATGAAGTACTGTTAAATATAATAATCTAGTGCACTTTAATCAAATTTACTATACTAGGTACTGCTGCATATTGTGAAATCCCACTGAAAAAACACAGGTCAAAGCCTAGGTGCTCTAATGAATTTAAATGGGTGAACATTTCTTTGAAGGAGAAAACACAGTAATTTAATGGGTGTGTTGATGCCAGACACACATTACCAGATCCAAGCAACCGCTCCATGAGAATGGTTAGACAGATCTGTTTCATGGAGATGTGAGCTGGACAGGGCTGCGTGGTAATCCAGGTAGTGAAATCACTTTGACAGCAAAAAGTCATTATCTGTCACATGAGTGGTTTCCACACTTGACCTTAAAATCATACTATCATCATGTCCTATATAAATGGTTGCTGTTACAGAAAAAAATACACATAAGGGGCTATTGGAGCCTTAGAGTTCTGTAGATAAGTACACCGTTACGTTTCTCTGGGTAGATAAGGCCTAAAATGCTATATTTTTGGCTGGAATATTTAGGATTTTACTCCCGTACAGTATTAAAGCTTTTTAAAAAGAAGAATCCGGTAAACTCTGGCAGTTTATATTCTTTCTACGTTGCTATGCCAAATTTTCAAAACAAAATCTTACGGTTTTCTAAACATACCGTTATCTAGAAGACACACTAGTTAATTTAAGGAACCCTGTTTCTTGGCACAGAAATAAAAAGTACATTGGTGCCTTTTCTGCATGTTTGTTCTTTATATTTTTGCTTCCTCTGTCCACAGATATTTCCCATGCCCTTAACTGAGATGTGCCGGGAGGTTTACTTTTTGCTTTTTATGAGAAGTTGTAAATACACTACTATTCTGAGATTGTGCCACATCACTTAAAAAGTAATTTTTGTTGTTGTTGTTGCTGCCTTTAGGCAACCTAAACTCAAGGTCGTCCTTTAGCTGGCGAACTCAAACCTATACTCGGAATTTTCTGGCTGTGATCCAATAGGCTTCTTAAAAGAGGCAGATTCCTGTGCCAAAACAAAGCGCGGCTCGGAGCCTGGAGTCACGAAAAGGAGGGAGCAAACCTCGTTGCACAAGCTGTTGGCACTTGTGTGTCAAGAAGAGGTGCGACGTTTGCCCATTATTTTACCCATTAGCCAGCAAGCACGATATTACAGCATCAGGAGAAACATGTATAGATGTGTGTGTATGCGTGTGTGTGTGTATTCATCCCCCCAGTACCTGGAGAAATGTGTTCCTTTTTTCCCCCCACAACGTGTGGAACGGACAGAAAGGCGTTTAACGTTGTTTTCCGTTTTGCTCTCTCTCGCAGGCAGAAAACGCCAGCACGAGGCAATCGGTGCTCGGTGCGGCTCGGGCTATCGGGACATCGGCAGGATGAGTTATCCCGCCGGACGAGCGGTGCAGTTCTCAACAACACTTCGCTGAGTGACACGCCAGAGCTCGGGGACCGACCGACCCACGGCCCGGACGGCAGCGGCTGCCGAGCGCCCCGGGGTCCCGCCGGGAATCGCGCCGACGGGAAGTTTTCCTGCCCCGCGGCCACGTCTCCCACTCGGAGCCGGCGCGGCGCCCACCGCCGGCGGGATGGGACGCGACGGGACACCCAGACACCCCCGCCCCCCGGGCACACCCCCCTCACCCGCGATCCTCAGGCAAGTCTCCGGCCCGGGAGGTGGCAGCTGCCGCCGCCGCTCCGCCTCGGCCCCCGCCGCCCGCGGCGTCGCACCCC
>VZTD01000493.1:272322-420480 GCA_013397725.1 Rhagologus leucostigma
TGCGCGCCGCCCCTCCCTCTTCCCCGGGCGCCGCCTGGCTGGGCGCGCGCCCGGCCCGCGCTGCTGACGTGGCGCCGGCCGCTCCCGGGATGGGGGAGCGCGGCCCCGGGTGTGAGGGCTCCCGCTCCCGCCCTCGGCAGCCCGCGTTTTCCCTGCCGGCTCTTGGGCCGTCGCAGTCCTCCAGGTACCCCTCATGACGTGCACCAAAAGAGGGGCCCAAGGACTTGATACTTTGTAAGGCCAGCTGAAAACAGTCCAGTACATACAGGCTTCTGGTGTGAGCATTAAATGGACTTCGGTGGAAAGTTAAAATAACTGAGTTTGAATCTGCCTCTTAGGCACAGTGATACTTTGAAACACACAGTTATTTTGAATAGCTGTAGCACTAAACCAAGCTAGTAGGTAAAACAGCTTCTGAAAACCACTCCCTTCCCACCTCCGTCTCATTGGCCATGATGAAAGCCCTTAAGGAACTACTCTACTGTCTGCTGAGTATGCGTATTTATGGAGGAAAACCTATTGGAAACTAGCTGCCACTTTTCACTGCATAACTTTTTAAAAAATATCTTTTCTAAATAACACCAGAGACCTAAAATTCTACTGAATTTCAGAAACAAATACTCTCAAGTATGAATGTGGCCATCGTTGTTCCCATTCATTATGAATGTGGTAGTCATTGTCTCCCAGGACTCCAGCAAACTCTCTGAACCTGTGGCCAGATGCAAAAGGCAGGGCCGATGCCCTGATTAGGACACTTCAGCTCTTCTGCTGAATCCTCCTCTCTCTCCTCCCTCTTTTTGTTTGTCTGCAGTTTGTGAGTCTTTCTGAAGACGTGATTTTGCTGGGATAACACAGAGGTTGTGGTATAGTTCCTGTTGGTATTGACATGGTGAGAGTGGATGACTTAAATGTAAAGAGCTGTAAAACTACAGCTTAATTCATTCCAATCCCTTTTAATAGCCCGTAGTTCTTTTAGCTATAGTTAGTTTTGTTAAATGTATTTATTAGGACCAACAGAACTATTACCTTTGTATATTGTTTTAATTCTACTAAAAGCAAAACAAGCAAGAAGGCAGCTAGAACGTTTCCTTTAAAATCAGAAGCACCAAGAACAACAAAAACTGCAAAACAGAAGTGGAATAAGAATCAGTGTCCTTGGCTGTGATTATCAGGTGAATGGAGTGGAAGCACAACAAATAAAATGAGTATTCGTCATTCATTCTCTTTGAAAATAATTTTTCTGTGTTTATTGTCTTTATTTTACAAACATATGACCAGTTGTCCAGCCTGCTTTCGGCTATTGTTTAAGTAACATAAGGCAGAGAGGCAGATGCATTCCAGAGTTTCTGGCATGCTGAAAAATATTGTTAAGCTGGGGGAGTGCTGGAGGGAGGGAGGCAGCTCCTTATTTGTGACTGTAGGGGCAGTGGTTCATGAAAAGCAGACTTCACTCCCCTGTGAGGCTCAGATGCCTGCCTGTCCCAGTCTGTTATGCCAAGTTCGAGGAAGCCTCTGGCCAGCCCTGAAATCACAGGGGTTCAGAGTCTGCACATGACTACCTTTAGCCCTGTGCCGAGTGTTGTTTAGTCAAAGCAGGGAACTGACAACAGTACTTTTCCATTAATATCCTTCTTCCAAACACATAATATCAAAACAGGAGTGTAATGACTAAGTTGCTAAAGCATAGTATCTTTAATAGAATTACATTGTTCAGTATTGTTATGTTTCTTAAGCAAGCTTTTTATTTTTCATCAAGGAACAGTGCATTTAATTTCACATGCTCTTAATGGTGTAAAGCTTTCCAGACCTTGCTCTGGGCCTGCCAGTGTCCTTAATGGATGCAGGACAAAACATCTTCACAAAAAGCCATTTTACAATTGCATTAAAGCTTAAAAGGGGAGAAAATTTGCAGTTGAGACATGTATGTACGGTAGATAGCATTTTACGGTGAAAGTCAAGGATCAGAGATTGCAGAAAAGGATATGCTCCTCCATAAATCTTGGGCATTTTTTTTTTTCAAATTGCTAAAAAGAAGTGTCTCCTGGATGAAAGAGGGCACATCTACTTTAATGAAAGCAATAGATGTTGAACATAAACATGTGTAGATAAATGGATAATATGAAATATGCCAGAACTGCAAACCAGAATGCTGTTATGCTTACTTCAGTTATCTAAGACAGAAATAACTAAGGACAATTTATTCAGAGACTTCTTGCTCTGAGAGAAAGTACATACATACAAAGGGAGAACATTCTGCTGCAAATCTTCATAGGAAAACAAATAATTTGGCTTACTCCAAAACTGATAATCTGATCAGATACGAATTTAAGACACTCTCTCTGGTCTTACAGACCCATGTTTTTGTATCACACAAAAGAATTGCAGACAATACAGGATGATGTATTTAAAATATTTATTTGAAATTGTGAAATGCATTTCATAACTTCTGCCAGTGCCAGATGCAAAAGTAGGCATAAGCTTAAGTCCAGGCGTTCAAAATTGTGACTTTTCAAGGTGCATTTCAATACAAAATTGTCATACAGTGGTGGAAGCTTCAGAAGAGTTCTGAGAAGTCTTGGATTGAAAGCCTATGTTGATCTGCTGAAGGCAAGAATCCTAAGTTCTTCCTGAGCAAAATCTGATTTTTCAGTTTAGTGCACCTTGAACAATGATTTTTAAAATATATTAGCAAGACTGTTTGATGAGGCAATAATAAGCTTCAGGGTTTTTTGCAATAAGTCTCAGTTGTGTTTTAATTTTTATTATCTTGTACTCAATGGAAATAGCACTTTTGTGTTCCTCTCCAGAGTCAGGTAGTTTATTCTATGCTCTGATTTTCTACATAAGGTTTCAGATGTCCCACAAAGACACAACAGAACCAATGCTTGTTGGAATTCACTGGAGAACTGTTCTTGTAGAGCACGAAAAAAAAAGTACATATTACATCAGGGTCATATGTCAATAATCTGGGGTTTGTTTGAGAAATTCACTGTTTTAACTCCTGCCAGCTGCAAAACTGTATTAATGGGAACATGATCCAGCCTGTTTTTATCAAGGTGCAAAAAATGAACTTCATTGCCTGGAATGAGAATAACATGTATATTATTGAATAACATATTTATTTATTCAAAGATGTAAGTGAATCGAAGCAGCATTGTGGCTACCTACCAGTTATCGTACAAATGTGTACTATTTCTGTAGACTGCACAATATACTGTATTTTAAACAATGACGAAAGGTTTTTTAATTATGTTAAAGTAGCAAGGAACACTGAAGCACCTAACTAGTTTGAATCTGCTGTAGCATGATGTTTCCTAATACTGTGATGACTGTCATGTTGCAATTCCCCCTTCATGCTCTACTCCTCTACTAAAACCACATTAAATGCCTCAAATCAAATGTGAAAGCAGAATGTAGGTAAATACCACGATGTCAAGAAAACCCTCCAAACTTCGAGGCAGTTGTTCCATCAGCACTCCAATCAATTTCTGCAGGACTGTGATCAGCTTTATGCCACCTCTGTGGGAGATGGGACTACACAATGACACTTTGCAGATTCCTTCATGTGACAGAAATCACACAGTTCAACACAAGACTGTCTCCTTGGGACCCATAGAGACAGCAGGCGAGATGGCAGCAAACAGCTGAAGGGGACAGTTGTAACTTTCATATAAAACAAAGCAGCTCACCTGGGCCTATAATCAAAGCTCCTCCCTGCTGAGCAGGGTCTCCTTGAAAATCAAAAGCTGGGCCAGTCATTGCTCTCCATATACTCCTAATGCTTCCCAGAAGTGTGTTTGATTTCACATGAGGGCTCCGAACTAAACAAAACCACAGAACACTTGCTATCTAGCAATACGAAAGTATATAAGAACAACAACATTGAACAGCTGCTATGAATAGTTTAGAGATTCCTGATTACCAGTGTTTTCACAAAATATAGCCTCTGAGAGACAATCTTGTGGGCAACTCACTTTCTCTTTACATTGCAATCATACTATTTTATCGGAGCATTTTTGTTTTGTTTGTGAAAAGTCTAAATAAGGTGAGAAAATTATTCTTACCTGATACTTTATTACCTTCACCTCTTTTCATGCCAAGTATTTTATAAATGTCCCTTTGTGGATCTACATACATTTCATGTGTATACCCAGTTAAACTGCAAAAGGGCTGCAAAATAGAGGCATACATACACACACACACACGCACAGAAAAGAAAAGTAATGTCTGTAAGGTTAAGGCAGTAATTAGTTAAGGTCTACTAACAACAGAAAAAATACTGACACCCTGCCAGCTCCACCTTCCCCCCTCTTATTTGAAAACCGTGTGTTTGTTATGTTAAAGTGGAAATTTTTTTAGCCTCAAAGCTTCTATTAAAACAAAGCTTCCAGTGAAATCAAGAAAAGATGTTTCCTTAGCAACCCCTGGTGGTTTTTAAACTGAAAGTTTTAATTACTTGCTTTACTCATGTATTACTATTAAAATTGCCTCATGAATACTATCCTTTTTTATTGCCATTGCAAAAGACCACCTTTTCATGCAGAACAAATCCCTCAATACAGACCATTAAGACACAATAGAAGATACATTGTATTTAATGACTACTTTATTTACCTTGATGTGATGATATGATGACTGTCCAATAACTATAAGCCTCACATTCGATTCCTAGAACATAACATGGGTACTGAAGCTGTAAAAAGGAACTTGGTGTTTCTACATGACTTCAAAGCATTAACAGAATCTGGTATTCCAAGTTAGTGATTGCAGTGCACTGACTTAAAGATATTTGATGTTAACATTACTTACGTTTGGAGACTGCACTTTTGTATATCACCCGCAGTTAGCAGCTACATTATTTTATTAAGTGAAAAATTATTTCTAAAGATAACTTTTAAATTACAGGTGCGTAAATTCGATTTTCCTGTAGCATTGATAGGGTTGTCTTTTCAATTGATCGCAACATGCTATGATTTTGGAAACTCGAAATTTCCACTCAGTTGCACCTACATCTAAAGAAGCAGCATGCAAATGACAGTGCCCAAAGATCTGTGATTTACATATATGGACACCCATTAATAGATATAACTTGCATTCACACACACTGCTGTCTTTCGCAGGTGCAGCCTTAGGCCTGAGTCTAAAACAGGGTCCAAAACTGAAGTCCATTTAGATATCAGTAAAACCAGTTAATAAATATAAGGTTGTTTTATTAGGGTATAATACTTGCCCTTCCCATATAGAATCACTTCCCATATAAAATCATTTTGCTTGTTATGAAAAGAAGCCCTCCTAAAACCAGAATACTTGCACTAAGAAAAGTGTGGACATCTTTGACTGTCTATATAGATTTATTTGAGGAGCCAAATTAAGAAAATGTCCTTTTGAGTACCACTGATCAAACAGTTTAGAAATATCTGTCCTGAGAAAGGAAGCTGACAAAGAAATTGCCCGTTTTTGTCCTCAAATTCCTAGTCCATCTCAGATGGACTTAGATGGAGTTACTGTCAGCAGTGACTTGAGTCTCTGTCATTGACTGTGCTCCTGTTGGGAATAAAGTATGACAGAATTTCAATCAGCAGTCTAGAAAAGACAGACTGACCTTCCACATTTAGCAGGAGATCATTGTCTTCTCTGGTGTCTCCTATCACCCAACAAATACATGTCGATAGCAACCCCTGCCCACTCTGCTTCTCCTTTCTGTCACTGTCATTCCTGTTTGTGCAGCTGCCTGGAGAGCAGAACACACTACTAATGCAGCTTACAGATCACCATAGAAAAAGACACTATTTTTAATCCAGATCAATTTTCTGATCTTGTTCCGTGCACAACCATCAGTCGGCCCTACTAGCATAATGGAAAGGGCAGTAGTTAGCAGTCAGAAGACAGCTGTCCAGGGCACTACTAATACCAAAAGAAATGCCTGTCAGATGTTCTCTAACTGTTCTGAACACAGCAGTAAAAAGAGCACCAAGCTAATAGGGCAGGGAGAAATAATGCTGCTGCAACAGCATGTAGTGCCATAAATCCTTTCCTGTGTCTCCTAGGCAGATTCATTATTGCTATTACAGCAAACAATGAAAGTGCTTCTTCTGAGCCATTTTTTTTATTCCTAGAAGCCTTATGTAAGCCTGTAGCTGGACATAACAAATCTGCTTGATTGCAGCCACAAACATATTAAGGGTTGAGTACTTACTTGTAAAAATGCTTTGGGGACTTTCGCCAGATCTTCTACATACTCCTTACAGGTGTAACACAAAAAATTCTGCAACATACGCAGTTGAATGTGTCAGAAACACATATAATTGCACAGCAATGAAGCAGCAGACTTCGGGCACACACCACTTTGGAGGTGATCAGGACAAGGAATGGGAAAGATTCTAGCCACCAAATTTGGATTAGGATACTGGTTTAATCCAAGCCTGAACAAGGACACTGGGCCTGCAGCCTTGCAAATATTTTTATCTCTAGATATTTTAGGAATGTGATAGCTGGCTCGACAGCTGAAGAATCAAGGAACACAATACTTGTTTCCCTAAACACCGGCTGAAGAAATGTTTCCTTTCTGGTAAACAGCGTGTCACTTTACCAAAGAACAGGGGGTCTCAGGAGCAGCACTGATCTCCTTTGTGCTTTTTTCCCCCTCCGCTCCAGCCGAGCCCGTGCTGAGGCCCCGCACCCCCGCCCTCGCACAGCCCCGCCGGGAGCCCGGCTGGGCCCCGCGACGGCCCCTCCTCACCCGCACGAACACCACGATCGCTTTCTGCTCCCCGTACAGAGCCTGGAAGGGGACGCTGCTCCCGTCCGCGTCCAGCACCAGGCAGCGGGCGGCCTCCCGCAGCTGCTCCTGCTCCGGCCGCTCCGGCCGCCGCCCGCAGCCCCGCGCCCGCCCGACCTGCTGCGTGACCGGGGGCGCCGGCGGCCCGGCCATGGGAGCGCCGAAAGGAAAGGCGGAGCTGGAGCGGAAAGGCGCGGGGCGTTGTGCGACGGCGAGGAAGCGACGGGGCCGGGATGGAGCGGGGCGGCTTGTTCCCGTCCGCGGGAGCGACCTCGGGCAACCGCGCCGCGGCCCAGGAGGAGCTGGGGGTTCGGATGGACAGAGCGAGAAACCTGTGGCCGAAACCGCTGCGCGTTCGTAAGCCACAGCCGGGGTGCGGTTTGAGCCCGGGAAGCATAGGAAAGTCACCCGGAGCTTGCCAGGAATGGTGTGCAAGCAGGAGCAGTGACATGGTCGTAAGGCCTCCAGGTTGGCCTTCGCTTTGCTGGAGGCCGCAGCACTGCGGGCCGTAAGCGAGATAGAAAACTGCTCTCGAGGAGCTGTCGAGCTGCTGTTACCAGAGAAAAACCACACCAAACCCTATGTTCCTATTCGTGCAAAAGCAGACCTTCACAGTACCTTGACAGCTGAATAGTAGAAGATGCTCGAGTGCACGCAGAAATGAGTGAACAGTTCTTAAAATAAGAAAAACACTAGGTTGTTGAAGAGTATTGTAATCTTTTAGATTGTTGTGTCAGCTGAAAGCTTACGAGGATGAGGGTACTTTTCTTAGTGGGCAGAGGAAAAAGAAGTATCAGAGGGAATAAGACTGGGGGATCTGCAGAAGTTATTCTGCTTTGTGAAACTCTCTGATTATATTAATTCCAAAGTTTCTCTTGGCAGACTGCCCCAGGGTCTGTATGTTAATGTTATTCAAACTTACATCCCCCGTGCTTTGGGTTAAACCCACTGCTTTTTTATTACTGGGAGTGAGCACATACAACAGGTTAGGTCTTGCTGTTCAGTATGTCCTCACAAGGACTTTGATTTAAAAGGTGATGAATTCAAATTAGTAAAGATTAGTAAAGAACTTCGGAAAATTTTGAAATTTAGGATTCTGCTAGATGCAGTTGGACCCAATGACTTTAAAGGTCTTTTCCAACTTAAGTGATTCTATGATTCTGAAAGAATTTGGGCAGTATTCCCCACTGTTGTTTGCATCAGGCTTCCTTGTTCAGTTACCAGGATGCTGTCCAACACATTTCTTCCTCTGGCAGTTCATAAACCAAACTGTGGGCCGTGCAGCAGTGCTCTGCAGCTCCCCTCAGCATTACTAATGGGAATGTGCTGCCTACCCTTGACTACTGCAGGACATAGCAATGCACAGCACTGACGACTTTTGACAGGCTTTGGTCTTCATCTTGAAGCTGAAGTGGATAGGCTGTAACCTCGTTGTGTTACGCCTGCAGTAAAACCGGGTAGCACTGGGCAGGGCTCAGGGGCACAGCTCAGCACTCGATCGTCAGTAGAGCTTGGACCAGGGCCTTTGCCACTGCAGCTGGAAATCAGAAGAGGCAGTCATATCACTGTAGGGGATCTGCTGCTGCAGCCTCTGAGTGAGAGCATACATGGAGATGAGACTGCTGATGAAAAGAATTGGGCATTGTGGTGTCACAAATTCAGAGGACACTGCCCCGGGTCGGTCTGCACATAGCTGACCTTGTGCATCCAGAGAGCTTGTTCTTTCTTGATTTGAAATGAAATCTCCTGAGCAGCTCAAGAGAGGCACTCTGCCTGTCTGGGAGAGGTGGTAATCATTCCTACAAGGCCAATGAAGACTGCCTGCAGACTTTGCTTTATTTATGTAATTTGGCCTCCTTAAACTAGCTGAAGAAGCACATCCTTAACAGCTGGTTTCAGCAGTATACAAGTGAGGAACAGCAACTTTCTTCTGAGGATATTTGCCAAAGCATTCTCTAAAGCCCCTCAAACAGCATGTTTCTAACTTTTAGTGGAGAATCTTAAGTGTTGCTAGAATACAAGTACAAATTGCTGTCACCCTCAGTTTTACAGAGAAAGAACAGAAGCAAAGGCAGTTGTATTCTGACATGTTCTCTGAAAGAGGAAACACTCAAAATTATAAGTCAGATTTTGAAAGCTGAAGCTTAAAGCCTTTCATTAATATATGCTTAACAAAAGTGCAGACATAAGTTTCACTTAGATGAGAAGAAAGAATCCATATCTGCTGATACTCTGGGCAGTACCAACTGTCAAAGTGTGCAGTCTACTAAAACCACGTAATTCCTCAGTGTGTGCTGTGAATAGGGAAATTTCCTGTTCTTTCCTTTCCCCTCTTTTCTTTATAGCTCACAAATATATAAATGTGGAAAACTTAAAAAACCACATTTGTCAGAGTGATGTATTTTTCATTGTCTTAAGGAGAATCAATCAGTGCATTTACATTATTAATTTTGATTCAGGATGTAAGTCACTCTCTTCACTGCAGTGCAATTTACAGTTGTAGAATGAAACTTAGATAATATTTAATTAATCAAGGGTTGGGTTACATTGTACTGTGGATAAGAAATTCAAATTCCTACCATTTCAAGAGGGAAAACAATAATTACGCAAATATGGCCATTAACTTATTTGTTCTGTGTTGACTAGTGAAACAAAATACCAGATGTAATTATGCAACCTTAATTCCTTTATATACAGCAGCTAAACAAAATATTTGACAAGAGAGATGTGGCCTGTATCAATACCATAAATGCACCACCTAGAGCATATGGTGTTTATTTGTAAAGTAACACGTTTTTGCCATTTACTACATGATGTATTGTTTATTTAGCACAAGGATATTTGTTCTTCTTGTTAATCTAATATTGTTTAGCTAGAGATAACATGGTTATTACTTATCAGCAAAAATAAATTAGTGTTTACAATTCCAGAGAAAAACATCATGCTAAACACCAGCTAAGAATTATTTGTTTTTAAACTGTTGTTGTAATTACAAAGGAGTAAAAATGTGGACTGTCCCATAGATAAGACAGATTTTTCTCTATGAAGGTGGTGAGAGAAGTATCCCAGAGAAATTGTGGACTTCCTGTCCCTGACAGTGTTCAAGGCCAGGCTGAATGGGGCTTAGAGCAACCTGGTGTAGGGGAAGGTTCCCTACCCATGGCAGGGGGGCAGAACTAGATGATCTTTAAGGTCCCTTCCAACTCAAACTATTTTATGATTCTATGATAAGAGGCTTTTTCTTTTATATCTGCCTTTCATTGTTCCCTTAGTGTCACAGTGTCCTGGGGGTGTGCTTGAATAGCATCATGAAGTTATTCTTCTGACTAGCAAGGACAGTTATTTGAAGCCTTGAAAGTAATTTTGCAAATGGTGGGTTCATCTCCAGTTTTGCTACGTGCTGTGTGTTCTCATGCCGATGTTGTTTCACATTAGTTTTGCTTCCTATTTTGTGTTTCGTGGTTGTTTTTTTGTTTGTTGGTTTTGTGTGTGTGGTTTTTGTTTGGTTTGGTTTGTTTCTCTGTTTTTGTTTGTTGAGGGGTGGTTGGTTGGTTGTTTTTTTCCCTGAAGGGGGAGTTATTACCGTTTCAAAGCTTGCCTAAGTTTTGCTTTTTGTCTCCCTTTAAAAATTTGAGATTATTTACCCGACTAAAGGGCTTCATAAGTCTGGCTGCAGTGTCAGAGTATCAGTGTGTGTTTCATATAGACTAACTGTTGTTTCACAACACAGATAATAGAAATGTAATTTAAAATTTACTCAAATAGTTCAGAGATTATAATGGCATATGGAGAGAAAATATTTCTCCTGTTATATCTGATATATTTAGTTTTGTAATTCAAACCCTACACAGAGAGCAGTAGTACAAACTTTACTACACAATAAAATAACCATACTACGTGAAATATGCACATTTTATTTAATATCGCCTCAAGGCACAAAGAGAACTTTCAGTGCATTTTGTAAGAACTCTCTGAATTTGATCTATTTCTGTTTTGCAGCTACCTACTCTCTGTGCTGCAAATGAGAAAGAGAGGTGACCATCTCTATGTCAAGAATAGTAAATTATGTGTGAAGATGCTGTTTATTTACTCTAAGTGCCACTGGTTTGAATGTTTTTTAAAAGAACTAAGAAGAAGCAAATTACTACTTAAATAGATAAGACATGGTCAAAAAGCAAATGAAAGATATGCTACAATCCAGACTGGCCAAACAGAATTATCTTGTATCTTGTTAGCAATAAGGCTCTTAGAAAGCAAGCTAATTATCATTAGTGTAAACCAGATGTGAGGATTAAAAAATATAGAATGTGAAGAAAAGCAGAGATGATTTCATGGAGTGTTCAGGCCAAATTAAGCCTTACTTAAGACTGGTATCTTGTACGGTAAACAAAAACTTTCTTGAAAACTTTAGATACTTTTCCTTTTTTAACTTCTCCCCTCCTCCCCACCCTGTTTTTTGCTTATATGGAAAAGCGTATTGTAAGAAGGTTGTAGTTCCCAGCTACTATTTCTATTTTCTGTGTTCATAGAGAGCTGAATGTGTACTTAGCAGTAGACTCAGTTCAAATGGCTCTTTAATATTTAGCTACAGTTAGGAATTCCCTTCTTGAGACCAGTGGATGGTATAATATTTTTGCTGCAGGCTAATAGTTTGTGCTAATTATAGCACACCCTTGAAAGAGATGTCATTTATTTCTTGGTATATAATTAAGAGTAGCATCACTTTAGCATCAGACATATCTCTTGAGGCTCTTTGCTAGAGGGATCAATTAGAAACCCAGGCCAGTTCTCATAAAGAGGTAGATTTGATTTTTTCACAAGCTTGTGTGGCTGCTTGTATCCTAGGGACTACAAATCCTTGGCCCATGTCCGCCCTCCTGCCTTTCAAAATGGCTAAAAAGTGTTGCCTAATTTTCTCTTAATGTTGACTGAGTGAGATGATGTATGTGCCACACTCTGATGAATTAAGCCACAGTTTTCATTTAGTGGGTACTTCCTTAAGAAATTATTTAAATAAGAAAAGGAGTCCGAAGATAAAGTGTCTAATGGCCATGTGAACCGTTCATCAGAAGCTTTAGACATTACAGCTTTCCAGCTGGCTCTCCTAGGAGGGCTTTTAAAATCTTCTCCAGTGGAAATGATGTGTTTGGTTTTTCACAATAAAAGCTTCTACTAGTCGGTAAAATTCATGCCAGAGCTGAGGTGGAGGGCCTAGCCTGTTGCGGTGATCCAGACCACCTTCAGTTTCAAGATAAATGAAATAGATGGGATCGATTTTCCCAATAGGGAAACTGAGTCTGAAGGTGAGGCTGAGACTGTTGAAACAACTGCACCTCCAAGCCGCCAATCTCCAGGAGTCTCCTCCCAAAACTCCTCCTAACTTATGTTTATGTAATTTCTTTCTAGAGAGTTCTGTTCAGTTATTTCCCCCACTGGTACGTTTGAATTTGTTCCTCCTTCCCTACATTCCCATTGGTTACATGTCATCCCTCATCATCTCCCTATTGGTTATCCCTACTCTCCGTCCCTGTTCTGTTACTGTATAAGAACCCTTGCCTTGTAAAAGTTGGGGCTCTTTGTCTGCCCTCCTTTGTGTTGTTGTGTTCTCCTGCTCGGGGAATAAAGGCTCGGAAACTGCAGGCGAGAGTCTCCTCTTTCCTTCTTCACCTGCAGCTGGCTTGCACTACCATCGGCTTGTGGTCAAGCCCCTAAAAGAGCTGACAGTGAAAGGCTCTTTTAAGAGCCCGACATCGGATGTTGTGTAGGGACGCACGAGAGGAAGAAAGCAAGGGCTCTTTTCAGAGCCAAGAGAGCTGACCCCGATCGGCGTGGTCACTGACAAAGTCCTTCGCCAGCCCGCCGGGCTGGTCATCGCCGGCGCAAGCAACACTAGGCCTAAAAGCCTTTTGGATATGGAGTTCATGTGGATGTTGGTGTGAATCCTGCACTTGGTGCTTTAAGAGATGATAGTTGGTTTAAAGCTCAAAAACATGGCCCCTTCTGTATCTCCAGTGTTTAAACAAGAAAGATGTTTTTCCTTCTGTTGTTTGCATTGTAATTATGTTACTTACGTCAACAAAGATGTCAGTCTGCTACAGATTTCTCTTTCTTAATGAAGCTATTTATTCTTTCCCTATTTTTCAATTGCTATTTTCAATTATCTTTTAAATACGTATTTCTAATGTAGTCATTTGTTTATGCACAAAGCTAGCAGTTAAAGTGAAGATCAGAATAAAAAGGGGAATATAGATACATTAAATATACTTTAGTTAGAGACAACCGTAAATTAAAATATATTAATATATCAGCTAAAACACAAGTTCTTTAACTGACATGTCTGTAAATGTAAAACAAATGTTATCTTTCTTTGCATATTGGTGAAAGGGCATTCGAATTAGTTCAAATTTATGTCCTGTTGTTTCATTACACCATCATCTTTCATGTAAGTTAGAATGTGCAATTTTCTTCTATCTGGAACCTAAGATTTCACATGTAAAAGCTGAAGAATAAAGTGCACAAAACCAAAATCTGTTAAAAGAAAATAATGGGAAAGGAATGAAAATTCCCTCTAAGCTCTATTTCTTTTTTTTTCGTTTTCCTCACTGTTCTGTATAAGATGTTTGCAACAATTTTGATTTCATTTTCTAGATGCTGATGCTTATGCATCAATCATTTGTTAAATGCAGCTACTGCCATTTCTGCATAATACATGAGTCAGATTTTTTTTTAAACTGGACTGACTTTTGCTCTCTTCAGAGAATGATCAACAGCCACTGTTTAAAAATTCTCATTAGGCACTTTAACATTCAAGCTGTGGCCCTACCATGGTTTCCAAGGTCTTGACATAGAACCCTAGTGATTTCAATATTGGTTTGATCATACAAATAAATTAGCTAGGTATCATAACAATCAATCTGCAAAACATACGTGTTGCTATGCTGCTGCTATCATTAATTCTACAAAGGAAAATCCTTTAAAGAAGTAATAGCTGTTGTTTGAAAATATCCGAAGGGAGAAGATATCTGGTTTACAGTCCAAATGGGATCAACCCAACTGTGTCTGGAATTGCTGTACCAGCAGAAATGTCTTTTCTAACATAATTTCTGTGTCCCTTTCTGAGTAGTTACTGCTGTGTTGCTTATCTTAAATGAAAAGCCCATACGACAGAAAAGAATGAATCAGAACTGAAGAATTCTTATTCCTTCCTACTGCATAGTGGACTGCTGATTGCTGAGGCAGGCAAGTCTAGGCAGGGATTGTTTGTATGTATTTATTTGTTTTAAAAAACTTACAAAATGAATTTTGGTTGTCTTAGTCTATGGACATATTTATTTTACTCTAAAAATGACTTCAGGAAGTATGGGCCACTTGGAAATACATGTATAATTATTCTTTTTCTCCATGATACATTTTTCACGCATGTGTGTATCTGCTTTGGAATTCTGCTTCTGTGGCCTGTCCTCTGTCTCTTGTGGCAGTGACTTGCATAAAAACTTTGATAAAGTACTTTTGAAAGTCATACTTTTTAGTTATTTTTCCTTGTATATCTGTGTAGCTGTATTCTAAACAGGTCATTGTAATTCAGCCTCTGTTTCTGACAATGTAATAAGGAGATTGTTCACACTTGAAAGTTAATTCTGACTAAAGTAAATGTAAATTTAATTTCTGTAGCTATTGCTGAGTAACTCCACTTGTGGTTGTGCTTACTTGAACTCTGCTTATCTGAAATAACTTTCAAATAATGAGACTAAATCAGAATAAGGAATGTTTCTCTAGGAAAAAATATGTAAAAACATGAAGCTGTTAAGAATATCTATAACTCGTATTGTGGACAAGCTGTGAGAAGTCTTCAGTGGGAAACGCTTCTAGCTTTGGGAGTTTCAGGTGATAAAAATATCTTGAAGTATCTTTGTTGTTATCTCTGATGTCACTTAGATAAGAGACTTTTTATCTAATTTGAAATTTACCTAAGAATTCTGCTTTCTTGGAAGAAAACTAGTGACAATCTTCTAGAGCAAGTTATTTACTGGATTCCAGTTCCAGAAAAAAAGAGCATGAGGAGCAGAGAGTCAACAGCTGGCTTGCTGAGCGGTGGATAGACCAGTCTTTTCACAAAGAGGGTGGTACAGTCTGTCCGCAGTTTTCCACACAAATTTAAGTAATTTATGTAATCCAAGGAAGATTTTATGCCTTCCTCAAGTTCTTAGAAGGAGGTGTCACACATAAAGTGGAAGAGCTATCTGCTGTGGGTATAGAAATTCCATTTTCCTGGATGCACTGTCTGCTTCTGTGCATTTTTGAAGCATTTGTGGGGTCTGAACAGTGGTTTGCTTTGAAGCATAGCACGCCACAATCTTGCACTGGAAGGCTTGTAAAAGATGGAGGGTATGGGAAAATACTCTGTCATGAGTGCGGAAGTCTTTGTTACTAGTTCTCTTGACTACTTCAGCAACATGTCAACCTGGAATCACAAGCTTTCACTAAAAAGTTGCTGGTTCTGCTTCTGTAACAAACAGAAGCTTGAAAATAATGACCATGAATGTAAAAATCCAAATTCCACATAGAAAGAATCGCCGGTGTGACACCTTTGAAAAGATTCTGCATCAAAAGCAACCTTTACTTAAAACTGGCAATACTGAAGTTACCACTGGCTACTACTTTTTAATACTTTCAGTAAATGCTGCAATGTCTAGCCTGTCCCACTAAAAATTAACAGTTCATGACTTGTACTTCTACGGGGAAATGTAGTTGTACCACTCTTCTCAAGTCTGAGTGAAATAAAAGCTCTTTTCTCATTGAAGCTGTGGCATGACCTTGTCGAGCACTTCTTGACATATGGGGTTCTAAAAGTGCACAAGTACAGCACAGCAGTTGAAGACAAGAGGCAAAGGAGTGTAGAGTATTTAAACAAAGATGCAGTGGAAAATTTAGTTTGACAGAATGCAATTGCAAAAATGTGATTTAGTCAGAACTCCAGGGAAAACCTTGTTCACAGTGCAATGGAGATCTCTGAGGACCATAAATATTTCAGATATAAGTTTAATACTGCATCTAAAAGAGTGCAGGCAATAATTCAGCCTGACACCATGCTGGCATATTATTTAATACCATCTTAGAGGCAAGAATACTACCTACGAAGTCATTAGTGTTAATGCCTGCTATCTGCCTAGAAACAGGTGCTCTTTGACAGTTACTTGTTATCTTAAAAAGAAGAAATCATAGAGCATATATTTCGTATGACATACACATAATAAACTTTAAGATTTGATAGTCTTTCAGAAGATTGGAGTATATTACTAGCACTTGGAAGAAACAAGTATTTGTAAAACTCTTAATTCTAGGACTGAAGCAAACCCACTATCTCTGAGTGTGCAGAAAGAGCCGGTGGGAGATCCACCTTTCATGTACCTCTCACATGGTCTCCTGTAAGGTTATCTGGAGCTGGTGGGATTCCATTCAGGGACCAGTCATAAGCAAAACAGCCACAATTTGGGGAGCTGGAGTTGGGGTTGTACACCTAATGTTTTCTTTCTGCCAGTCTTTTCTTCTTGTTTTCCTCTGCCCCAGTATGGTTTATGCATGGGTAACTGTCTCTTCAGGAAGTTTCTGCCTTGGCATATGTTTTCTGTGAGTCACTGTCCCTTTGGAAATGTCCTGCTACTGCTAGTGATAATCTAGGTGCTGTAGCTCTTCAGGGGTGTCCCTACTCTAGTGTGTGTCACTAGACTGTAGTGGACTACAGTCCCTTCAGGGCATCCTCAGTGTGGGCTGCAGTCCCTTCAGAGCACCTCCTCTGCATATGTGAGAACCTCTGGAGAGTAAATCTCCACCCATGCCCTCAGGGATGTCCCCATCCATATGTCTTCTCTGTTCAACCTTTTTTGGCAGCTGTCACAATTTTTAAACATGTCTGAACAGACGCACCATGTAGTTGGTTGAAATTTTGGTGTGGGATATGGAGTGCACACTGGTTGCAGAGCCAGCTGGAGACAGCTGTGATTACACAACACAGCTGTTGAATGCCTCCCTGCAGGGCACCCTTGCAGCCCCTGGAATCAGAAACCCCCACATTTGTGCCCAAAACCAGCTGGGTGCAGTCTCTCGGCATAGCATGCTGTGCCCCTGCAAGACAAACTTTTACTGAGTGGATTCCAAAGACATCCCAGGGTAGTTCATGGTCCACCTAAATATTAGAATCTGTTTTGTTTTGTTTATTCTGTAGTTGTGTCTCGTTACTTGGTATCTATGAAATAACACTGTTAGAGAAATCAATTGTATTTCTTGTTTGTTAGTAGAAATGTCTCTTTGGAAATGGCTCCTCCTCGAGGACGTTAGTGTGTCCACTGGACATAATAGTTGAAAACAGAGGAGAAAAATTAAAATAAATGGAACTGGAAGTGAGTCTATTCAGAAATTATACGTGATAATGATTTGTTAATGACACTGACTTTCTTTGAAGAAAGAAAGTGCTTTCAATTACCAAAGATGAGTCTTGCAAAGCAATGGGTTAATATGAAGACTGAAGAAATTCTGATCATCACTGAAGCAAAGCTGCTGTAATGATTTATATGTGAAGCTGGTGATAGGCACCAGCTTTATCTCGTGTAAATGCTGCAGTTAATTTCCTCTTCATAAACAAATACACTACCAGAAGTTGCTACGTTTTCCATGATTCTCCATAGCCTCTTATTTGACTTCTAGTATCCATTCAAGAGCCCTTAATTTTTGTTGTTGTTGTTGTTACATTAACATCTTGATGCGAAAGATGAAGATGTAAATACTGTAGTTAAAAAGCTCTGGGCAGATGAGGAAGGTTCTTCATTGAAGTCACGTGACTGTGGAGTAAGCCAATGGATAAAATAAAAATGAATTTAAACTGCAATTTGCAATGCTTGCCTGCTAGGAAAATCTTTTTTGTATGTGTGTTACTGCTGACAGAATTATACTAATAGAAAGGTTCAAAACTAAAGAAATCAGCAAGAAAATGAGAATTTGAACATGCTTGGTTTAAATGTACAATGGAGACAAAGATTTCAGGGTCCATTGTAAAGCATTCACTGAATGATCTAAAGATTTGAAAATGCATAGGAACTGTGGTGATGGCTGCCTTACATGAAGCAGAAATAAACATAATTGTATTCATTTTAACTGTTAATTAGACCTAAAAATGTAAAAGGAAAGTGGAATTTTTTTTTCCTGAATACTGATCACAGTTAATAGGAGCAGATTTTTTTACAGCTGAGAGAGTCTGAAGACATCTGGGTCTCAATAATCATTAAATTTGAGACACAAATCATCTCAACAAATGACAATCATGCTGGCATTTGTTTTGCAGTTCTTCTTGGCTGGAATGTTTTGTTTTCTGGCTTGCTTCTCTAATAGCAGTATGGGAGGGGTCAAGGCTGTTACATGTCAGGCTTGGTTTTAACTTGTGTTGGGGCTTTTTTTTTGTTGCTGTGAATTTGTTTTTAAAATTGTAGGTGTTTTATTTCACAGAATGTGCATATGGTTCCTCTTAGATGGGATCTTTTAAAATACTTAATGTGACTTCTGAATTGAACACTACTCTGAGTATGAATGAAAGAAAATTAGTTTGAAAGATAACGGGCTGGAGTGAAATGAAAATAAAGTTTAGGTGACATAATGTGGCCCTCTTATGAAAGACCATCCTAGGACGTGTAACTCAACTGAGAGTGGGCTGAGGACCATTGGCTTTAAAAGTACCTTTAAATACAGCTTCCTTTGAGGGCGGAAGAGCACGTTCGGGTGACCGACAGAATGCACCTCTACAGATGAACCACATGGTGTCAGGAAAGCATAGCCCAGCACTGCTCAGATGTTGAGATTTCACACAGGCTGGATGTGGCTAACGTTAAGTCATCTTATTTTTGTTACGTGGCTCCAGTAAAAGGCTGGCCCTTCTACTTCTTTATTTTTACTTTCCTTTTTTTCTTGCTTTTCAATCTTTAGGTTTTATTGACCCCTCCCCGCCGTGCTCCCACAGTCTTTATCTTGCTCTTTAGCTGCATATATTGTTTTGCTAAAATGCTGGTATAATGAAGTCCTGCTGGTAAAATAAAATCCTACTGGAATACATTTGGCAGGAGTTGTGTGCAGGCAACACAAGCCTTTCCTGGTTTTTTTCTGTGCTCAGAATTTTTTCCCAGAATTGCAGCTTGAAAGAATGAGTCTTTAAAATAAGCTCTCTGGCTTTAAAATGATTTATGCAGGGTAGTAAGTAAGTAGGTTATGCATCTGCTCAAAAATTAACAAAACTCCCCATTATTTTAATTAGGGAAAAAGATGTTATAAATTGAGTAAACATCAAGGAGAGCTAGGTAACAACCTGTTTTTTTAAAAGGATTTAAATTAGTTGGCTCTCCCTTCCCTCCCTTCCCCAATACTTTGTTTCTAACCTGTGCACATGCATTCAGCAAGGTACTGATTAGTCCTTTCCTTTCCCTCCCACTTCATGAACGTTTTGCAAAGCCAAAGCAGCAACTTGTCCTGGAAAAAGCACAGTTCTTGTTGCAGCCAGTTTACCTGCCACTGTGCTGCTTTGAGCATGGAAGGATGAAAAAGAAAGTAAGGAATGGGTCTGATAAGCCAAGAGAAGAATGCGATATAGAAATGTGGACACATTTCTAGCCAAGAACTTCCTCTGTAGAAATATAGTGTGCTATATTTAATGTATCTCAAATTAAAACATAGATCTATATCTAATACCAGGGTGTGAAGGTATTTTAGAGCATCTAAAATCTAGGTGTGTCCCCAGATTTAACAGCTTGCGTTTGTGTTGGAAAGTAGTATAGCTTCTTAGAAGCCCTTGCTTCTCCTTCAAACAGAGCAGAACTTAGTCTGACATCAAGTAGGTTCTTATGGATACTCAGTAGTTGCCAGGTGCGCGTAGTTTTGTGCCCGCACACTTAGTAGAGAATTCACAGTTCAGTTTTGTGCAAGTGCCTGCTGCAACAAAAAAGAAATTTAGGTTGTGACTGCCTTTTCAAGGAAGCATTCATCAGAAGATATGTTTGTCCAATAATGAGTTAATTTTAGACTGTGATTTACTGGAGTGATGATTTGGGGAAGGCACCCACTGAGATAATAGAGACACAAAACCAGAATGGAGTAAATCCTATGAACTCTAGTTTGCCACAGCCTAAAATGAATACTGTCTGAATGCTGGCTCTTTCAAGCCACAAGAAACCCTGTCAGAAAAAAACCCCAAACAATTAAAAAGGACAATAAGGCACTTTTGAGTTAATAAATGGAAGCTGTAGTGAGCTCCAGAAAATGGCATCCTCAGACTCTACTTCTGATTGATGTATTAGCTGGGGTATTTTTCAGAATATGGAAGGGAAAAGTGATATATACTAATAGAGATCGTACGTCATGTATACAGTCTTTCTAGTTATGTAAATAATTGGCTGTTTACATCACTTTGCTTCCTATTGCCTAGCTAAAGCTTCCTGATACTTCAGTGCTGTAATTCTTTGAAATCTGATGCAAGTATATTTAGAATGCAAATATGAGGTTAAAAAGCATTGTGGCTTGCAGGGAATTTCCATATACCACACTTTTGATGAAGCTTCCTATCCATTTCATTTATGCTTCAATCAATCTCCCCAGCCTTTGACATAGTATTCTACTACATTTGCAGCTTTTCCTTTTTTCTAAATCAAAATTGGCCTATGGCTATCTTAACCATTTTGATGTGGAAACCTTACATTCTGTCCTCCAAGGCTATCAAAAATAGTCAAATTTGGAAAGAAAAAGTCTTCACGAAATAAAGAAGGAGGAAAAGGAATATATAAAGCTACAGTACAATTTGCGCTTATAATATGCTGTATCCCTGTCACTGCCCTGACTCTTTACACATCCACTCTGAATTAGTTTAAATAGCCATTAACATTCCACAAAGTTCAGTGTATAATAGGGATTGTGATGCTGATTCTGGGCGAGTGGCAGTGTGAACTTCAGGGGGTTATTTAATATTCATTGTACACACTTTGTGACAAGACAGAACATGTTTTTCAAAGTTCACTGCACATCTGTGCATCATTGCATGTGTATTGTGAGCCCTGGTGGCCACTGAACAAGCTGGGCCAAATCTGCAATTGGTTATGATGTTAAAAATCTGGATAAATTACATTCTTTTAAAACAGAGATAATCTTTACACCACTGTTGTGGAATGCAGATCAGGGGCCTACTGTTTGTTTTCGGCTGCTGTGATTGGTTAATGGTCTGTATTTAATGATATTACAGGCCTACAGTCTCAATTCAATTTGCTGTTTTGAAAGACTTGATACTCTCCTTAGGAAGAAATAAAGAAAGAAAAAGAAAAGAATTCCAGCCTCTTCTGCTTTGGGGAGAGCCTCCTGTATCTCTATCTTCTACAAGTACCTAGTCCCTTCAAGGCCTTTTCTTGTCCTCCAGGTTAATCCCTTACATACTCTCAGATTTTCTTGCCTACAATGATGGGTTCTAGGTAAAGGTTTTGTGTGGTTGTGTATCAATGTACTTTGTCTTGGAAACTGCAAGATGACCTCCTATTGTGTATATTGTGCTGTATATCCTTGCTGAGTGCTAGAAATCAAACCTAGTTCTCAAGTAACAGAACATACCACTGCATACAGATGTGTGACAGGTAGTCTGATAAATTGTTTTTGGTTTTTATTTATCCTGAGTTATGTGATTCTGGTTGCTCTTTCTAGTTTGCTTAGTCTATGTTACACAGCATCAATATAATTGTTATTCTAGCTATGGAAGTTTCAGGGTTAACTTTATACTGAGCTATATTCAAAAGAAGCAGATGCACAAGAATGTTACTGGGATAAATGATTTTTGTTTGTTCCTGTATGTCTACTGTCAGCAGAAATTATGCTAGTAAAGCATGTATGAGGTAAGATTTTCTACTTCATGGTCCTCAGTATTTAGAATCATAGACCATTTCTGAACTAACTGTAATTAGAGAAAAAACTTTTGTGCCAGCTGTCATTGTTAACTAGTTCACTGTCTGAGTATAATGTATGGTGGTTGCAAGAGGTGCTTTGTGAATGTGCCAAAGATGTATTCTTTTTAGTTACAACTTTTGGAATTACAGGAATATATTGAATCACCTTTATACAGCAACTGGAAAAATAACCTAAGATATTTCTCTAACCTTTGCCACCACAGTTTATAGGAATTGACATTTATAACACTTCACTCTGAAGCACTGACATTATGTGACAGTATATTTATTCTTTCAATGATGCTGGTAACAAAATTGCTCAGTTCATAATGTAGGTTGTTGATTGATCCTACCTGCCAACCCAATCTGTGACTGGAATTCTGAACATTTTTTCCTAATTTCATTGGACCCATCCTGCTTGGTAGCAATGGTTATTTTAAAGAAGGTATATAAGAAAAAAAAGTTACATGATTTCCTCCTTGGGGAAAAATTGAGGAAAAACTCTGCAATAAAAATTTGATTGTAAAGCACTAAAGTCATAAAAGTATATAACGCAACATTGTCTCTTGCACTGGTGATGACCAGCCCGGCGGGCCAGCGAAGGACTTTGGCAGTGACCACGCCAATGGGAGTCAGCTCGTTGGCCCTTAAAAGAGCCCTTGCTTTCTTCCCTCGTGCCTCCCTGCATGACATCCGGTGCCGGGCTCTGAAAAGAGCTGTTCGCTTTTAGCTCTTTTAGGGGGCTTGACCACAAGCCGATGTAGCTGCAAGTCTGGTGCGGACAAAGAAGGAAAGAGGAGACTCTCACCTGAGGTTTCCGAGCCTTTATTCCCCAAGTGGGAGACCACAGGAAGTCAAAGCATGGCAGACAAAGAGCCCCACTGTTATTAGGCCGAGGGTTCTTATACAGTAACAAGGTAGGGGCGGAGAGCAGGGACAGCCAACAGGGAGATGACGGGTAATGACAGGTAACCAATAGGGAACAAGGGAATGCGGGACAAATTCAAACTAACCAATGGGGAGAACAACTGAACAGAACTCTCTAGAAACAAATTGCATAAACATAAGCTAGGCGGGTTTTAGGCGGAGACTCCTTGAGATTGGCGTCTTGGGGGTGCGGTCAACTCAACAATCCCAGCCTCACCTTCAGAATCGCTTTCTCTATCAGGGAAATCAACCCAGTCTATTTCATTTATCTTAAAGCTGAAGGTGGGCTGGATCACCGCAACACAACATGTAGCTGATCTGTACAGAACTGCAATCAGTGGGTGTAGTTTTGCCTAGAAGTTTGCTGAAATTTAGATATGCTTGATATATCAAGTACATGTAACTACTAGCATGTGCTTCTGGCATCTCTGTTTATGGTTCCTATACTTTCTACTTATATGAAAGCAATTCAATAAACACTCAGTAAGAATTTATTGATTGTAGGTGGTATTAAATGCAGCCTGCAAATTCTTCTTCACAGCCATTGCTCAAGTACAATTTCATGTCAGTCCAAATTTGTGTTCCTTCTGCTTACTGAACAGTGATACTCATGTTGTTATCAGTATACTGCTGTACACACCTGTAACTTCCCTTCGTGACACCTCTGATGACATCACCTTGCTGCAAAGAATGACTGTTTTTATCCTTTTCACTGGTGGTAGTCTACGAAAAAGACCACAACCACCAATTAATCTGTTTAATCTCAAGGTTGAGCAGTGCATACTCTGTGTTGCACTGATTAAAAGTGGATGTCTTCATCTTTGCCTAACCTTGAAGGTATCACTGAGTGACCCCAAAGCTATCTTTTGAGGTGTAGTGGGTTTATCTTTGCTCCTTTCTTCTCACTCTGCAGCCTCATCTTCTTGCTCAGCCAAACCATGCTATCTGCTGAGAAATCCGTTTGTCTCATTTCAATGTGGTGATGATGATTTTCATCCTACCTCTCATCTTAGTTGTGTTGACCACAGAGTGGCTGTCCATCAGTGTCATTGTTTTTGGGGTTCATCAAAGCTTTTCATTAAAAGCTTTCATCAGCTTTTCAGCAGTGTTGATTTAAGTATTATGAAACCTCTGTGAGGATAGCCCTCATTAAAAAATAAGTGCAGAAGAACATGCAATCTCTTACACCATGCCTGTCTTTGGCACAGCTGTAGCTTAACAGCTGTCCCACTTGAGAAATTTAATAGTAATATTGCTAGAAAGTGTAGTAGGCTTTGTTACATCACAGTTAAAAGGCTTTAGGACAGACACCAGTTGACTCAGGAGAAAAAAAATTGCGAGTTTGCAGTTTGGAGGTTGTTTAATACTGTATCAGGAGGACAAAAAATTCCTTAATCTATGAGTCGACTCTGTAGAAAAAAACCCAAGAAACTAAAATTGAAGTGCAATAGCTGGAAATTACTCTTAATGATGAGAATAAACAGAGACCAAGCAAACAAAAGGCTACTGAAGGAGTAAGAGCCAGAGGGCTCAATTTTTTATTTCCTCAGTATTGTGGTGATATGACTCATATTTCTGTGGCTTGCTTTATTTGGTATTGATTGATTACAAAGAACTCCCTGACTCATCTGAGCTTGTTGCTAAATATCTCATTTTTTGAAAGAAATTTCGTATTTGGAAACTCACTGAACGGACAAAATTGTATGTCCGTGTCTACAGATTGCTAGCTCGTAAGTAGGAGAGCTTCAGATTTTCCCCCATTGTCCCACTGTTCTTCTTCAAACCTGCCCTAAAGGATACACCACTCTCAACACAATAAATATTCAGTCACCTTGCTTGTTGAGTGTGGTCTTAAATGTGAAACAGAGGACTTCACCAGTTATATACGTCTCGTAAAATGGAAGAGACAAGTATATTTATTTGTTTTACTTCTGATTTGAAGCAGTGCTTTAAGAGTGAAGGTTTTTTTGTCTTACTTCCCAACTAAGATATCCCAGCAGAGATTCAGTGGGCCTGAACTCTAACATTCCATCTGGCAGTGCATCCTGCATATACGAATCTCTGCTGCTCATGCATCTTAGAAAACTCTTTTAATGTTAAACATCCATACCAGGTCCAAACGGAGTGGTTCTCAAGTACAGCAAACCTTCAGGTCTATGTAGCATGCTCTGTCAGGGAGGGCTCCACAAGATGGCAATGTGTATCCAGAATCTGTTTCCATCTGCTTTAGAGACAGAGGTCTTCCACGTGCATCAGCAGATTTTGCTAGTGGAATAAAATATTTAGAAGTTCCATACGACAAAACCTTGATTTAATTAAATAACTTTGAATATTTTGCTTAATTAAAATCATTGTGCATTGTTTTAATGTTGCTAGATTAATGTGCAAAAATAGAATTGCTTTGTAAAATATATGTTATTTTCCGCTGGCACATTCCATATCATAAAATTTATCTTTGATCAGACAGTATTATTTTATTGAGACAGATGACTCTGTATAGCAAATACAAGTAATTATGTCCATTCATAATTCAAATAATACCCTTCTTTAGAGGAGTCATTGCAAATTAATTGTTCCTGTCTTTGTATCGCTTTCTCTGCTCAACATAGTTGAAGATTGCTTTTGAGAGCATCCTGACTCACACACGTAAATTGTAAACCACCTACAGATTAGGGATGTCTTTGTGAGGCAGAGAAGTGAGCAGGGAGGAAGTTCTCTTGTCAAAAGAGATAGGCAGAGAATACTTACCTGGTGATGAAAGACAGGGAAAACTCCCTCTCAGCCTGCATTGAAGGTAATCCTTGCTCTTTTGTTACTGCTGGGCTCTGGTGCCTTCCTTTTTTGCATGAAGTAATGGATAAGCAGAGGCTGTTGGTCCCAGGGGCTGGGTGCAGTAGTATATGGGGAGCAAAAGGCCTCAGAGGCTGTGTTTCACCACAGAAGCAAAGTGGAATCAGGGTGATAGAGAAGGAGGCTGTTTTAGCAGATTTTTAACAGTTTATCACAGGCACACAAAAAATGAAGCTCATTTGTGAGACAATGAAAGAAGAGGGAGCAGGACTGTGGGAGAGAGGGAGAGAAAAACAGTTCCTCCAGAAACTACAATGCTATTAAGACCTGGTACCCAGTGGATGACTGTGCCTTATGGGGTCTAATAGGTATGAGCTCCAATATAATCTTGGCTGGCAGTTGGAATATTCAGAGACTGCTGGGGAACACCAAGTTTCTCTTTCTGGGGGTATCTCAGGTGATTAATAATGTCAGAATGCATGCCTTAGCCTCTCCATCTTTGGGTCGCTAATGCGGCCTCTCTCCTTTCCTTGCCTGCCTATTTCCAAGAAACTTCCTTTGAGACCCCTTTGTCTTATTTGGCTGAAATTGAACATAAAGTTCAAATATGGCCAAAGGGAAAGAGACTGGCAGAAACAGACTGAGATATGGGTACACAGCAAGAGTATGTAAAAGCGAGTTTTCATCCTTTGTGGTGGTAGTGGTGGTAAACACAGAGTAAAAAAAATTCAATTTCTCTTCCTCAACTTAAAGTTTTAAGGACACACAAGGTCAGTACTGAGGAAATGAGGCTGAACTGTATCTTCTGCCGCACATGAAATGATAAGTATTTTAGCAATGATGCAACTATTTTGGGAGATGGATGTTTACCTGTATTGGATTCCTCAGGAGGTATGGAAATGCACTTTCTCTGCTGGTGGGCTGCTTGTCTCTCCTTTTACCCTCCTGGTCTCCTGAATTGATAAGAGCTCTAGTTTTCACCACTAGAGCATCTGAACAGTTCTTACTGTACATGGTCACCGGTTTTCTTATAATAAAGGCAGCTCTGTAGAAATGCACATTGCTGAGGAAATCCAAAATACTTGCTTCTGTGTAACTAACCTGTAGGCTCCAAGCATGCATCTTTAAAGATTTCATTCTGGCATGTTGTTGAATGTGTTTTAATTACTTTAGTCAAGTAAGAAACTCTTCACACAATGTTGCTGCCTTGCCTCATTGCAGTCTGTCTTTAAAGAATACCTAGGAATTTTGTAGTATCTTGAAACACTTTAATTTTCAATTTGCTGAAAACACTCAGCACTTTTTCAACAGCATTTCAAAATGTATCTTTTGGTAATGTCAATGTGTAAGGTAACACACGGACTTGTGGAATTATCTGAGCCACCAATGGAAAATGCCTATTTATCCATGCTTCTATCTGACTGGTAGCACAAGTGATTTGCATATTGCTGGGACACTGGCAATATGATTCTCATTTCCTGATACTCTTTGGGTCATACAAGCCTAAAGTGACCCTTCTTGATTCTTGCTGTATAAACGGAAATTGAAATTTTGACTTCAGTGAAGTTAAAACAATGTTCTTACCTACCTCAATAGAAACCCAATAGTATGGTTTCAGCCATACTATCTGAGAAACTTGTTCTGAAGGACTTAAACCTAACTAGGCAAAATGAGCTTGGGTTGGGTTTTGTTTGTTTCTTTCTGGCTTTTTGATTGTTTGTTTGGGGTATTTGTTTGGGTCTTTTTCCTCTCTGAGGGCAGGTAACTGAAATACAATGCCGCGGTGCTGTCTGCCGGCTAGCAGTGACCACAAGGACTGGGCACTCACCCGCACTGGAAGGGGAGACAGAGGTGATCGCAGCGCAGGAGGGCAGGCGGAGTTCCGGGTCAGTTCTGCCTTGCCCGCCAATGGCAAGGGTGCGTGGAGGAGACAGGAACAAGGCGGAGAGGGCTCTTTGTAGGAAAGGAGAGGGTTTATTGAGGGAGAGGGTCACAGAAACAAAATAAAATCCATGATGAGGGCACGAAGAGCAGTAAAAACAGAACTGACATGGGGTTTTATACTCCTACAGAATGGGAGGGGAAAATACATGATAACCAACAATATGGCAGCAAGGCAGCGTTACAGAGGCGGGGATAAGGGTGCTCAACCAATGCAAACAAGGGTAGGCGGGGAGGGTCAACATGGGCCAATGGGGAACTGAGGAACACAGAACTCTCCAGAACGGGAACCAAATATAGAGGGGAAGAGGAGGAGATGGTAGTGGCCAAACATGGGAGTGTAATCTGCATGTCCCACACAGCCCTCTGGGAACTCACCGTATCCTAGGGCTCTTGGGCTGTGTGGGCATCAAAGCAGTGGAGGTGTTGGTACACTTGTTTGTGTTGGCCGTGGCAGTGGCCATGGCGCACCACAAGAATACAAGGAAGGTAAGTGGGACTTTTTGAAAAGTGCACAGCTGATAAGGAGCAGTACCTGGGAACTATCAGAAATGCCTGTATATAACACCTGTTTACCATCTTTGTCAGTGACATGGACAGTGGGATTGAGAGAAGCTCCAGCAATTTTGCTGAAGACACCAAGCTGTGTGGTGCAGTCTCATGATGCTGGAAGGGATGCAATCCAGAGGGACCTTCACAGGCTTGATAGGTGGATCTGTGCAAATCTCATGAAATTCAACAAGGACAAGTGTTGTGAGAGCCCTGGGAGAAGGACCTGGGGGTGTTTGTTGGTGAGAAACTCTACATGAACCATTATTGTTAGCCTGCAGCCCAGAAATCCAATTGTTTCCTGGGCTGTATCTAAAGCAGAGCAGCCAGCAGGGCGAGGGAGGGGATTCTGCCCCTCTGCTCCACTCTGGTGAGACCCCACGTGGAACACTGCATCCAGCTCTGGGGTCCCCAGCACAGGAAGGACATGGACCTGTTGGTATGGGTCCAGAGGAGGGCCATGAAGATGATCCAAGGACTGGACACCTCTCCTTTGCATAAATATCTACCCAAAAATGAAAGACTTATTTAAAATTGGAGATGTGGTAGATGACAGCATCAGCAACATATGTCGCACAGCATATGAATAAATCAAGTCCCATCGATGGCTAATGAAAGGCTTTTCAATATGCTTAGCACTAAATTACTTTTGATTAAAAAGCTTACTGAGAGACAAATGTAAACTATAGCTAGGTGCTCTCATGTTAGACAGTTATGTGCTGAATCTAATTTGAAATGGATAAGTGCTAACACATTTAATTTCCTGCATACTCAGTGAGACAATGTTCGCTTTTTTTTAAAACAGTAATTTCGAGTGAGCCTTTCAAAGTGCTTGAGTCAGCATCACAGCAAGAGTGTTTGGAAAGATGATCATGCAAATGGAACTTCAAGTGATTTAATATGCTCACCATCACAGGTAGATAGCTTGATCTATGGCATACTTAGAATGATGGAACAAGCTGTATACATCAGTGGTGTATTTCAAGCTGTTAGTATTCTCAGCAAATAATGTTTAATATGGGTTTATCTTTAGTCTGGAAAACTTACCAGAAAGTGTGATGAATAGAAAATTATGGAAGCAACAAAATAAATGAGAGTGGATATCTGGATGTAATAGCAGAGAGGAGAGAGAAAATAAACTGTCTGGGTTGCAATGTAACTAGTTCTGAGCTCTTTATGCTAAATCATGTCAGAACTGTGATTTCTTTTGATTATTCCTCAGACTGGAAACTTGAAATCTAAGAAAAACAGCATGTGTGGTACTAGTCATCACAGGAAGGAAAGCATATAGCTATGTGGGAAAGGATGCAACACTGAGTTCAAGGTCAGTCAAAGAAGAGAAGCAAGTACCTCACTAATAAGTGAGGTAATGGAAGTACTGGAAATAGGCAACTTTATACTAGAAAAGGGTATTTCTTAATGGAAAAAGCCTTGAGGTGAAGGAAAGAAATGCTGTGCACTGATAAAAGCTTTTTGGAAAGGTAGAGTCTGTAATCATTTTCAAAAATGTAGCTGATTCTCTTTGTTTTTGCTCAAGGGTTGCATTCTAAACAGATATTGCATTCTAAACAAATTAATAGGCATGTATCCTGTCCTAGCATCCTTTTAAAACTGCCAGAATGCAATGAGTATGCTCACTCTTTACTCAGCGGCCCTGCCACATTAGATATTGCCCTCTCTAGCAATCGGTATAAAACTTGCCTTTCAAAAATTAAATGGGTGCCTATTTAAAAGAGGATGTAGTCCTTACAGCTCTGAAAGTCTGAATAGGTTGATACTATTTTTTGCACTTTTGGGGGCACTTAAAGTGATTTTGAAATATGCCAATATTGCTAAATTTTTCAATGCAGATTTATAGTTTGAACATAACTGATATTCTTATTTCTGTTCTGACCACACTTTGGCCACAATCTCTGTGATGGCAGCAATCTGCTATCTGGTTTTGTTGTCTAGCCCGTAGCAGAAAAAGGAGCCTCTGGACTGTAGTGAGGCAGGGCAGCAGCTGAGTAGACACAGGTCTAGGCTGAACTGGGCAGGAATAATAGATCTGAACAGCTCCAAACCCACTGGTTTATTATGCTTTTTGTCCCTGAAATTTCTGCTCCAGATAACTTTTGTTGATAATAGTTGTTCTTTTGTTCTAATCTGGTTGCAAATAAATATGCTGCATTCCATATTATAGAAATTACAGAAAAGTTTACATTGAAAGGAACCCTTGGAAATCACGTTGTCCAACTTCCTATTGAAAATGAGGCCCTGGATTAGTTTATGTAGGGCTGTGTCAAGCTGAGTCTTCAGTGTCTCCAGCAAGATTCCACCACTTCCATGACTTAGTTGACACAGAATCAAAAAACAGTTGAGGCAAGATGGGACTTCTGGAGGTCATCTGGCCAACCACCTTGCTCAAACAGGTTGCCCAGGACTGTGTCCTCATGTAAAGTATTGCTTTTGCTTTATCCAGATGGAATTTCCCCTGAAGCAACTTGTGTATCTTGTGTCTTCTGGCAGCTGTGCATTCCTGTGCAGAGAGTGACTTCATCTTCTCTGCATCTGCCCGTTAGCTACTGGAATACTGTCATAAGGTCTCTGCTGAGCTCTCCCTTCTCTAGCCTGAGCAAATCACATTTCTTCAACACTTTTTTTGTATATCACATTCATCAGTCCTCTTATCAACTTGGTGGATACTTGTTGGGCCCTCCTCAGTTCTTCAGTGTTCTTCTTGAGCTGAAAAACAGGATAAGTATACCAGGTGCAGCCTGACAAGTGCCAAGAGGAATAATGGCAGCCCCCAAGCTGTTGAGTTACCTCTGACTGACACAGTCCAGGACTCTCTTGGCCTTGTTACTGTCAGGGCATTCTGCTCACTCAAGCTTGCTGTCCCACAGGGACCTTCCTAGCAAGTCATTAAGTCCCCAGCCAAGCAGTTAGGTATGTCACCGAGCTCATCCATCTGTCTGATTTTACTCAGGATATCCATCTGTCTGATTTTACTCAGGATATCTTCCCAGGTTCTCTTCCACCTCTCTTTACTGCCTGTGTGTGGATCTCATGTGAGAAGGATTTAAAATGTGAGTTAAATGGTTGAATTTTTCTAATCCAACGGAAATAAAAAAACTTTAGCAGTGGTCCTGCTAAAGCTTTAGAAAAAGGGATAGGTATGTTATGTCATGATGTAGTAAGATTCCTGTGAGAGAAAAGATACCGCAAGCACAAATTGTACTTGAACCTGGCCATTAATGAGGAGTCAACCTGCATACTTAACCATCCCATCTTTGAGGAAGGGATGACATGCTGTTCTTTTTCTGTTCAGTGAATTATTTAATTAAAGATAGATATGCATTTTATCTACCATTTAAGTAACTGCTGGGATTTTTTTTTAATTTTAAAGTACAAAAGAAGAGAGTCAGACACGAAAGAGGTACAACAGGATGTACAGAAGAGGTACAACCAGCTCTCCAAACCATGTGTCAGCCTCTACGTTGATTCGATTTTCCTTTATCTGGCTGAAAAATCCCAGCCCTTCATGCCGAAATTGAGTACATCATATGTCTTCTGTTTCTGATGTTCATATAGGCTTTTTAGCCTACTGAGACAAATGTCTGTTTTTCATGTTTCATCATCACTACCGTACCTGTGGAAAAGTGTGTACTCTTATTGTGCTTAACCCAACTTGGTGTTAAAAAGTACTCTTTTGTTTAAATTCCATATTGTGGGATAATAATAAATGGACATATTGTTATTAATCTTCTTTTACTAAATCTTAGATTAATCCATGCACATATGCTTTAAACTGCCCTCTACATTTTCTGTAACCAAGAGGAGAACACCTTGTTATCAGGATAATGCAAATAGAAGTGGAAGAAGCCATGGTCTGTACTCCATTTGCAAAAACTTTTAAAAATCTGAGCTCCATATTTAATAGAAATACAAGACAAAAGTTAACATTTGAAAAGGAAAAAGTAAACATAATACATATTACATGAACATATGATAGTTGTATAAGTAATCTGAAATCAAATACTTAGAAGAAAACGTGACTGGAGTTTGTAACAAAGGTTGATGTTTATCAGATCAACCTCTATTTTGTAGCTGGGTATGAATTCTCAGATAGCTGGGTAGTGTTTAAGAGAGAAGACAAGATTCAGTGATGCATCACTGAGCACCTCAAGAAATAAGAGGTGGGAATTAGGTAAAAGTTTTTCGGAAAGGGCTGCGTACCGTGGTTTTAGAATATCATCCCTCCACAGTACTTTGTTTTCCCACTTCTCACCGCCATGGAATAGGATGTGCAGGCCCCCTGCACTGCACACAGCTCTCACCAGTCATTTCTTTATCTTCTGCAGTAGTGCTTGCTCAGCTCACTGCTTGGGTCGCAGTAGTCAGTGTATTGCAGGGGGTTTATCGGCTCATTTGAAACCTTTTCACACACAGTTACACCAGCAATGGTACCCCCCACCCAGGCGTCTTTGCTACAGCTTATGAGACTTAAAAGCATAGGATTGGTGCAGAAAGATCCTCTGGGAGACCGGGATAGTGGAGCCCCTGAGAGAACTGAGTCAAGAGTGACACAAGATGAAGAGCTGAGATACAGATTAGCAGCCTAGTTACTATAGCGATGAAGAGGAGCGTTATCTTGAATGTGAGTGTCCTTTTCAGTTCTTGACAGAATAGGTGCCTTTTCTAAAATAACAATATAATTTGCAAAAGCAAAAAAAAAAGGCAAATAAGTATACATGAGCTGTTATATCAATGAACTAACTACTTGTTAACACTAATACTTTCATACTAATACTAATACATTATGTATTAGTATACATACAATACTAATACTTTAAATACTGGCAATATGTGGAATAGAATCTGATCAGCAATAATCCTGTTCTTAAAATCACCTCCCACTTTCTGTTTTATTTGTAAACACCTACAGCCCGCTTTGTGATACAGCTCCCACAGAGTGCATAAAGAACTCCATTATCAATTAATTTGCCTGGCTTCATTTCCCAGCTGTACGTCAGTGTCATGCTATGCATTGAAATGTCTCTCTTCATAGATTTTCCAGTAGGAAATAAAACCAAAATGATAGTTTTTGAAGCCTAACTGAGAACCAATAATATAGACATATAATATTTTCAGTACTGCAAAGAGAAAACTCACATTTCATACTGATAAAAATCCCCTCTGTTGAAAATTATGAACACTCTCCCTGGTAATATTTTCCTAGGAGGCTTTCAAATTTCTGTTTCAGTATTCTGTACTTCAACGCATGTGTTAATATCATTATTTAATTATTTTATTGTATTGAATGCATTTCAAAGAAAGCTGTTTGTTACCATATAGTATTTTCCTCATAAATTTTCATAATATTTTCTTTCATAAAATGATTGCATGTTTTAGCCTCTCGCCATTGTGATACTGTTTAATTATACGTTCTCCTTTTTCGAAAGATTCCTCACAGATCTGAGTCCTCACTTTAGACAGCAGAGTTATCATTACTCGAAGACCTAACATAATGTGTGGAACATTAATGCAGGTGGTAAAAGCTGATCTATCTAATGGGTTAAATCTGCATGAAGGAAGAGCTTGGAGAGGGTGTTGCAACACTAATTCAAAGGAGCTAGAGGTGGCTGGCTGAGGAATTCGAAAGGTCCTCCTCCAAGGCAGTGCCCTGCATGTCCACTCTCTATTCCCTGGCTTGGGAGGCTGGTTTCTGCAAAGTGGAAGCTCATGTATGTACAATGCTCATTTAGTCTTTGGCTGACTTGCTGACACTGCTGACAGAAGGGCAAGTTTGAGCCATCTGCAGTGGTCACGTTCTGGTGGACAACTTCGCTGTAGGATCTGATCTGGGATGGCCAACTCATTTCACACAGATTACCCAACAGCCTCCAGACAACGGCAGCGCTGGTTGTTACGGACCTGGGCTGGATTCAAGCTGGCAGTTAAAGCATGAAAGGCTCCATATGCCAGCATGTCCCCTGAGCCATTAGGTGACATATGGTTTCATTCTCAGAAAAATGATGCTAAGCTGATCTGAAATTATGTATGCAAAGGTTAAAGGCGTCTTTTGCCGTACCTCATGGGAGCTTTTTACAGATATTTATATCACAGGGGAGAGATCCATAGTGTGGAAATTATAAATCTCCTCATTCATTTAGTATGCCTATTCATGTTAAATTGAATGAACACTGGTATCCTCAGAAGACTGAAGAAGCCTTTAGGACTTACAGTAGTCTTTTTATCTTAGGCTTTTTGGTGTGTTTTTTTGATGTGTGTTGTTCTTTGTTTTTTGTGGTTTTGGGCTTTTTGGGTTCTTTTTTTTGTTGTTGTTTTTTTTAGAGGCTGGTGAGGGTAAAGATGTTTGCATATTTATTTGTTGTTTTCATTCAGTTATGTTAATTTCTTACAAAAAATATGTCTATTAATTTAGTTTCTATCTACAGTTGCCATGTCACCTTTACAGAATTATTGTATAACCTAGCCAACAGAACTCCTAAATCTACCTTAGCTGCTTTTAGCTGATAGGCACAGCTGAACTCCTGTTTCTGTGCTACTCCAAAACACATTCAGAAAATCTTCAGAGAAAATGGTCAGAGGTGGTTGGAATATGCTATCTACAATTGAAGATCACATTGAAATTGTAATTTCTTCCAGACTATGGCTAAAATTTAAAATATTCAATTTTCTTTTCCCATTTGTGTGAGTCCTGGTATCTAAACAACACAGAGATTAGCTTCACCTAACTTAAATTTCACGCAGTCCAGCAGAAAGAAATCAGCAGACTCTTTTCCCTTCCCTCACCAAATATTTTCGACATCTCCTAAAACTGGGCTTTAAGTATATGCATATTTAGAATAATGTGACCTCGTGGCTAGGTCTTTACTGCCAGTCTGAAAGACATGAAGTGGGGAACAAACCCAGGTTCATCTACACCTATGGCTAGATTTGCAAAGAAAAAATTCTGTTGGAAGGAAATAGAAGACTGGGAGGAGCCTAGGATCTGTACTCACAAAAATCTGGTCACAGATAAGCCTTCCAAGGCTACCAGAGAACTGCTGCTGTGCTTGCCCTTACTAGTTCTCACCTGAAATGCTTATAGTATAATCATTTAAGTTGGAAATATGTCACAAAACCTGAAGCAGGCCTAGTGATTTCACTGAGAGTTTTGCTGTGTTTTTATTCTCCTCACGTTTCCTCCTTCTTAGTAAGTAATGTAAGTGCAGATACTACAGTGGGCATAGGAGACATGTCATAATTAAACCGTGTGGTTCTACAGCTGTTGCACCAAAGAAATGTTACTTCTGATGCCCCTAAACTTTTGTTGTAAATATGTCCCCAGAAGAATAAAATAAGATTGTTAAAGGAGGGAAGCTACACGTGAGGGCATGCCTCAAGAGGAAGCAGAGAGTGATTGAAGTTTCAAGAGAAAGCTATAAGAGAAAAAGTCTTTTATAAACCACAGAGAAGCCTGGAGCATACTCTGTGGGATCTGGAGGAAGAGATAAAACTAAGGAATAAAAAAGTGTTCACTCATAGAATGATGTAAGCTACCATGAAAAGAAGAAGTGGTTGTAAAGAATGAAAATATATATCAGACATCTACTAGAAATGAAGGTGAGATGGACTAGGAACGGATTTTGAAAGAGATCTTGTCAGTATATAAATTGGTTTATAAACAGCATGAATGGAAAAGGTGTTTTTAGCCTTTCTTGCAAGTAAGAGTAAAGAGCATGTATTTTAGTAATTAATTTCCGTATGCCATTTTTGTAAACACATTATGAAATAGTACTTAGTCCAAAATTTGAGTTGAATATTTTAGACCGCCACGGACAACTAAGCAAACTGAAATTCTGGCTGCTGGAATGATTCTGAGGACTGAGTGTATGAAAGAACCCATACTCAGTGTATTTTGCTTTACTTTGCTTTTGTGCCATATCACTCTTTTATTTCTTTCTCTACACTATGCTAACATGTATAATTAACTGCAGTTTGTTCTATTTTGTTTTTTTCCTAGAGCAATCTGCAAAAGCTACCACTCTGTGTTTATGTAGCTCTCTTAATCATAACCATGAAAAGGGCTGCTACAGAAGCTGGTCAGGGGTCAGTGCTAATTAACAGAAGGACTTCTAAGAGGAATAGTGTGACTCTGAGATCAAGGCTGAGATGTTTGGACAGAAAAGAGCTGGGCAACACTTTACTTCTTTTAGTGTGACAGCTCATAAAGCCACAGAGGAGGAAGCTGCAGTAGTAAAGATGAGGAAATGAAACAGATGTGTTAGGATTTCAGTAGTGATGCTCTTCAGGCAATGGCCCTCCCAGTCTGCTGCTTGCTGGGTGATAAGGAAGGAGTGAGGGCAGACAGCTCAAGGATCCAGTTCAAGGTTCAAAACTGGGTCCAATTATCAGTTGCTTTCTGTATGTGAGTAGCTTCTTTCAATTTTAAGTGTAAATCAGCACACTTTCACTTAATAGAAAAGCTGAAGATATAGCTGGGAAAGCAGTGAGGAAAAATCCATAAATTTATCTGTTCGTGGGAGACAGAGGAGAGAAGTCACTTATGCCATTGCCTGAGTGTCTTCTGAACAGAAATGAGAGCTGAAGATCATTTTATTAAAACCGCTCGTGCTGTCCCAGACTGATTTGTGGGAGGTCAGGGCTGTTTTATCCCAAGGTGACAGTTTTCCATAGGGAAAATTAATAATTTACATTCAGAGTCTAAACCACAGAGTCTGAACTGTGTGAGCCTAAAGATTACATATATCTCTGCAGAGTGAAAACCAGGATCTGATATGAAACTATTTACACCAACCATGCATATACAGCTTAGTAGAGTGAGTCAGGTTTTAGGCAGGTGATTATTCTAGCAGATCTGCTCTGATATTTGCTGTTTTATAGTCCAAAAATAAATCTTTGCCACTTTCTAGTGTTTTGCTCCTTAGAGAGGCTCAGTTATTTTTGATGTTGGAAGCTGATCTAAGTTTAACCATAATTATGAATGGACCATGAATTACAAGCATTTTAAAGCCTCTTAACTTGGTATAGTTAAACCAACATTTGGGTAATAAATAATTATTTTATGCAGTTAACCAAGGTTTTTTTAATTTGTACATATATTTCCAATAGGTGGCACTCCAACAATTTCTCTAAATGTTATGCTGTTTGAGTCTGAACTCTTGCAAAAGCCAATGAGTCTGTGCAAATAATGAACAATTGATACGTAATTCTGTTTTTTAGACATCATACAAAAATTTTCTGTGTTTATAAATTATATGTTCAAGGGTGAAAACTAGGGAAATATCAGAGGAGGAGAGAAAGAAATTTCTGAAATTGTTTGTTTATAAAATTCTGTGAAATGTGTTATGGCAATTTTATTTTGTATTCTCCAGTTATCTCCCAAAGCTACTACAGTCTTTGCCCAGGATGTCTGGAGTGCCTGGCCTGGAGACAGCTCTGCTGCCTGTGATACTGTGGAGTTTGATTCCACAAAGCAATGATTCTTCTGGCCTTTAGATGAGCTACTGCCAGTGAGAGAAAAAGGGGAAAAATAGAGTTGAAAGAGATCAGCTTACAGGAGAGTACAAGAAGTAATTATGAGTCTGTATTTACCTAAATACACAATAATGGTAAAATATTCTGAGCATGATGATGTGGTTGCCCCTAAAGCTGAGCTGACTCCAATTCACTGTCATTCTTTGGCTGATGAATAAAGCTGGGGAGAAATCCTGGCAACACTGAATACAATGGCAAAGCTTCATTAAACTGATAGAAGGTGAGATTTTACTTTGTACCACTTATCTTCCATGCATCCATCGTCATCTCTTGTGATGGAGTAGTAGAGCTTTGTGGTTCTGAATGCTTTCTAGATCTAGTTTAGCCAAGAAAATAAGTGTGTGTTCTTCACTTTACATAAGGCAAATTTGGTGAGTCAGTGTGGTCATTGCGTGTGCCGAGTAGAGTACCTCACAGTTCAGAAGACTGGGGCATCTCATTCCGGAAAACTTGATCTGCCAAGTAGCAGTAGTGTTGTGACTGCAACCTTGCTGTGTTGCTGGTGTTATATGTGTTTCACATGGATCTTTGTTTTTATTCAGGACAGTCAATCTTGCACAGCAAACCTTTGGTAAAGTCAAAATAATGTCTTGGTGATTTCTTAGTTAATGGGTGCTATTTTAGGCATTCTGCCTGTCATTCTGGGCAACATCCTTCATTCTCCCCAAAAGCAGTAAATTTGAAGGTAAAATACATTTTTAGTTAACTTATAATGTAGTAACAAACATCTAACTCCATTTCTTAAGGGAGTTTGGCATGGTTAATAGAGGTTGCAACCAAAATTCATGAAGGGCAAAAGTGGGGGGTTTTAAGCTAAACTTGCTGAAATCTGGCAAGACAAAACCAGACGTAGTATTAATTAAAAAGTTTCATTGTGTAGAGTTAGTTTCATGTTTGCAGTAAATGGCATAGGACTTGACTTCACTCAAAATTTACCTAGAACACAGAGAGCTTTATCCTATATTCAATGAATATTTTTTGTTTTGATGGGATGTGGGAACATCTGTATGCAAACCAAATACATAAATATGCATTGTCTTATTGTGAAGAACCGTTTATAAGCACATACTAAAGAACTTTTCTGAACATTAACTGTATTGTAGAAAGACATCCTTTTTTTGTCAGCTGCTCCTTTACCATGCCCTTCAAATCATGTTTGGTCAGAAAACCTCACTGCCTTTTTGTGCTCTCTGTATTTGTTTTGATCAATCTGTCAGAACAAGTGACAACAACACTGGAGCTGGACTGTGAAATATGCTTTATTTTTAGGTTTCTGTAAAAGGTATATGTCCTATGTAAGAGCTGTGAAGGAAAGGCATCATTATGGAGGAATCCTAATTGTAAATTGAACCTCATAATTTTCTCCACCCCAAGTTAGCAGTATAAGGTAAGACATTGGATTTCAAGAGGTGTGTCCCTCTGTTCCAGTTTACTTGTCCTTGTTTCATATGGAGCGAAAACAAGCATGTTAAAAGGCAGTATAAAGCAGATAACTTCCATGAACAAACAACGATCAATCTTTCAGCATCAGGAAGGTTCAAAAAGCCAGCTATTTATCATGTTACATATTTGTTCATTGCCTGGTTTCAATATGATATCAAAGCAATATGATCATTCTTGTCAGGCAGAGAAGTGAATTTCTAGTTGTGTCTTACTTGTGAAGGGTTCAAAGTTTTAGCTCCTCTTTTGCCTCCTTGTCTAATCCTTTTGCCATCCTGAAAGGACTAAGCTTTGGCTCCTTTGATGATCTGCTTGTCTTAATAAACCTGAAAAGTGGCTGACTGGACTGCGTAGACTAACCCTGACTTTTCCTTGATTCTGACCAAAGTGGTTTGCACAGGCTGGCTCTCTGTGACAGCTTCATCTGAGGATTTAGGACTCCAGCAGACCGGTTATGTCATAGTTAGCTGCAGGAGTTTTGGACATTACCACCCCCACCTGCCCATTTCTCCTTACAAGCTGCGAGTTACTGCATTTCCTATCCAGGATGACAGAATGGAAATTACCTCTGTACTTCAGTTCTCCCAGGTCAAGGGCTCACATTTCAATGTAAAACCTTCACTCTTGGCTTAGGCCAGTTCACCAAATTGTACTTGTGTGCTTAGATGGGCTGGGAGCCTGGGAGCCAGAAAACTGGTACCAACAATTAGATGCTGCAGTATTAAATCTGCCAAAATGTCTCTGTGGGAACCCAAGAAAACATCAAAATTGAAACTTCTACTTTGTGTTGCACCAACAGAGCAGTTTTTAAACCACAGTGCACTTATTTTTAACTTCTTGGAAAAAAAAATGTATTTATGCAGGGATTCCGACTCTTTGCTTTCCTTTTGCTTTGAACTCATCAAAACCCACCTATATTTAGCTTGTAATTTGGTTGTGAATAAATATGTGAAATCTTAAGTGGGCAAAATCCGTATGCATAATTGCTAAAATATTTTTGCTTATCATGTGCTGTATTTAGTATTGATATTTTCTACATTATTTTTAATATACTGAATATACAGATAATATTTTTGTTAATTATTGCTCAGCATTTTACTTTGTTCACATGTATTTATATTTTTTATAATGTCTAAACAAAGCTAATTTTTAACGGAAAGCGTATCTTGTATTTTGTTCTACTGAAGATCTAAGGTATACAAATAGTTGTGCTGTAGAAAGAAGGGTCGGGTTTTTTTTAATACACAGAGTTTTCACAAATACAATTTGACATGACATTTTAGGATCTCTTTTGGATTTCCTCAAAAAAGCAATGCCATGTATGCTCTGGGAGTTCTGTATTATGATATAACAAAATCTTTCTTCAGGGAGTAGGTAAAATAATGTCAGTATATTTCCTGGCAGCTGGGGAAAGATGCCAATTAAAGCATGAATTTGGTTACCTGTGCTTATTAGCCTATCTCTAACTAACAAAGCAACAAGCTCTTGAGTTTTGGGAACTGAACTATATTGTGTTTAACTCTTTTACCCTGTGAGAATTACAGAGCTGCATATTTTAATGATGATGCTTCTCTTTGGAGACAAATAAATGTTAAATGTTGTCAGTACCCTCCTTCACAGTTTCTCTTTTAGCTCTGTCTGAATAGCTTTCTGCTTTTACTTATTCCCTTGATGCAAATTTTATTGAAATCTCAATTCCTTGTAAATTGGATCTCAAACTATCTTTTGAATTTTATCTAGAGGATATGTAAAGCTACTGAGAATGACTGTTCCTCTTTCTCTTTTCACCCACTCTCAGTAACTCCACAGAAAATGAATTATTATTTTACTCACTTGTGTGGCACCTTTGCTCTTCTAGCTGACAGAGATATTTATGTCTTATAGTGTGACTTGGAGGTCATTAATACTGGACTCTGAGAATCTGCCAATGAACAGAGATTAAAAGTCAGGGCTCCTTACAAGTCCTGCTGATTTGATAGAGAACTTAATCAGTGGCGATTCATTATGAATTTTCTGGATTTCCTTTGCTGCTAGAGGTAGCCAGAGCAAGACTCAAGAGTTTTGAATCCCTGGAAATCAAGGTCTTCCCAGTCAATCTTCAAAGTCTTGCCAGAATTACAGGCAGAAAAGGTTAGCTTCAAGGTGGCTGCTCATCCTCAGGTCACATGACTCGTTGAATGAAAGAAGCATGGAGGCAACATACTGTGGTTTCGTGTTCACACTTGGCAGCATAAAGCTGGAAGTAGGGAGCTATAAATTTTGTGCGTGAATTTATGATGAGTGCAGGGAAATTGCTTGATGTGGGTGCAGCAGATTGCCCCTCTTGAGGGGTGGCATTAGCTAATCTGAATGAGAAGGTCAGCACATACCTCTTCTCTGCTGCAGTTCCACTCCTAGTTTGACTCATGTGATGCTTCACTGTGCTCAGCCAAGGGTGCTTGCCCTGGGTAGCCAGGTCTCCCTAACGCAGCAGGAGTCTCACCCAGGAAAAGTCTGGCTAGAGTTCTCTGGTACCAGAGGATTGCATTAATGTCATGTTTGCAGTTAACAATTTTACTGTTTTACTTAAAATTAGCACTGAAAGATCTTGCCTTGACTTCAGTTTCCATCTGCCATTTCTTTGTTGCTTAGACATGCCTTCTCTTGTCATGGAGCTACTTGGGAGCACTGAAGAGCAACGCTGCCTTGTGCACTGACCGGGGTTTGTTCTGTGACTGTCCTGCTGCTGCAGATGGTTGAATTTGGAACTGACGTGAGAGCAGCCAGCAGTTCTCAAGGAACTTCAGTCAAATGCCATTTCAGGGTGACAGAGAAGAGAAAATCAAAGTGTCTCTAAACTCCTGTTCTCAGGGCCCTTACCCATGTTGCCAGTCACAGAGCTAGTGGTGTGTTGCTGCTTCTCTCAATAACAGAAGGGCAGCTTCAAGAAACTGGGGAAGGCTGTGAAGAGTGGGCCCAGGAGGTCACTTTATCTCTAAGCCCTGCCAGCAGAGTGTCAGCTGTGAAGGCAGTTGCCGGGGTGGTCTTCCGTCTCGCATGGCCTTCTTGCACAAATCTTTAGCATTTGGAGAAGATGATGGAGCCCACCCTGCCCTACTCCCCAGTCACCCTCAGTGACACAGAAAAAAGGTGTAAAACAGGTCCTGTAGGAAAATGCAGAACTTATTACCAGACTGAGAGAGCAGAAGCTCAGCTTGCTACACCAGGGACTTGAATGTCCCCTCTTTGTCCTTACTGTTCTGACAGACCCCCATACCCTGCATAAATACCCCCCATAAAAAAATGAAAAACAAACCAAAAGAATCTTTTGAAATCTTTTGCTCTGTAAGCAGCTTTATTTTGTGTTTAGAGCTTCTAGAACCTGTGAGCCTGAGGTTGCTGGGAATGTGCTGAATCAGTGTTTTACATTCCCTAGTGTGGTTTTGTTCTCTGATGTATTCCTCCTATAGCAGGGAAGCAGCCAGGTGAAATTATTCAGAACACCAAATGTTAAGAAACCAAAAGACAGACTACACTCACTGTGTTACCTCCAGACTAGAGATGGGGTGTTACAAACTGATATTTTCCTAAAATTGAGATTGGAATTGCTGAAGCATTTAAGATAGTATGTCTGCATGTACTTCTCTTTGGAACCAAAAACTTTATCTTTAGCTGTAATTCCAGTCCCCTATGTGGAAAGCTTTCATTGTTTCAGTTGTAACTGATTTAATGCTGCTGCTGGAAAAACCGTGTTTCCTGCAGGCAAAATTCACATGTATGTATTTAACTTGATTTACATCTTAATCAATATGTTAATCTGGAGTAATTTGAAGCATCAAAAGGCATTACTGGTTGCTTTTATTTCTATTTGTTTCCAGTGATTAAAAATTAATTTTCTGAAACAAGTTGTCCAAGTAGAATTTTCCTATTAGGAAATATATACATGTGCGAGTCAGGAATTGCTCTGCAGCCTAGGAGATACAGCTTGGAGATCAGTGACAGGTAGAAATTACCTGCTAGATCAGAACAAAGCTCCTGAAGCCTGTCTAGAATTCAATAGAATTGACTAGAATTCAGGCTAGAAGGCCATATTTTTCACAATTCAATTTTTGATTTTGTTTTTTTAACAAAAACCCCCAAATTCCTCTATTCAAAAGTCTTGCAGCCTACCTGTAAACTCTTGCTTCCTACTTGCCAGCAGAAATACCAGATTTTCTTAAAGCTAGTTGAGGACTGTCAGCCAGAAGAATTTGCACTTGGATGGTAGCCTTTAAAAGTGAAGTGCAAGCAATTCCAAATAAGAAAATACCTCAAAGAAAAGACAGCAGAGATGGAACTAGGCAGTGTAGCTGCTCAAATTTACTGGCTTTTGTTGAAAATGATAGCTCTAATCTAGCAGTATTTGGGCTAGTCAGTATTGTATTTTTTAAAACCAGCTTGCTGGGAGAAATGCTCGTCTTATTGTCAGGCCCGGCTGTGTTCCCTGGTGATTCCAGGGTGTGTAAAAACAGTGCTCAAGTTAAACTATAAATATAGCAGCTAAAGTAGTTCAAGGTATACTTATTTTCTGCATCCTTAATCTTTGTAGCGATACATTAACAGAGTGCTGTCAAAATCTCTGCAGTAAAGCTGTAAGATATGTATGAACCTACTTTGAGATGTTCTTCAAAGGTGCCCTGGAATAAAAAAACCAACTCTTTAGGTTTTGAGATAAAGGGGTATTTTTAACTGCATCCACCAATTAAAGCAATAAAACATCCCATGGGACAATAGTATTTTGTCTGACCATAGTCAAGTGTTACATATTAATTACTTCTAGGTATTGCTCCTCATTATCTGTAGTGGCCAAAAGTAACCAAAATGAAAATAGACAAAGCATGTACAGAAATTGTTGTCACCAAACACATGCTACAGAATTTTGAAATGGCTCCAAAGGGGCTTTTTATAGGTTGGAAGCACTGAAATTTTCCTGTGATTTAGGCACAAGACTTTTCAAACATGTGTGCCCTCAGTTTGTTGATAGACTCATTCCACAGTCCTCTAGTATGTATAATAGAGGGGTCATTAGTTCTGGGAAAATGGAGTATTTTTCATCACTGTAGCACAAGTGTGTACATATCATAAATGGAGCCTGAAGGGATTTAGTTCCAGGTTATTAAGTGTTCATTTGAGATGGTGGATAATAACTGCTGTTTCTGATGTTTTAGATTAGATGGCCCTTATTGCTTGTAGGGCTTATTTTCAGTGACTGTTAGTGTTATTATTACGAATACATATTTAATGACTGAAGCAGTATCAACAAAATCAATAAATTCATGTGCTATCCAAAAGCTGCAACATATTGATTCATTAGTTAGCACTTTATCATTAACTGAACTCTAACAAGAACTCTGCTGCAATGATATCCAGTAACTAATGAAACAACATTGTTATTTGAAACTTTTTACGTGTAAAAATGAACAATTGTGTGGATTTGTTCACTTACTCGGATACATAAAAGCACCAATAAAAACCTTATAAAAATTTTTCCCTAAGAGAAGCTGCAGTGGAATCACCATCATGCTGGAAAAAAAAATTTAAGACATCAGGGCAAACATAGGTAATTTTTCGAAAGGTTTTTTCCAGAAATAACACTGTTGACCATCCCGTTAATGTTGTGTTTTCCTTGCCTAATTAGATTCATAGCCTGTACTGCAGCCTCAAACCCTTAACAATAATGATGCAGTTGTTAAATGGAATAGCACATTTGAGGGAGAAAAACAGCATCAACTATAGCAAAATCTATTTGAAAACATAATTTTCTTCTGCCTGTTTGTGAAGAGACAATACAGACTAAGCTTTTTGTATCAGTATTTTGCAGATACGATTCCTGTGATTTAGATACTAAATCTAATAGAATCAAGAACTCTTCAGTATTAATTTAACTTTTGGAACTGTTCCCTATGGCTGAGTCATCAACACACATTGTGAAGTTATAGTTCTGATCAAATGGCACCAATATTTATGTTGGGCATGCAGTACAATCACAGTGGAAATCTAACATGAAGGAACTATTTTTTAAATTGGCCAAATAGCTAAACCAAATATTATATTTCAGATTTGTTGCTGCATTTTTTTCTGCTCTTTTGATTCTTGTCAGATGTTTGTTTTATTAGTACCGTAGCTCTCCTTGATGCTGCTGCTGTTTGCTATGGAAAAAGCAGTGACCCTGATTGTGAACCACTGAAGTCGTATCATTGAGTCTGAACCCTGGCACTGACTGCTAGGTAAGACCGGTAGTCTCTCACATTCCGTTAGATGCTAGTGAGATATTAGTTCATTTAAGGAATGGTTAATTATGAAGGTAGCACATGATGACCTACTGTTAAGTTTGGGTTATGTGGTAGTATAAAACTTTTTCAGTCTGTTTGTCAGCCTGTCATTTTTGGAGCTGGAATTTTCCCTGCTTTCTGTCCATCATAGCTTGAAATATGTTTAAAACACTGGCCACTAAATAACACACAGATAAATACAGACAACTGAAAGAGCTGGGAATAATAAGTAGATTTTTGAGTTGTCTGTCCTGACTACTGAATTTTTGTATTCATTTTTGTCTTAAACGCATAACATTATGGATAGATCCTGTTCTTCTTGGTAAGAAATAAATAATATAGTAATACTTAATTCATGAGTGGGAGCATTCTCAGGAAGTATAAGGCTTTCTAGAGCTACTCTTTGGTTCATCCTTATTTATCTGCAGATAAATTCTTTTTCAATCCAGAAGTATTTTTATGTGATTTACTATTCCTTATTCACACTATGGTGCAGTTAAATGCTGTTTATTAGGCAAGGTAGAGAATAGCATCCCTCAGGACACAGGCAGTTTGTAATTAGTAAGAACATTTGGTCTAGAAAATTGGTAATTATCCTCATATTCCTGTCATTTAACTGTAAAAATTAACCATACAGAGCTGTTTTATGGTTTCAGGAGCCAGATCTATTCTAAGTTTTGTGTAGGGAGGCTCTGTTCCAAAACATGCAGTTCCAGTGAGTGAGTTGACCAAGCTGTGCTTAGTTGTGCATGCTACCATATCTGCATGGCTAATTAAATTATAATTCCTGAGCTCAGCTGAGGTCCACCTTTAGATCTACATGAAACGTTTTACTGTGCTTTGATCCCACCTATATTGTTTTGGTTGGGTTATACTTATCTACATTAGCAGGTGACTGAGCACATTACCAAGCATCTCAGTAGATCAAAGTGGCTGCTGCTGATGTCTCCACATTAGACTACACATAGTTCAGGGGTTATATCAGTCTCAATCTAATTTGTTTAGTTGGACCAAATATCCCCATTATGCAGGTGTCTCAAAACTGTCTGAAGAGCTAGGTTTTGTCTCAGATCCTTAGAGGCTAGGGTCCTTTCATGTGCGCTTGGAACACAGCTTTTGGTCTGGTTTTGGTTCCTCAGAAAGAAATCTAGTTTGCATGCATTAAACTGGCTGCAAACCAGTGTGTGGTACATGCAGACAGTCAAGGGTTTAGCTCAAAAAATGTCTCTCCTGCACTGAATTTAAGTGCAAATTCAAGTGGAGCAGCTGACAGGTGTTGAGTTGCTGCATCCTGTCTATAACTGATGGTGTGAATGCTTTACCGTGGTGTCCAAATGAAGTCAGACTGCAGATTAATGTGTTTTATGGTCACCCTTTAGACTGTCTTGATTTAAGGAAGCCAGGCTTCAACAACTGGCCACAGCGCAGAGTTAGTTTAAGAAAGCAAACTGCTGCTTCTCAGGCATTAGTCACTGGTTCCTGGATCAGACGGCGCATAAAGAGCAGCAATGTGAATGGGTAAAGATTGTGCTCACCATGTCTGTCATGCACATAAATCTGGGCATGCTAAGTGGGTGCTCTATGGCTGACATCAGTATGCCATCTTAAGTGCATGATCCACACCTATTGCATCATATATCATAAAGTTAAAGTCCCATGACCAAAATACTAGTCACTGACCTATCCTGTACAATTTTAGTTGTTTACTGACTTAGACAAGTGCCAGCTGGGCTGGTTTATGTGCTGATGTAAGACACGGTAATGTCTTGCTAGTGCAGGGTCAGGGTCATACTGATTATGCAGACTATAATTCAATTCATTTCATTATATTCAATATTAATTCAGTTCATTTTCTATTAGGCAAATTAATAAACCTTAAGGAAGAAAAGATCTGAGCAATTAGTTTCTCTTCTCAAATAACTAGCCCAAATTTCTTAATATAGTTACTGTAATCTAAATTTTCACTTCTTTTTTTTCCCGTTGGAAGGATGGAGGAACTAGGGACATTGGAGTTAAAAAATGCTATATTCAGTTGAAGTGACCTACTCTCCCAAGAGCTTATGCTCACTGAATATCCTGTTTTATCAATGGCGGCCATGTATACGAACGAGACAGTTTTTTAAAATATAATAATTCAACTTGAACTGACTTTTGTTTGGTTGGTTTTTTATTGAGAGTCAGGTTTAATATTTTCAGTTATGAATGAAATGCCTAAGTTCAGGCTTGAATGTCACCAATGCAATGAATAAAGCAAAATAACGAAACATTATCTGCCACCTTCCTGTCTGCCTTGAGCTTTGCAATTTGCAAACAGCATATCTGGCTACATCCGACTGCTAGACTTTATTACTTCTGGTACCTGATACCTGTCTCAGTCTGGTTGTATGTGTAAGTAGCAGTGAAAATTGGATGAACACCTGGCATTTGGGAACAGAAACACCTGATGTTCAATGCCGTGGAGGTGTCAGGTTACTGCTGTCATGTAAAATGTGTGCTAGAATAGGTAACCATGACTAATGCATATGCACTTGAGCAACTCACAGAGATGTTTTTTGCCAAGTGTGGGAGCATTGTGGTTTTTCACACTTATGATATGCACACTCTTTGCTGCATCAGAAATCCATTCGCAACTGAAATAGGTTCCATGCACTTGTGAAGGTAAACAATGCCCGCAACACTCCTTTGGGGTGTAGCTGATATGATGACAAGTGCTGGTAGAGGAAGTGATTTCACACATCCCTGGATGTCCTCAGAGCTCCTTACAGAAAAACTGCTCCTCAGAGACCTAAGGTAGTTTTTGGTGGAGTGCTGAAAATTGCTTTGTGTGAATTGCATCTAATTGTGTAGTCTTTTTCCTATCTTACATAACTTCATAAACAGCTGGAAGGAGTGTCGTAAAAGTGTTCCTAATAATTAAAAACATTTACATTAAGTGTAAAAGAACAATAAATGCTTATTGAGCCAACTTTTCTTGGATCTTCTCTTGTCACACTGATATGGAGTAGGGGTAAGCTGCACTGATGTGGGTGGCATTACTACACCATAAATCAGTGTTTAAGTTAACAAATCTAATAAACCTGTTTTTCAGAAGTGGAGAATCTGGCATTTCTCCATTTCAATAACCTCTGTCTATGTCCTTTAGCTACGGCTACAGTAAGGTAAACTAGTCCAGTTTTTTGGTAAGTGGCAGCTAGTTCAGGTTGTGTTTGATCTACCTCGCCAAAGAAAATGTTTAGCTTGGGCGTCATGTTTTAGGAATGGTATTCGTCAGTGTAGTACTCCCACTAAAAACAAAACCACAAACCTCTGGTGACAGATGAAAGGCAGAGATTACGTCTTGAGATAAGAACAATTTACTGGAAACACTAGTGAGATAAGAAAACAATACTAATAACAAAATTGCTCAAAGAGAGGGTGATTTACGTGCAAAAATTACTGACCGATGTGCGCAACCCCAAGGCAATGAACCATGGCCGGTGTCTTCTCCACGCGGGCTGTTCCCGACCTCATGCCACTCTCACCTTCTTCCTGAAAGCATCCTGAACTTCCACCCCGCAGAGGTGACATGAGGTGGTATAGAATAACACCCAGACATGGCCACGGGGCTCCAGGTTCCAATCCCTCCACAGCTACTGTGAAAAATTAACTCTGTCCTGGCCCAAACCAGGACACTGGGTTACAGAAAAGAACTTTTTACAGAATAGTGGGAAGTAAGTGGACGCAGAAGAGAAAGACCAGTCTTTCAGGGCAAAAGCAGCTACAATTTTATTATTTTTTCAGCATTGCTTTTCTAATGGAAAATAGCCACTGAAAGAAACAATTGCATGCTTTCTTGGGTTAGTTTTTATGAAAAGAAACTGATACAACAATCCCTTCAGTTTTCAATAACAGAATAACATTTTATAAGTTTTCAATTGTTTTAATCCTTCATGGCATAACAATATTTTTGTGGCAGCTTGTTTTTTTCTGTGGGAAAATTTCACTTTGTAAAAGTGGGAACATTTGGTAAAACTTTGTGTTTTAATTAAATATTGTTTTAAAAGGATAAAAAAACTATTTCTATGAGGTCAAAATGGTTTAATTTTTGTTCTATTCTGATGTTTATCAAATGTATTCCTATCTGCTTCTTTAAAATAAAGGTTCAAAGCAAATTTCTATCTGGCACAGTACTGTTAGAGAAGAATATCTGTTTAGACTTATGAATCTTCTCTTATGTACCAAAGATTAATTGAAGAGAAAACAAGTAATTGTTTTAATCTGAAAGACTGATATTTAGATACACTGACGTGTCAGTAAACAGGGGACTCTGTTATTACCCTGAGTGTAGTTATTCCTATTTTCTTTCACCCAACCCAGAAGAAGATGCAGCAATTGTTTGGATTAGTGCATGCCAGGTATGGCAAGTGATACTTTGTAAAGCATTTCTGTGCTGTTATGATGAACTGATTCACTGCCTTCCGTTTCAAATTCTCACACTGACTTGCTCTTACTACTCTAACGTTTGTCAGACTGGCTCATAATGAAGACTATTGGCTCAATAGTCTTTTTCTTACCTACCCCAAGAAAGTTAAAGTAATTTCCTCTGTTCATTTAATTATCAAGATCTGTAAATATTCTTATATGTTGATCAGAAAAGTTCTGGTTTTTTTCTCCCTCATTCCATTAAAGAATATGTGTCTCCTCCTGGCCAGCTGATCAGGCTAATCCTTAACTCCCTCTACTGTGGCTCATCAAGACAGACAGAACATCTTATGTCTGCATTAAGCCAGACTCTGTGAGCTGTGTAAATGGAAATGTGCAATTTTGCATGCAGCTGTCTGAATGTATTATTCCTATTAAACAAGCTGCCCTCTTTCCTAGCAGTATGTTGTTGTCACTTGGAAATGCAGAGTTACATAAGAGAGTCCTGATACATCACAGTAATAATATATCATGGAAAATTAGAGTTGTCTGCTTCTCATCTATTCCTTTGCGCTTTTTTTTTCCCCCTGTGGCATTATCCTTGCACTGAATTTCAATAGGACTTTAGTAGTAACTCTAGTACATAGTTTGGAAAATGGGCAGAATCCGACCTTTTGGTTGTTCAGCTGCTATAACTGCTGGTTTATAGGTGCATGCAGAAGGTCAGAATCAGGCCCAGTGCTTGCTGCGTTTACACAGTAACATTAAGCAACAGTTTTATCTGGTGAGGGAAGAGCCTCAATAGACAGTGGCGTCGTTTGTTCTTCGCGTGTTTTCATGTGCGCCTGGACCTGCCTTACTCGACCTTCCAGCCGCAGAGTCCATTCCTGGCGAAGTCTGCAAAGAGAGTACAAGTGCTTAGCAATTATTGAGCCAAATCCTTCAAATGTATCCAAGGCTTTTCAGTGGGGTTGGGGCTTTCCTCTCTTTCATCACCAGAGCACTTGTCCTGTATTTATTTACCAATTACACATCCCTCTAGCTTGCTAGATTGGGAATGCAGGGGAGAAAGGGATAGTGCTGATGCTATCAGTGGTTGACATTGCTGGATTCCGAATGAGTCAAACAACTGCTGAAATACTGTCACTGTGAAGAACTCTGTTTTTCCCTCTGGGGTATTCTCAAAGCCACACAGAAGTACTGGCTATGCAGCAAGGTCATTCAATGTGTAAATTAAAAAATACAGTTTTTCCTCCAACCCCTCAAGTTCTACTGTAAAATGCTGTGGATGAGAACAGGCTGAAATTAAAATATGTCCTTTTAGGTAAAAAAAAAAACCCAAACCAATTCTGCAGACCTTGTATGTGTTTAATGAAAGGAATTGATGTCACATGCAAGAGGAGCCACATAGCTTCAGGACACTAGCATAGTAAAAACAGAAGAGAATATCTCTAGGGACCACTGCAAGATATTGTTGGCTGGGCTGTTTTCTGAAGGAAATGTTATGAAACACCTGACCTAGCAATTTTATAAGATTAGATATTATATGGTAATGCCAAATGCATCATAGAATATATGGGTTTTTAAATTACCTTTGGTATGATGCAAAGAACAGCAGCCAATGATTTCATCTGAGCGTAACTCAGCAGTAGCTGTTTCACATGGGTGCTTGTGTTATCTTAGAATCTGAGTTTGGTTTTACATTGATATTTAAACTACCTAGTCTTCAATATTCTTTTGTGCATATAGTTAAGCCTCAAAAAATAGGTGCACTGAGTTAAGAAAAATTTGCCGCTGAGAACACTGGTGTTTCTCATCAGTGTCCTATCTGTCTCAAAGGGAGCACTTGCCTTTATGTAAAACCACGTCATTCTCCCGAGCGCCTCTTACATGAGGTAGTGGATATGTATGTTTTGTTATGAAAGTGTCTACTGACTCCTGAAAGAACAAATTTCTTTCAGATTAGAGAAAACTTCGTGAACAATCTTTCGTGGGCAAGTCGCTTTGAAGGAACTTGCTTGGATCTATTTCAGTTGTGCTGGGTCAGTTAAGGCATATTGAATATGTAAGTTAATACATATTCAAGGTTCTTTCACTGCGTTTCTTTTTTTCTCTTTAGAGAAGATCTTATAAAAGCTTTTAACATTTTCAACTTTGTGAAGTCAAAAATGTTATATAAACCCTAAGTAGCATTTTGTTTGCACTGTCTTCTCGTGGTAGTCTTTTGTGATCCAGAGTGATAAATGTTTCCAGTGAAGCTGAACTCTTTCCTGGATTTTTTCTTACATGTTTTTTCTCCAGTAATTTTGTGATTGGGATTTGGGAATACTACTGACTGGCTGGAGTAGGATACTGGAAGCAGGATTGTCTACATCTGACTTTTTCGAGACACAAGGCCTGCCCAGATCTTGATTTCCAAGTCTCTAGATGATGACAGTACTTCCTTCTTGGGCACTGGGGTCACAGTATCTAGAATTTTTTCCCAAGAAACAGCCTTTTAGTAGCACCTTCCAATTTGCTGAAGTCAAATTAGTTTATGTGAATGTCCCAGTTTTGAAAAAAGTTTGTGCAGGAAAACCTTTATTAATTTCAGGAGGAAAGCACAAAAGGAAACCACACAAGACAGGGTATTTCCTGTCCTCTGTTTCTGTCCATTAGTAGTCAGGGGATTCAGTTAGTGTGCAGGAGACCCTGATTCAAACTTCTGAGTTGCAACAAGCTGAACAAATATTTGAAGCAATCTACCACACTTGTGCAGAGTATCTATACCACAATACAGCAATACAGGTTTGTCTAGGCAATCCTTGTTGTTTTACTCTGCTTTGTAAAAAAACCGCCCATGAACAAAACCAACAACAAACCCCCAAAACAACAAAAACCCCACAACTTTTTCCTTTGAATGGGAAAATTTCGTTGTGTCGTTTTTACCTTTGGGCTTATATGATGTGAAGGGCTGTTAAACATGACAAAGGTGCCACAGGTTTTTTATTCTACAGATTAAGTGGGTGGTTGTCCCTTTAATGTAATACTGTTTTATTTATTTGTGTAGCTGTACCAGTTCCAGGTAAAATTCCTGCTATTTTCTGGCTGTCACAAGCCATAATTCCAAAGTGCTTTATTTTTTTATGGCTATGCTCCAAGGCCTTTGAAGAATGCTCATGAGGTTTAAGGGTGAGGGGTGTCTGAGTTTCCATGCAGAAGAGCCATGGTAATATGAGACAAGCAGCTGTGAGAGGAAAAGTGCCAAAGATCCAGAACACAATCTGTGCTATGAATAAAGCAGTACAATAACAGGTTACCTTATTTTAAAACACGTGATGACATGCCTTGCTGTCTTGTGGAAAAGAAAAAATACCACTTACTTGTTCAGAGCACTTTTGCTTAACCTAGACTCTTCAGCTTCTTGTTGCTTAGTTTGCTCTTGAATGACCTTTTCCCAGAAGTTCTTCAGCTCTTCCGCATCATGACCACCCATCCTGTGGCGTCTAAAGTTCGTATGCTTGCTCATTTTCTGAAAAGCAATTTGGAGGTCAGAGCAGTCAAAAGCCTAACCTGAGGCAGGTACTGTATTACTTAGCCCCTTGAAATTCCATTCTCATGAAGTGCTATTAAAATAAAGTATGTCACCTGAAAAGAATAGGTAACTGGTGCTTAGTCTGCCTTGAACCAAAATATAAGGCATTGAAACAGGCCTTGGGTGACAGTTGAATGGCATAACTGTATTTTTGTTACTGAGTAATGACTGCGCTGGCACACTTCGCTGAAATATTGTGGATGCCTCAGTGTGTGTGAGATTTTAAGTAATTTTAGAAGAACTTGTGAAAAATGCTTTCAAATACAGTGCCATTGTCACTGAAGTTCAGATTAGATGTGAAGGACTTTCCTGTTTTCTGTCTCCCATATTCTTAAAACAGATCGTAGATGGTTTTATCTCAGGGAAATTAATTGCTCCTAAATGATTCCTTTTGCTACTCCAAATGATGTCATGCACAAAATATGCAAGGGAATTATGAATCTGAAGTTGAAGCACACAGAGTGCAAAGCCCTGGGGAGCTTGTTATGGTCTTGTTCTTTATTTTATCAAAATCCAGTCTTAAATACTGTTAAAAGTAGAGCTCGTTAAAGTACAGGGATCAGTTCCAGTACATGAGAAAGAAGACAGAATCTAGGTGAATTTGTCCTTGCTAAATGCATGTTATTCAAACATTAAAATTCTCATCACGTGTGATGTCCTTGCTGATATTACCATATTGTGTTGGTTATCAGATCATAATGATACACTGAAAAGTTAAGTTCTGTTTTTTGTTTACTGAATCAGTCTCCTCCACTAAGCCCCAACAAGAAGTGGGAGGATACGAGAAAGAAAAACCCCAAAAACCTAAACTCCAGAGTTTTCTGTGACTAGATCAGCACTTAATTTGACGTTTGCTTCCTTATGGTTGTCTGTATTAGATACTTTTGGCAATGGTCCATTCTGTAATGCTGATAAATTAAGGCCTCATAGACCCTGATACATACTTGTGAATCTTCTTCCTAGATGATTTCATACTTTAGGAGCTATCCTTGCTAAATATAGCAAAGACTATGCTAATGTAGGCCAGTCTGAGGAAACCTTTGCTTTGTACAATGCTGTAAAGTGGAAGATCAGAGTAAAAGAAAAGGACAGTCAGATGTAACACAATTAAGGCAGATTTCTGTAAGGTCTTACTACCAAATACAGTATTTGAAACTCCTGGCACCTTAAAAAGACACATAAGTAACTTCTGGGCATCTTCACAGATTGAATATTTTAGATTTGTCTCAATTTTCATGGATCTATTTTTTAAGAAGATCAATAATAACAAATAATTTTGCCAAACTTGGTGCAAAGTCTGGCTGGACTGGAAAAACTGCTTAACAAAAAGAAAAATCTCTTTAAGATGCATTATTTTTCCACTGAGAAGTCCAGTTGCTTATAGACTGGCACAGCCCAACTGGAGTGATAAGCATGAACTGGTTAGACCATGTAATATAACCTTCTGTGTGATGGGGTATGAGTAGTTAGAACACTGATCCTCTTCACAGCAAGGTCAGCAAGAGCTGCAGTATCACCAAAAGAGCCAGGTACTTTTCTCTGAGTCAAACAGCCTTTTTCTAGTATTTCTCTTGCTGTGGATTGGGGATGCTGTGGATGTAGCACAGCGTGATACAGGACGAATTGTTGCATTGGTGTGGGTACAGCAGTTCTACTAACACCTTGTGCTAAACATGTTGGGTTTGGCAATGAATATGGTCTAAATAGAAATATGGGTAGCCTTAAGAATCTTTTGTCTCACTCTGAGGCCCCAAAATAATAGTATTATTTAAGGCTTCATCTTGCAAAAAAATATGCACGTCACGGATGCACTGGAACATGCCCTATCTGTGTCCTAATTCATAGGCCTTGAGCAGTGTTAAAATAAATGCTCTGGGAATAGCTTGTTACAGTGAGTGATGGAATCTGATTATTTCATCATTCCTGTATCAGCAGGTCACACAGGTCTTTGCACCATTTAGAGGCTCTTCTATCACTAGCAGCTGCCCACTTGACACTCTACAGATAATTATCCCATTGCCTCAGAAGCCAAGTGCAAGTTGCTGACAAACTGAGTCAGTGTGCCCTCTAAACCCTATTATGCTTTGCCTCATATAAGAATCTGCCATAACACATTAACCTTTAATTAGAGATTAAATTTTTATGATTATTAAACTTCTAGTTGATGTTCTACAAATGGTACAAAGAGGGTCTCCAGTCTTTATCTGAGGTATAAACTGATTAGATTTTGAAGGGGTGCGTAAGGGTTTTGGCTGCCTTAGATTTTGGCTGCTACACTCAAGAGAACAACCTGTGATCAGAGAGGTGCCCAAAAGATGGAGGTACTTCTGCAACTTTTAGTCTGCTAGGTCTGTGGGTCTTCTTGCAAATCAAGGACATTTGGTATTAGTTCCTAGGAATGTCAATGAGAGTTAATATTTTGCATGGTGTTGCTGTGGTCCTTGCTAAGACAGATTTTTGACATAAAACTTTTGAAGACTGTGCTGTCTGCATTGCTGGCCAGCATCTTTCATGGTATGATATGTGAAAGCGTCCTGTTTTTGAGCCTGGCATTATGACATCTAGATATAGAGACTAGGGTTCATGTGCTCTGTATAATACCTCCTTTTTTGTTTCTAATTGAAATGTTCTGCTTAGGAGCTTGGTTTGGATTTCTGAGTAACTCTTTGTATCAAAGCAAAAATCTTTATTATATCTCTAGATAACAAGTTTTGTGTGATTTTTTTCTTTCTTTTTAGATATCCCAATAACATATACTGGGCTTAAATCCCCTCAAACTTTTTCTTGATTCCTTCACTCAGATAACTCAGGGCTCAGTAACAAGTAGAACAATCAGATTTTCCCTGTAAATAAAAACCACACTTTCTTACAGTCACTTGACTATTTTTGTCTGGGTAGAGAGTGAGCAAGGAAAACAGGCTCATCATTCCAGAGACATTAAAGGACAGTTGGGGAGATGTCTTTCTGACTCCTAATGGCATGTTGTTTTAACATGTTTATCCACTGATATGAATGCAAAATAAGCAAGAGCAAGCAGTTATATTTATTTAAAATTATTCATTCAGAAGACCTGAAATACTGTAAGTATAATTTATGAAGCAAAAATTTATGTTATAAAACTTTCTGTGATAAGTTTTCTATGAAGGGTTACCAAAACGTGCATAACATTGGTGCAAGATGCACCAATCTTAAATCTTCAATTAAGATAGTTAAGGAGGAACTATTATTATATTGGTTTTGCAGTCGTACCTGCTCATGTGAGGTATAATTCACTGCTTTTTTAGAGAGCCAAGCTGATAAAACAACATTTAAATAAGGATGAAATTAGATTTGGTTAAAGTGGGTTATGAATTTGGTAGCTCTGAAACTCAACTGTCAAAAATGTGTAAGTGTGTACAAAAGAGTTTTTACAGCATTCATCATTTACAGAAATTAATTTATATGCTAACATATTATTAATTTATGGAGAATGTCCACAAGAAGAAGTAATTGTAAAAACAAAATTAATGGCATTGTAAAAGAAAAATCTCCTACATTTATAATCAAACCATAAATCAGAGGGCCATGCAGCAATCTGTAAGACAGCAAATCACTTATGAAACACAGATAGCACCTACATCTAATACATTGCTTTAAACTCATAAAATCATAGAGTCACAGAATACGCTGAGTTGGAAGGGACCCACAAAGATCATCACATCCAATTCCTGGCCCTGCACAGCACCATCCCCAAGAGTCACACCATGTGCCTGAGAGCATTGTCCAAACACTTCTTGAAGTCACGCTGGTGCTGTGACCACTTCCCTGTGGAGCCTGTGCAGTGGCCAAACACCCTCTGGGTGAAGAACCTTTTCCTGATATCCAACCTAAACCTGCCCTGACTCAGCCTCAGGCCATTCCCTTGGGTTCTGTCACTGGTCACAAGAGTGAAGAGGTCAATACCTGCCCCTCTACTTCTCCTTGTGAGCTCATATCCCAGAGCCAGTTTAAAGGAGGTTTGAAGTGTGAATGATGAGCAGTTTTTCCCCTACAGATCTATTCTATACAAGGGAGACGAAATTTTGCTTCTGTCTGTAAGTTATATGCACAACTTTTATTCACTGGCACAAAACCAGTATAGAAACAGCCAGTGGTACAACCTTCTCTCATTTAATCTGATCTGCATCTGAATGTGCTTTGGAAAGGTGTTAAATTAGTAGGTTTCCAAATGCTCTGGTCTTAGCCCCTGCCTGGTCTGCATATTCTGAATTATTTTAATCTTAGACTACCTCTGCTGAGGTACAAAAAGGAGTTTTAAAAAATATCCAATGCAAGTAATGTCTCTTCTGCACACTTTGTAATTTCTACTTTGGACTCTTTCTGGAGAAATTTTAAGAGTCAGAAATGGCTCTTGATGTTTTGATCAAAATTGCTATTTTGAGTTACCTTTATATGAAATAAACAAGCAGGAGAAGAAAATAGTTTCTAAAGTCTCAGGAGGTATTTTCTACCCTTTTTCAATCTTTCTATTTAATACATGTCTTAAGCTAGCCATAGTCTTAAAAATTTGGTGTTTTATAGAGACAGACTTGTATGCAAAATATTTGTGCTTTTACTTTTTAGTGAGAAGTATTTCAATGCATTCAGTAAAACTGTTAGCTGAATATATTTGAAGAAAAATATCAATGTGATTTTAAGTCTAAATGATGCATAATTTAAAGAATAATTGGTTTGGCTAACAAAAAGAAAACCATTTTATGCTTTTTTTCCTTACTGGGAAATATTTTAACCAGTAATGTAAAACAATATTTGAACATTTCTAAAGTTTGTTTCCAAAATTTTTGCTGAAAGACAAAGTCTTTAACAAGAATGATATTGTATATATGTATCTTAAAAATGTTTCCTTTTTAAAAGTTGGAGATAAGTCTAATTTTAACTTTTTCAATGAATTTGACAATTCTGCCAATTTTAATATGGAGCACAGGTGTGTTCCTGGAAGAATTTCCACAGTCACTTCAGAGGTTTTTTGGTGACCATTGTAAACAATGGAAAGATTATCTTTGACTTTAACTAGACTCAGTCCCTTGGGTCATATCATGACCATGAGCTGTTTTATCTTTGTCAGGACACTAATTAATATCCTATTCCTTTTGCCCTTCACCAGGGTTTGTTTGTCTAAGCATGGAATGTCTTGTAGCATTATATATCTATTACAGTGCTGTTCAAAGCCCGTTTATTGCGCTCTTTAAAAAAAAAAAAAAAGGCTCAAAATTCTAAAAAGTTTTAAATTACACATATAGAATGCATAATTTTGATGAATCTCCCCATACATGTTCCCTTTATGGTTGTTTTCCTTTCAGTTAAAGTGTGTGTAATACAGAAGTTCTAGTAATACCAAAAAGGATAGTAAAAAATAATAGCTTAATAACTGAACTTATGAGTAAAATGAAACAGTGGCAGGATACCTCTTATGTTGTATAAATCACAAAGGATCAGCATAATTTCCGCAAAAGTATACTGAAATATGCAGCATTCCAGGTCGTGGAGGGAACAAGAAGCAAACATCGCATGATTGAACAAGAAGTTCAAATTTGCGTGATTTAACAAAACATAAAATAAATGTATACCCATGTATGTCTAGGCAGGTTTAATAATCAAGACAGGAAGAGAAAATCTTATTTTGGCCAAAATACAAGAATATAAATGCTTACTTTGATTGTATAGTATCTTCCTCTTCTGTCAGAGTACGGTTTTCTTGAGTGATTACTGCATCATGTCAGTTTTACCCCTGGGATCCCCTTTTCAAGAGAACTCCAACTGCCAGGAATAACTGATGAAATCTATTCATCTGTCACTCATTTTTATTTGGTAGTGACGACATCTGCTATTATGAATTAGCTTAATGGCGAGGGGGGGGAAAACCCAAACCCACAGTCTCATTTTGTGAAGTCTGCACCACACCACAAGGAATGACCAGACAGTTACAGGGCACAAACTCTGAATGCCACATTTGATCTGTGCTATAAATTTTGGCAGGTGCCACTGATGTCATGACTTGGCTCTGGAGAAACAGTTACTCTTTGACGAGTGTGGATCACTGTAGCATAACTTCCATATGACTTGCAAGATTTCAGCACTGTCCCCTCCAAGAAAAGGGGTAGATCTGAAAAGAACATGTTAACAACACAGCTTATCTCACGTTTGTGCTACTGAGTGACTGATGGATAAAGAGATTTCTTTTTCACCCCTTTTGAAGTGTTGGTCTGTAAAAGCACCTGGTAGACTACATGATAGGATTCCAGCTAAGCTGTTAATACACTCAATAGTGCAGGAATGTGGCCAGCTGCAAGCTGAAGCATAGCATATATAATTTGTTACAGAACTTAGCACTTCCACATCTTGGACAGATTCTTCGTCTCTCCACTGGTACTCCCGGGTGAACAGAAAAACACAGGCGAGTAAGGTGCTACTGACTCTGACAAAGGGAGAACAGACAGTGACAGACCTTCTACTCCCAGCTTTTATTGGCAATTTGACTCCATGAACTTTTGGTAGTTTGGCAAGTTCCACCTTGAAGATAATTATGTTTCTTACTGCAGGTATTTCCAGTGTAAGATTGCTCCAGAATTTTCTGTGCCAAGTACTGTAAGTTATCTTTTAATTTACAATCTGAATGTATTCAAGAGACAAGTTACCCTTCTCTTGTCTTCAAGTTACATAGGGCAGAAATCACCTCCTCTCTTCTTCCTTGTTTTGCTGTAATAACATTTAAGGGCTTTGGACTCATCTCATACTCATTTTCTTGATAGCAGGTCTCATGACCCTTCTTTGTGGTCTCATTTAACACAAGCAGTGAGAACTGTGTCACATTCCAGCTGAGTATGAGTCCCTTGCATGCTTCCTTATTTTGTTTGGATATAGCAATTGGAATCTAGAATCACTTTCATCTTTTCCAAGGAAGTACAGTGCTCATTACAACCTTCTAATTGATTCATGCACTCACCTAGTTCTCCTCTTATGTTTTCCAACTTATGAGCTCCAATTTGTGACAGAAATTTTAGATCCCAAGTTGACAATCTGCTTTTTGTGCCATTTTCTCTGTTTCAGTCCTTCAAGTATTTTCTTTCTTTTGTTTTTGAAATTTAGTCTCCTATGCTTGTGACAACCTTTGTGTTCTCCAGAAAATTTCTTTAACTCACTGTTTCATTTTGTGCCGAATGCTGCTGCTCGAAACAGTAGGAACATTGTTTCTAAGACAGCTCTGGATGAATTTCTTTTTTAAACTTCTCGCCATTAGGGAGCTTTCACTAAAAGGTGTTAGCTCATTTTAACCACGTCTAATATCAAATAGATAAACTTTGATGAGATTGTAAGACATAAAGCCTGGTTCCTCTGTAGGGAAGAGAAGAAGATAGTAAAGAAGAGGCAATGAAGTCCACCTTATCTCCTAACATAAAGAGTAGCAGGCTATTTATTGTCTGCTGGATGTGGTTAGCAGATGGTGAGAAAGGAAGAGAGAGGGAGATTGTAACATATCATTAAGTATCCTTATAGAATCCATAATTACTTCAGATGAACGGCTAGATTAATTTTTCCACTAGTCAATCAGTAAAATCTCAACACTGCTACTGTTAGTGAAGGTTAGCCATGAAATGTAACATGAAATAGGTAAATCACTGTTCCAGGACAGACTGCTCTGACTGATAGTTATCCTGGATCCTAGACAAACGCCCAAGTTGCTGATGAAGGTGTCAGACTCTTATGGTTTCTCATCTTGGAGCTGCTCCTCTTCATATAAATAATGCAGAACTCTGAGCTTGAGAGGCAGTGCCAACAGCATGGTTGTTTGATCTCCTGTATGTCTCAGAGGTGCATTTTGCACTTTCCCAAACTACTGAATATATTGCGCACATTTTGACTGCTGGGTATCCTAAGGCATACTTTTTCATGGCAAAGAAGTTAAGTGGAATTTGTTTTGAAAAATCTGAATTTCACTACAGCCCAGACGTAAACCAGATCTTGAACTCCTGCTTGTATTCTTGTGCTGAAAATGCCCTAATTCACCATCTCTGAGAATTCACACACAGTTCCACTGCAATATCAGTGGTGCCTAATGGAAAGAAAGCATAAGGAACAGAGGACAAGGCTGTAACAAGGCACACAGAAATAATCAGAGCTTTTTGATCTTTGTAAATAAAGTGACTGAGACATGGGAAGCAAGGCTGATCACTGTAGTATCAGTCTGATACTATATAGAGATCAACAGTATAGTCTGCTCCAGCCTTCTGGTAGTACAGAGTCAATTGAAACAATGTTATTTGACTTTAGAAGTAGCACAGATTTTCTTCACAGACTTGTTAGACAAATCAATATTTTGAGTAAATTATTTCAACGTTATAAAGCACATAGACACCACTATACACTTGAAGTTTTACAGCCTAACTTGACAGTTTCACCTAAGAATTTGACAAGTCTGCAGTGTACCTCTGGCTGTAAGGCTCTGACGGTTGCTTCTGCTCATTTGTAATGATTTAGATCTATAGGTCTCAGATAATGTTGTCTTGCGCTGACACAGCCTTTGTTATAAACGATTGTGTTTTGGATGTTGTATTACAAAGTAGTTCACTTTGCTACCCTTTCACCACCTTGTATTTTTTTGCCAGTTGGTGCAGACATAGCCGTTTATATGGAGCTTTTTTTTGCTTTATGTGAGCAATTGCAGAATGTGGCCTTGAACTGTGGTATTTATAAACCACCACTCTGTATTTTAGAGTGTTTCCTTACTGCATTACTGTCAGGGCTTGGAGGACCTCAACAGGCCCCCAGAGACCTTTCCTGTCTCACCTGGGACCCACATCTCTGCCTAAGCTCCCTGTTTTAGCTTGGGCTCAGGAATCTGGCTCCTGAAGTCTGTCCATCAAATTCACATATCCAGCCTTCTCTCTCACCCTGTGCTGTGGTCACACCTGGCTCCCAGACCATATCTCTGTCATAAGGCAGCCTCAATTTTTTTCTGCCTAACAACTACCATGGATTCAGCTCCATGGGTGAAAGCAATAAAGGCGTATAAAAAACAATGGAATATCACAATTAAAACCAGGCAAGAATATGGAAGAAAAGACTCTCTTGCCTACAGTTGGGGTCTCACCAAACTCTGCAGAATTTTGGGAAAAAAATGCTCAAAAGTAAGAGTGTAGCAGCACTACATGCTATGTTGTTGATGCAGAGTCTGTGCTACTAATAGCTACAGTCACTAAGAGACTGATGGAATACCTTATTACTGCCAAGCACATCAAGGTGAAGGACAGCTGAACACAAAATACTGCCCTAGCAGTATGTATATTCAGATATTGCACGTTGTGTAGATACCTTTATCTAAACTGGCGTCTAAAAGTAGATTCCTAAAGCCAAGCCAATTTCCTTGTACTGTTTGAGTTCATGACAAGAACACATGGATTGTGTTGCAGTATGGGAACACTGTCAGAGAGGGGAGACCTTGAGGCTAGGGAAGGTAACATCTGGAGATTTGCTCCATGGCTGATTTGATGCAGATGAGCAACACATGATGGCACGGAGCATGAAGGTGCCAGTTACCCTTCCTACTGCAGTATGACAGCAATGACTCTTGGCAAATCATTGCCATGACTGGAAAACAATAATTGATGGGATGATTCAGGGAGTACTTGAGTAATCGTAAGTTTCTCTGCCTTAACTTATTTTTAAGTTATTTCTAGTTACACTAAATGGTTTATACTGAATTTTACACAGCTAGACTCCTCTTGCTATGTTGATGCTGTCAATAAAATGCTTGTTTGCATTAGGTAACCAAAACTTATCCTTCATTAAAAGGAAGAGAATTAATTTGTTATAGTCCACTGAAGATTTCAGTGGGCACTGAACTACAGTGAACTCCATGTAGTCTAGCAGGCTACAAAACATGTATTTCTTTCCCCCATTCTGTTTGGTCATATACACTTAACTACCAGAAAAGGAGGTGGCCTAGTCTCGCATTTTTGTTTGACTTACATTTCCTTATCAGGACTGTTTGAGTTTTGTCTATTGCACATTATTTTCAAGCATGAGGGGAAGCAGACATCAAAGGGAATGAAGTCTAAATTGCACTACAGCAGCAGGTTCCTGATTTTCACTGATGTAAAGCTACTGGCAGCTTCCAGAGCCTGTAATACGTGATGTAGGCTCCCTCATGGAAGGGTTGGGTTATGGATGCAAGGTGCATGAAACATGACAGTGTGGGAGGTGATGATGAAGTGTAGATGGTACTGCAGTTTTTGTATGCTCTAGGAAAACTTTCTTACTGTCTCAACATTTTCTATCTTTCCTACTCAGCAAATGCAGCCACCCACTACATATTCAGGAAATTTCTTCTCTGTAGTGTTCACTTGCTGAATCTGGTCATCCACACTTTCACCTATGCTGTGCTTATTTGTCTTTAGTTGTCTGACTTTAACCAGAAGGGTCAAGCTTCCTTAAGCTTGAAAATCAAGATCATCTTCAACTAGACAGATAAACAACCCACAGGGGTCTAAGGGATCTTAGTAGGTTCTTTCCTTCCATGTCTGCGGACAATGCTGCTAATGGTAGGGTCTATTTGAATGTTCTCTGTGTGCACTGGAAAGGGAGACATGGCATGAATAGTTTTCGGGAGAATGTTCCAGAAACACTGCAAAAGTAGGGGGGTCAAGGTGAAAGCACTGCAATTGGCCATGTGAATGATATCTCTAAGCTCATGTAAACAGACATCATGCTAGATGATGTTATATTATTTCATCTGTATCACTCCAAGCGGACAAGTATTGATCTCTAATGAAGTCAGCTGTATTACGTCACAGGTCCTGCAGAAAGCTGAAGAAATGTAAAATTACTGCATAAGAAAAGCAATGGGAGAAGCCTGATATCTTGAAAGCTAGGACTGTATGGTGTAATACTACTTGATCTACAGCTTAATGAAAGACTTGGCTGAGAAATGTGCAGCAAAAGTTTAGGAACAGCAAAAATCCAGAATGGAAGGCAATGCAGTGGCCTTATGCAACGGAAGTTAGAGGATCCACAGGGAAATGAAAAAGATGTAATAACATAAAATAAATATTTGTGACAGGACTAATTTGGCATGAACAAACATCAAGGGACCAATATAAAATCTACTTGGGGTAGGAAATTAACCTGTCAAAATCTTTTGGATTAGTCTGATTTTGCAATCTGAGTTTACCGCTGGTCAGTGCTATGAACTGTGGAATTGTATTACTGGAACTGAAAAGTGCACTTTACTATCATAAGGAAAAGGAGTTTGGAAATGCTTTGCCTAAGAGGCTGTATCAGGGTACCCAGTTTGTTCAAGATACACTCTTAATAACTCTCCACAGTAGAGCAGCACGTTACTATACCCATAACATCTAGAAAAATAGCTGGTGTATTTCAGCTGACAGTGAGAAAGGAATTGTGTGAGAACTGCAACTTGATGTTTTATTCATATTAACATGTTCAGATCTACTAATTACATTGTGACTTGCTAAGGAAGTAGTGCAGTGTTTTCCTTGTATTTTTAATTAATTAGTTCATTAAAAAAAATCTGTTAGTACTCTATGGAATTTTAACACAACATTGCTTCGTGGTATTTCCAACCTTTTAATGTCCTAATAGCATGATAGTCACTTTATGGAATTGAACATTTAAATTTTAAATACTTTCTAATAAATGGGTGAGGTATTTCCAATTCCATATGACTTATTGTACTGAGCTGTTACTTCGAATTGTTCCTTTAATGATGTATCATATCCTACCTTTACTATCAGGGCACAAAGTTGTTCAGGACACAAACCAGCTCTTAAATCAGAGAATGTAGCAAAATCAGTCCTTAGTCCTAATAGGCTGCTTGGTACTTGATAGTGTAATAAGCAATATTTCTGTTTAAAAACTTTATTTCCTTTAAATAGTACTTAAATATTAACCTGCTTCTAGATCTTTGACTGCTGTCTAGGAATATCTTAGAGTTTAAGTACAAAGGCAAATCACCCATGATCTCTGGTAACTTCTTCTACTTGCTATTTTAGTCTGGTGCAAAAATGAAGAGCCACAATGTCGCTTAATGTGCGAAAGGCAGTCTAATTTCTACTGTAACTAGTAGTGCATAATAAGAAAACAGCATTAAGGGAAAACAATTGGTGTTGAGACCCTGAAGTTTAGTCTGTGCATTTCAGAGTATTTAACAGGCTTTTGTCTCTATTGCAGACTAGTTCTACTCTGGTCTGAAATTCTCTCAGCATGTGTCTGATGTGTAATTAATGGTGGTCTCTTAGGCTTCATTTTTACTGTATTGCTACTTCCTGATTTTATTTAACATCCATCAATGTCAGATGTCTTTCTGACACCCCGTTGTGAACATTCGCCACTTCCACACCCTGGATGCAGCTACGCTGGCTGAGGCAGTGGCCACCAGCATCCTGCCTCAGCTACTCATCACCTCCCCCATGTTAGCAGCTACCTCCTCAGCTCTGCCAGATGCAATGCTGAAGGAATTTCCTGAGCTTTGCATCCAATGCACCCCAGAGGTTTACAGAGTCGGAAAAGTAGGTCCCCGCTCATATGGATGTTTTGGTGGAAATGGTTTGGGGAGAGATCTCCTGAGAAACTTAGATGGCAGGTTGACAAGAGGAATGTCACAGCTCACTGTAGCCAAAACACGCTAGTTTTATCTTGTGTTATCTCAGACATGAAGGAGGACATAATGTTCTAATGTTCTAATTTTCTCTCATGTTTCTCTGAGCTAATGTTCTCATTTGCTCTCTCTGATTACACTGATGAGCTACATGCCATGTTTCTCTATTCAAATATTTGTCTTTTGTACCAGTTATGATTTATTTTATAAAATTCGTAAGTCCGGGAATCTGAACGAAATGGTAAAAGTAACAATTATTTTTTAAATGAGAAAAACAACATCTGAAGGGGGCAGAAATAAAACTGTCCACAAACAATTAGAGATGACAACCGTCCATCATGGTGATGGATGTTTCTAGGTGGGGAAAAGGCTATGGGCAAGAGTGTTTACTACACAAGGGTCTGTGCACAGTGACCACAAAAGATGATGAGCATCCTGTTGCCAAAGCATCTTTAGTTTAAATTGAGTGATAGCCTAAAGGCTGATAATAAAGACGAAATCACAGAGTTGGACATGCTTTCCGAAATTATAGATGTTGTCTAACAATATATTTAAGTGTTACCATCCATTGATTCTCTTTCAAGGCACAAATTGCTAGTAAGAAATTATATGAGTATAGGACAGATGATTTGGAAAAGTAAGGATTTTTTTGAGCAATTAGAAGAAATTGGTAACTATAGAAATAAAAATCGATGTTGACCTCAGACTTGGGGAACTCCAGGATCCTGGATCCTGAACAGACAGTCCAGTGAGCTGCCTTCAGTCTGCCAGCAGATGAGTGAAAATTGATTCAACTTTACCAGTCTTAAGAAACTGCTCCTGGGTCTTAAACCCAGTGTTTTGTTTTGGGTACCCTATGGCTATTTTAAAGAAACTGTTGCCTTAAATTTTTGTTGCAAGGAAAAAAATATGCAACAAAGAGGAGAAATAATTGTTTAAAAGAGGTTTTTTAGAAAATATGATTCCCACAAAACAGGTTATTCTAACTTTTGGTCTTTTCTTCATTCAGCTTGCTTTTAATCCTTTCCTACGTCTTTGGAATATGCACGCAAGGTTGCAGGCAGGCATATGGACTTTAGGGACTCCTGTTTCGCAGCAAAAGAGCTCATCAGGTGGCAATGACTGTCAATTTTTCTAACTAATTTCCATAAAGGTGGTCAAGTAATTTGTAAACTGTTCTAGAAGGGAAAGGTTACAGGTATATTGGGAAGCACAGTGAGAAAAAGGAAAACAGATGCATAAAAAAAATCAAAGGAAATTACATTAGGAGATATAGTAGTGGAAAAGAGGAAATAAAATCCCACATTCTAATAATTAGGTTCAGTTTTAGTTGCGTAAGAAATTTATTTCTGTTGAGATGTTACATCCAGGTTAATTTAGAATTAAATCTGAGTCTGGTTATGTTCTGCCCAGCCTACTTTAAATGCAGTAATTGTTCTTTATAATCAAGCTATTACAATGACATTAAAATGTAATCCTCAGAAACAACATAGTCATTTATCAAATATTGCATTAGTCTCCTTGACATTTTAATTTACAAGCTTTTTATTATTAGTTTGGTCTCTCAGCTATTAATTACTTGAAAAACATGTCATTTTTCATGTCTTATATAAACAAATACAAGAAAAGGGTCAAATTTTAATCCTCATGAAACCAGCATAAATCAAAGATAACTGCAGTAAGTCAGGGAAAAGTGTATGACAGAGAGACATCTCTTCTCATCTCTAAGCAGACACAAATGAAAGTTTGTTTTAAGCATTATGTAGAAAATACCTATATGTTTACAGTAAAAGAAGTTTTTCCTCTTTCAGTTTTCAACTTCTTGAGTAGTAAAATACAGAGCACCATGCAATTTCCCAACTTTCGTGTTTCTTTCAGTCAAGGTATGTCTTGAAATGTTTCCTGTAAGGTCTTGGATGTCAGTTTCTGAAGCCTATAAATAAGGAATTCTCAAGCAGGGGGAAAAAAAAAGAAGTCAAATCACCTTTGCTTCTGTTGGAAAAGTACTGGACCTGTGCTTGTTTATGAGCTCGTATTTATGGCATGTATATTTATTTTATTGAAAAACAGTAGTTTTGAGTTTTAGCTGAGAAAACCTGGCACTGACATAACTCTTATTGTCATTTTCTTCCATTGTTAGGACTGTGATTATTAGATTGCTTAATAATTTGCAAGTTGAATGTGAACAAATTCACCAAGACCATCCTATGAAATTGTCAGTGTTGAAAGAATGTTGAGCATATACAACCAGATGACCTGGAAAGCACAGTACTGTACATCAAGTCAAAACTTGCCCTTTACATTCACAACTCAAGCAATAAAGCTAAAAAAAAGAGATAAGCTAACGCTGCTGACGTGGTACAAGAAGAGATCTGACTTTTTTTTCAGAAATCTGGAGAAAGCAAGGGTGACATGTCCGTAGTGAAAGCATGAGGAATGCTCTGCTTACATACAGAGCTTTTTACTTACAGACCTAGCAGCATTTTATTTGGAATATAAGTGTTAATGTTTTCATTTTATAGATGGGAAGAATGAGATTTTGAGGAGTAAAGTGATCTGTTCAAAGCAGCTCTATAGCTGATCCAGGAACCCATTTATTAAATAGCTGCAGTGAACCTGCCTTATCCTATACTTATACTGGAGATTGAGACAGAAACTTTTACTGAGTTACATCTCCTTTTTCATCCTAATATGCTTTCTCTGAGCCACTCTTGGCCATGGACAAATATTGGGATAAAATACGTTGTTGTAGTGTTTCTAATGAAGGACAAATCAGGAAACATCAGAAATCTTTCATGTTCTGCTTTTGCCATAGAATCTCAGTAGCCCTGTCGAAAAAGCTAATGTGGCTGTGTCACCAGTGAGTAACAACTTTTATGTCTATTTCTTCTTTTATCTTTTAACCTCATTCAGTCTACTATTTTCTGAACTGCCATAATTAGATGTTGATAATCTGTTTTAGAGAGAACAAAACCACAAACCCTTTCAACATAATATCTGACTGCCTTCACTACTTTCAATTCATATTTTAGAGAATGGACATGCGTCTTTTAAGAGCAACCTTATTCTGCTTTACCAACAAAAGTCAGGGGCATGGAAGAACCAATATATAATTATCACTCTATATCTTCTACAGACATACGATGAGAAGTTACTGGCTTCTTCTGTACTTTTTTCTTAGTGTGTTCTCATGTTCTTGCTCTTCTTTTTTTTGTTCTCCTTTATCTCTAGGCAGTCTTAATGATCTTAATTCAAATAACCCAGTGAAAGACATCCATTAACCTGTTAAATATTCCTGATGGCACCTGACTGAATTCCAGAAAAAATCTACGTATTTTACATTTGTTTTGTGATAGTTTTTTATCTGTCTTATGTCCACAAATCTGCATTTCATCTTGTCTACATTTTTTTTTTTGCTTGATTTTCATTGTAAATAAATCTCCACCAGACCTCTCCTGAGCAAACAAGGGCTTCTTAAAGACCCAGCCCTAAAACTCTAGAAGTAGGTGGATCCAACAATATATTTTATTATAATTGAAATTCATCATTCAATCCAGATTCAATGCACAGTACTGTGTGAACATGTGAATGACTTTGGTGTGAATGTTTTAAAAATGGGAAACTATCTCTTATGGATTTCCTGGACCAGTCCAAATCCTGTATCAATTCCCTCCACAGGCAGGAGATACTCATCCTCTTTTTCTTTCTTTAGAAGAGGAGTTTCTAGGGTTTAGAAACAAGGTTAGAAAGCCATACGTGCTGGAAGGTATCAGAGCAGTGGGGATAGAACAGAATGGGACACAGAGATGGAAGAAAACAAAACTATGGAAGTGGAAAAAGTGAAGGGAGGGTTTTATTTATATACCCTGAGTAGCCCATGTGTGGCTTGGAAAGTCTACATTCCCAGCTCCTCTGTTTTGAGTTGGATTTTCATGCTTACTATAAATGACTGAACAGGCAGTTTTAATTATAGCAAAACATGACAACAGAAATGAATCCTCATGGTTAACAGATCATAAGACTGCATTGCTGTCCTCAGGGACTGAGCCGGCAAGGACTCAAATGCTTGTAAATAGTGCAGGTGTTGAAAACCAATATGTGGTTATATAATTTCTTGACCAGAGAAATGCCAACACATGTCTTATAGCATTGTGGTTTGTGACAGTACATTTATGGTGGCAATTTACAGGCAGGGAAAGAGATCTTTGATCTCACTACAGCTGGCAACCTTCATATTTCATAGTCACTCATCACCATCTCAGAATGTGCTAATTTTCAGACAGAAATAATAACTACGAAAAAGTGGCCAGCTGTGTTGCCAATTTTTTAAGAAGAAATCCAAACAGTTTATGTGAATAATTTTTAGCCCTTTATGTTTGAAATATTACTGTTATTAGTTTAAATTTGTTAATTATTCTCATGTAATTAGGGATCTAATTCCCAAAACTCTTTATCTATTCCTTGATGGAATGACCAAAGCTTGACAGAAGAACAGAAAAATGATGAATGGCTTAAAGACTAACAGTCAAAGATAATTGGTACAAAAGTAGTGGCATTTCTGTGACTGAGAAGTAATCCATTGTCATATGTCCATGAAGACAAAAATGGGTGTTAAAAACCAGCATACCAGTACCATAGGTTATTGCCATTTCTCTGAAGAGATTTTTGTACTACATTTTGTGATTTCTGTCCACTGTAATTTCTTGTCCTTGCTTAAAGCTGAGATAGTTTTTTCATCTAGTCCAACTTGATATATGGTATAAGGTGATCCTTGGGACTCAGTTCAACCATAAGAAACAGCAGATTTTATGAGGTGATTGAAAATACATGCAATACTTCCAGGGCAAGATTTTCGGGGAAATTGTTCTGGTTTTTTTTTTAGTTTTCTGTAAGTACTTGTGTTTCTGTAGTGCTGCAGATATATTACTTCTATAATTGCTCACTCAAACCTCCAAAATGTTACAATAATGTAATTTCAAGTCAAATGATAAGACATTTCATTTAAGCCACAGTGTTGCTGTAAGATGTACTCATGTTCCTCTGTAATCCAGATTTATTGCCCTGCTTATTCTCAGCAAGCATGAGCAAACATGAAATAGTTTTCTGTAATTATATAAAAAAGAAATATACGCAGTGTTTCAAAACCTTCTATGAGATGACAAGGTCAGCCATATGCCACTGAATAATTTCCTGAGCATCTGTTCATTCTGGCTATCGCAGTGTCCAACAGTGCAGATATAGTATAAATAATAACGACAGTACCATTTATTGAGGTCTAAACCTACAACTGTATGTTTTGCAAAAGTCCTGCTGAAGGACATGAAAAGTCCTGCTGAAGGACATGGAGTTTTGAACAAGGAAATTTTGTGAGGCTGGGCTGTGGCTTTAGACCTATCGTAAAATCAGTATCCTGCTTGACCTTCACTGCAACAATGTGCAAGTATAGCCTGAAGTCAGACATGTAGATACACAAAGAGAAACACAGGGAGTTAGTATATCCTGGTACAAGGAATTAGCTGTCCTCTTCATAGATGGGCATTTCAAAAGATGGGGGTTTGAAATGTGGTGTTTGCAACACTTGGCAGCTGTCAACTGCACAATAAAAATTTGATAGGAGACCTCACTCCTAAGGGTGGCTTCTCAAATAACTTTCACAGCTTGTTTTAAATGTTCATAAAGGACATCAAGAAACAGAAGTCCTGTTAGTTCATGACCCCTTTTCACAGAAGAAAGTGTCCCAGATTTTGTCTTGTGGTGACACTAATTTTTTTGTTGAAATTTCTGCTGTTCCTGATGTGTCAGGTAAGAGAGGTGTTATCTCAATAGCTTTTCTGATGAGAGCTCCAAAGTGTGTTCTCTTAGAAATCCATATTTTTATTGAGAGAAGAGCCTAAATTAGACAGAAGGACTTGGTCCCCATTCAGGATTTTGTGGCTGTCTGGCAGCTGTTCCCGTATCTGTCCAGGAGATGGACACTCTCTACGCACATCAGCAGCACAGTGATCTTGTGTGCAGCTGCCAACACTGCCTTCCTAACCACAGACTGTGTCCCTGATGCTGTCTCAGCAGACAACACTCTGGGCAGGGCTATTTGGTGTCTTCTAAAGGCTATAATTTTACCAAGATTAATTTATTGGTGTGTCTGTTCCAGGCTTACTGAGCAAACAAGGAGTGTTGGGATACCTTTGTAGCCAAACATTATGGTAACACTCTCTGCTAGAGAATGCAGGAGCCAGCACAGGTCTGGGTCGTTGGCAAGGCACACAGAGATGTATCTGTGGTCCAAACCCAGATCTGAGCCTGCTATTTGTCTAACCTTGTGCAGGAGAACGATAAGCTGCACAGAAAAAATGGGATCTGTGCTTCTCTGAGAGAAAAGGAGGATAGGTTTCCAGCTGAGGAAATAAGCCTTTGATTATGACTGTTGTAGTGAAATTTGCCTTTTCTCACAGTCCGGAGAGAAGTACAGAGAGAAAAAAGTAAAGAATAATAGACATTGAAAAATGCTTCTTATTTCACTATAACTAATACTTAAAGTAAGGTAATGAATAGAAAAATAGATGTCTTTTGAAAGGATGAGAAAACTGGCCTTGGTAACAAAAATGTTGAGGAATACCAGTTGTAATGAATAGATTTAATGAGAAAAGTTGAACTACATTATTTGCTGTCTTTTGACTAATACTTCCCTAATCTTGTGTGCTGCTGTCTCATCCTCTTCTGTTGTCTAATAAAAACTAATGATCACTTCCATGATGGAATAGTGTATTAAGTATAGTGTGGGAATTAATTTAATTGTGACTAAGTTAAATAGCTTTTTCTCTCTGGTAATTCTGATTCTCTGTTTGTGATGAGAGAAAAAATGTCAGAAACTGGACTCCACTGAGCTCTCTTCCTACATTTGCATTTAATGAACCCTGGGTGGAGAATTAAGTGTTCTAGATCCTTTCACATTTTGGTTCATTTGTACAGGGATAAGAAAAAATATACATAAAATAATACCCTTTAGAAACCTAAACCTTACTAGAAGGAATGGGGGAAAAGGGGTGAAAAAAGGATTAGAGCAACTTTCTGCTGTTATTTTAAGTATGTGTCAGTGTTTGCTGTCTTATAACAAGGTAAGACATGGATGGACAGCTGGGGTTTTACAGGATGCCTCATGGGGTGCTGTTTTGGTTTTTTTTAGTCTGGAGCAATGTAAATCAGTTATTAGATCAGTAGGACTGGGAATATTGCTACATGTTTGTGTGGCTGGGGATGGGGAGTGTAGAGCCAGAAACTGCTGGCAAAGTTAATTGTCTGCAACTGTATACATTATGTCTGAAAATCTAGCTTAAAACAGAACTTGTCCCGCACGAACATAGAATTTACTTATCCTGCATTAGGCTGGGTTGGAGAGGGAGGAACCAATTTCTGAATCACTTGCCTTAATGAAGGAAAAGACAAAAACTCTTGAGCCCTATGGGGAAGCAGACAATATTTGAAGAAAATGTTGGTTAAGACATTTGTGCCCTCATTCCATCAGCTCCATCATGATCGTCTAACATGTTTTAAAACAAGATTTCTGCAGTCCACATTAGGAATAAAATGACTGTTGCTGTGCTGGATAGAACTGTGCCTGGATTCATTTTCGCAGCTGTAGGCTATACCTGTGCTGCTGGTGGTCTGTACAAGAGCAGTTATGTGACTGAACTTCCCCAGGTAGGGAAGACTTTTGGAAGAGAAACCATTGCTTATGCAGCAATCCCTCCTGAGTATGACCGCAGGTTTTTTTTTCACACACCTCCTTCACTGACTGTGAGGCTGTCAAACATGGAGCTCTATTGTGTGTAGAAGTGTAATTTGAGGTATGGTACTGTATAAGGTACCTCGAACTATCTGTGCTAGGATTGGCAAAGACATCTTATTATTCCTTTAATTCCTTTCTGGGAAAAAAAAGTAAAAAAAAAACCCACCAAAACAACAAACCCCAAACCCAAACAAAACCTGTTCTTGGGAGTAAAGAAATCTGTCACTGAATATGTTGAGAATTAATGAAACAACCAGGACCCAAGGATGTTGTGTGTGCTCTAGATAAATATTAATACTATGAATCCTACACACTAACTATCTGTCGCAAGGACACATTCTTAAGATTTATGGGAAAATCAGGTTTTCATTCAATTGGTGCTAGTTTTGAAGACATCAGACTCAATAAATAAATGATAATAAACTGTCATAGGGCATATATTTTAGCATTTGACATCAATCATGTGCTAGCTCTGTTGTGATGGGCATAGGTATAAATCTGCTCTGCAATAAACCTAAACTTCCCTAGAGGAAAAAAATAGAAAAAGTGGAAATGGGATTTAATGTTGTGATTCTTCCTGTCCCATTTTTAGTTTCAAATGAAGCTCTTTAAAGTACAAAGTAAACAATTTGATCATTTAGTTGCTTATCAGAACTGAAAAGCCTCTGAGTGTGCACACTAATAAAGACATCTTTATCTTAAGGTGTTAGTACTTGTTTTGTGAACTTTCCAGCTCTGAAGAAACAAAATAAGTGTTACCGAGAAGAGACCCCAAGATGATAACGTTCAAGGAAAGAAAATCAATAATGTTATTTTTGTTTTTGAAAGAAAGTTCTGGTAGCTCAGAATCTCTCTACTCTGAAGTGTGTAGTTAAACAAGGTTGGTTTTTACATGATTCACGTTTTGAAAATGCAGTTTAAAAATTCTGACAAGTACATGATGCTTTTCATTTTTTAAGAAATAGAATATGCTAAGTCTTAGAATTAGTTTTGAAATAAAAATTTCTTTGCACATATCAAAAGTAACTAGAAAGGTGAAATATAGACCTAAAACTCCAATAAAGATGCAAACTTTAAAAACCATGACTCAAAAGAAAAGTTTCCTCTGGGGAAATAAATCAAGAATTCAAACACAAAAAACCCCACAAAATGAGCCAATAGCCTTTAACAACAAAAACTTTACACAAATACTGTGAAAACAGCTTCAAGTTTATCTTTTCAGACGCTGAAATAGGCAACAATTAAAGTTAAATTATAAAAATAGATAACAAGTATATGCAATTTTTTTTTTCTTCCACTGGAAGACTTGATCTTTCAATACTGAACAATATGCCAGTTGTTGGATGCAGTAAGGTCATTTAAAGGTGCACAGAAGTGGGGGTTTTGCACCTTTCATTTAGTTTCCAGGAAACGTGCCCTCTGGTTTTGTAGCCCTGTCATTAGTGCGGCTGTGGGGAAGATGGACGTGCAGGTGTCCTGCAGTCCTCCCACCCCGGACAGATAATCAGTCAGGTTTGGATCTGCCAATTATCCGAAGCTCCATACACGAACTGTTCTGCGGGTCAAGGACCACGGTTCTGTTTCTGTCTGTGGCTCCTTAGAGAAGCTGCCGAGGCAGTGGGAGCGGGGTTGGCACAGCAGGCAGACAGGCTTTCTGCTGAAGGCTCAGTCCTTCAGACTTGTGTCCAACCTCCACCCAGTCAAGAGCATTCTTCTTGTGAGACCTGAACAAACAAAAATACCTTCTATTTAAATCGCTTAAATTAAGCAGAAACAAGAATGATTTGCCTGTGTTGTTTCAAGTTCTTTATTGCTCTAAACTACTTCCTTTCAGCCCTCCCAGAAAATACTTCAGCTGAACAGGCAGTGATGGAGGGTCCTTAAAGACAGTGTTCACAGTTTTGAAAGAGCAGCAAACAGCAGCACTCAGAACGTTTTAGAAATGACTGATGAGATTTTATGGTGCTTAGGAGAGAAAATATCTGAGTATTCATATGTAAATCTCAGATATTCACTAGAATGTTGTATTTTAAGTACTGCCATATTTTTCTTTGCAAGTGCATATAGAGTAAGTAGCTGGAGGTAATGTTCCCTCTAGAGACTCTGAAATTTGTTTTAATGTGAAACAAAAATGTCAGAGTGCTAAAGCTCTCAGGCTTTTTTTCTTCCTTTGCAAGGAAAATTCTCAAGGGAATGTGGATATAAAAATTAATTCTAGAGAGATTAACGAAATCCAATTAACCTGGTAAAACCATTAAGTAAATTAGCAAATTTAGTAATCAGAATGTTGTTGGGTTTTTTTGTTTGCTTAATTCTCACATTAATAGCTTAGCATGGTAAATGTTTAACAAAGAAGAGCCCTCTTTGTCACACACAAACATAGTTAAGTTCATGCATTTAGAAGACTTTTGTTTAAATTGAAAAGCATCTGAAAGAAGCTCACTATAGTTGCTCATGAATTAAATTTGTACAACATCATTCTGTTTGGATATAAAAAGTCAGGGTTTTTGTATTTTAGTATATCGTGTGTATCTATACACTATGTACTTAAGTAAGTATAAAGTAACTTTGTATGCATGTCTCTGGATATGTATGTATTTTTCTTTTTCATATTTATATGTATTTGTATGAAAGCACACATATACTTATCAAATCTCATTCTTAAATTTCTAGTGGGCCAGATAAATTAGAATTATTCACTAATGGAAGTGGGAAAATTGAAGTGTTCTGCATTTACTTTCCATCAGAGGATAAGTTTCAAACTTTGGACAAATCTACAAAGTCCTGATATGATTTATCCAAGCCTTTCAAACTTCACAGTTAATTTAATGTGAAAACAACCCACTAAAAATCCTTCAAATCCCTACTTCCTTTGAAATTGCCACAATAAATAGGAACTATATAACCAATGTCCTGCATGTGCCTCAAATCTGGATCTAAAGGGGTCGCTGTAGGGCAGAAGAGACTGCACTTGTTTTTCAGAGTCTCTCCACTACTGTGAGGAGTCAAATGTCATTGTTCCTATTGTAGAAAAGTTTTGGCAACCAGTAAAACCTAAAGTAACTAGTGACAAAGCTGGTCTTTGATGGGACTGATACTGGCTAGTAGAGCCTGTCCTCACACCCCCAAGAAGTCCTCTACCACCCACACCCAACAGCCCCAAACCCCGTCTGCCCCACTCTAATTTGTCCCAAGCCACATCCATGCTCTTTTGTAGGGAGAAGTAAGTGCCACTTTAGTAGGAAATATAACTTTCCATCATATTGGTGGTCAGTGTCAGGGGCACCTGGGTATGGGGGGTGTGGGTAGAAGGAATTTAAATCCATTTAACACTTTGATGTGAAGGGATCTCCACAAACAGTCTGTCATCGTTTTAGGCAGGTCAATACTCAGCCATGAATAACATGAATGGACAGCTGGATGCTGGTTTAAGGATTTCCATCATACACCATGTTCTGTGTCTCACCACAGCCATCTCTCAGACCATGAAGAAAACAGCAAAGACCCCTTGGACATACGGACAGAGCAGACAGCTGCCCTCGGTCCACTCCCCATGCCTCACCATGCCACAGAATCTGCAGTGTTAGGAAATAAGAGCAATAAGAAAAATAATGATGATGAGAGTAATAATAATAGCCTAGAAAGTGGAATTACGTGTGTCAAGACTAAGCGTGTTACTATTTCTGAGAAAAAAAAGCCACTCCACATTTTGCACACCTCAAATGTTTCTCATGTTCCCAATGACTACCACTAAAATACTTTGGACATACGCTAAAAGCCCCCAGGAAACCAGTTTCTCCATTTTGGCAGCAGTCCTTGCTTAAAGGCTACAGCCAAAAATCAGAAGTTATTGCAGAAAATTTGCTGAGCAAATAAGGTACCCACTTTAGCTGCAGACAGACAAGCCACCAGTTTAAGCTTGATGCTTTTACAATTTGTTTTGGTTGTCTATTGCAAGGATTCTACACAGTTATTCTGACTTGTTAGCACATTCAAAAGGTCAAAGACTAAATTAAGCAGCATTTGGATAAGTTTTAATTAATCTTTCGGTAAGAAATACAGTTGCCTTCAGGCTTTTGTTGTTCCTGTGCTTAATCAGAGATTAAAACTTGTAGAGGCACTCGTTCAAGGACCTGACCTTTCATATGTTCTCTAAAAACATAGAAGGAGTTACTTTCTTTGATCCAGTTTTCTGGCTACCAAGTCTGGAAAAGGCATGCAAACCCTGATGTCTGAACAGATGGCTACAGTTCTCAATTAGATCCATTCTGGGCTAGGAGGAAAGTCACACCAACTCTCTTTACTAGTGTGTCTTTTCAGAAATGTTTTAGGAGATGCTTCCAGATAGTGAAGAGAGACAAATGTCGTATGTATCTAGGGAGCAGGCACTGCACATGTCTGCAGCTGAAGCTGGTAACACACATCTTACTTCGGGTATAAAAGTATCAGTTCTTTACACTCTCCATGGGAGCTAGGGGAAATGTTAGGAAAAATGAAATGAAATAGCTCTCTCTGAAGCAGGGCAATAGCTTTCAGCACAGATCGTTTCATAGTCCAAAGGCAAATAAAGGGCTCACCTACGGTAATAGCACTGAGAACAGGGTACGGGAGACATCTGTATTACTGCCATTTTCTTTTTTCCTCCGGAAATTTAGAATCAAAAAATTAGAATTTTAGAAATTGTCTTCTCCGCAGGTGAGGGGAAGAAGAGAATTCATAGGTGGTGATAACCAGTGCTGCTGGCACATGTACCAAGGCAATAGGCACTGACCAGGGAGTTTCTGAGATTGGCATTTTGGGCCCCGCGTGTGAAACACAAGCAGTTGTTCTTCAGCAGCTTCTTGAGTCTGAAGCTGCCCTCCCATTTCAAAACAGAAGCATGAGGTGAAAAGTTTTTCTCATCAGGTACCACCTGGTGTTTGCTTGGCCATACAACCTGAAGCTGTTGCATCACCTGTGAAGTGCAGAGGATTTGGCACAAGTTTCTGAACTCACCTCTACTTTTGCTTCCTGTTTTTTAACAAAATCGTCAGCCCGTTCTAACTTTCTACACCAGTTTTCAAAAATAAGGAAATCATGATGTTTCATTTCCCATCTTTTCCATAGGACCAACATATTGCAAGTAATTCAGCGCATATTTTAGCCTGCATTAGCGATGACATCAGGAGCGCAGCAGAGTGCTCGTCTGTTCATGAAAGGACTTGCTAACTGTGATGCCGATGGCTGCCTGCATTCTTATCAGGCTTCACAGGATCAAGGACTCCCTGCTATTTGCTAAAGAAGCCGCGCTGTGGTGTCAAGGTCCTTTGCAAGGGGTCTACGCGTTTTCATTGATGTGTAGGGCTTTCTTTGTCTATTTGGTGTTGGCTAGTATAGTTATCAGTATGTACCAGCGCCAATCTATCATGGCCTTCATGCCCTTTTCCCCTGCTAGAAACATTTTCACAGTGAATGTAAAAAATCAACTTATATACTCATACAATGAACAATTTACTATGTGTTAACTCAAGAAAATGTAAGATGTCAGAAGGATTTCTTCTTTTCCTCTTGGAACAGAGGAATTTTCCTTAAGATTGTTTAAAGGTGTTCTCTGGTTTTCTTGGTTTGAGGAATTATTACAGTTTTCCCCTTTTCATCCTTTAAACATATAAATTTAGAAAGTACAGCAACATTCTTGGGATCAACTAAGACACAAAATTCACATATGACACTACTTAGAAAAACTGACAACATAAAATTATTTCTGTAAGATAGTGAGCATCAAAGCTGGAATTTTAGAAAGTGCTAGAGAAGCTTATGTCTGTTTATATCTTATATTAGCTTTTTTCTTTCTGCTTCACAGTTCAAACAAGCATTGTTACATTGGTTCAGAAGATGGAAAGGTAGAATAAAAACCACTGAAATGTCTACATTCTTCCTTTTTTTTTTTTGTTATTTGCAAGAAGAGTCGCAAGGGATCAAGACACGTGCTGTGGCTCCTAAACAGGCAACAGAGAGATGCCATAACCAGATTCTGCTCACTCTGAAACTTCATGTGGAAATCCTGCATCCTTCTTCATGCAAAAGAGCCTGGCTCCCTGGAAGAGCCAAAGAGAGCAACATTAGGGAAAATCCTAACCCTATGAACATGAGGGTAATGCCACTCACAAAAAGTAACTCCATTCATGCAGGAAGATGTCTGAAAGCTGAGGCTCTAAGACAGTAGTTAATTTAATGCTAGAGATTTAGAGGAGTCAAGGAAACAGTCTTTAGTATTTTCTTTGTTTGATAGAGCTACCACCTATTAAAAACACTAACAAAACCAACAATGAACAAACAGCACCCCCAAAAACCAAATCAAGAAATACAGGTTATATCTCACTAGTTTCAAACTGGTGCACTAGTAAAGATATTGGTGCACTTGAAAGAACTCTGCAATGCAAAGATAAAGTTATGGGAATAATGAATTCGCAAAAAAATTATTAAAATACCTTGTGAAGATAATTATCATTTTGAAACTTACTTGGGGAAGGGAAGTAAACTATTCCCTACAGACAGCATAAGTATTATGGGAAAAGTGATTCCCTCCCCCAGTTTTAAGTAACTACTAGGAAAGGAAGTGTGAAGGTACACTATACAAGAATTTACTAAAGAAAATCTCCAGAGCTTTTTTTCTGTAAGCAGTATCAAACATTTTAAAAACTGCACTTTCATTATTTAGAAAAGTATTTTCTTACCTAAAAAGCTTCATATGTTTTCTCTGTGGTCTGCTTGTATTTCACTCTTTACTTTGCATGTGAAATTCCTCTGCCATAACCTTACACTGCTGGGTACACAAAAAAGAATAAGTTTGACAGGGAGGTTTTGGTGAAATATAGTAATGAAAGTGAAGTAAATCCTCTGCTTATCATCCAAGAAAAAATGGTGTATTTTCGCTACCTGAGCTTTAACATCGTACACCCCGCAGCAAGTAATTTACAGACGATCAGCACCTTGCTACTAGCCTCTCATTTCCCTACTTGAACTCTCTTCATTAACCCAGCAATTTGCAATGGCTTTGGGTGGTGGGTTTATCACAGGACCTGCTCCAAACTGGTCTCTGGCAGCAACAGAGCCAAAAGTAAATTGAATTTCCCATGTGAAAGCCACTTTTTTCCCTTTTTCGTTTTCTCTTGTCTTAAAATGTAATATCATTGCCATGACTCGGGTCTGGTTAATGACATAAATATAGAGCTAGATGGTCAGTGTACTGCAATCCCTAGAATAAATCAAGAAACGATTTGAAAGGTAATATTTTACATTTGATTCTATTTTTAAAATTTCTGTTTCCCATATGGCTTTCTGGCTTAGAGTATATTTTTAATGTTATTGCAGTATTTTTAAGATTGGTTTATTTTTCCTTGATATTAAGGTCTAAATATTACTGTCCTGGGAGCTTTGAAAAGGAATTTTGAACCTAGTCTATTGTGACCTAATCCAAATCAAAATGACATTATTATGTGCCAGGACTTGCTTTGCTTTTGCTAAACAAATGTCACTAAGCCAGTTTGTGTGGAAATGACCACAGTGAAAACTATTAATTTTGTGGATATCTGCATGCCTCACAGTGCATGTCTTTCATGTATCATCTGCAGTAACGCCAAATCTCCACCTTTTGAAGCCAAACCCTTCTCAGCTAGGCCTGAGCTTCCATCCTAACTTTGTTTGAATTCTGATTCTCGATACTGCTTTTTTTTTTTCTTTTTCACCTTTCCAGAGATTGCTCTGTACTCACGAAAAGAGCAGTCACTGAATTTTTACTCAATGAAGAACAGGATTGTTACGTGACTGTGTGGTATCAGGAGTTTAGACTAACAGTTTTGACATGAAGAAGGCACACGGGCTTTACACACAGGTTTTTATAAAATACATAAAAATTACTTTTTATTTGCTGGACTCTGGACACTTGACCAGAGACGGAACAAGGGTAACAGTCCTCCTGATTGTTGGGTTTTGCCATTGGAGTTCAATCGGGAAAGAGCACCTATTTAAGACGCATAATGACCACAGACTATCTTTGCCCTACTGGACAAATCTCCCCAAGCAATTCCTTGTTCCTCTAAGGGTTTACTCCACAAAACTGATGCTATCTCTTCCTACTATACCTTCTGCATACACACGTACAAAGGACTTTGAAGCAATTACCATCCTTAACATCCTGGAACAATTTAAGGAGAATAAGACTTGCAAATTGAAGTAGTGGTCATTTCTATCAACTTTGATTTAGTTTAATGATTGCAGATAATAATTAGTAGTTGGTATTTGAACACATTATCATTGAAAACTCCCCAGTGATTACAGCACATCTAGGTCATTCATATGAACAGTTTCACCTATTCCAAGGCAAATGAGTGGGATTTGTGGCTGAAATCGAAGGCCTTTTACATGCCTTGAATAATCCTACTGGAAGTGATTCAGTGCCCTCTTATCACACTTCTCTTGTGTGAATTACTGTTTCACCATTTCACCTCTCTAGATGAAAATTCTGGCAGCATGTGTGATAGATGAATAATTTCAAACCCTAAAATTTCCTTTTTGATTCTTTACAACATCTGTCTATTTTTAATATTTAATTAAAAGTTAGGAAAAATATGCAGTTGCTGCAGTAAGCCGTGAGGAGTTTAGGGTTACCGCAGAAATATTAAGTGCAAAATGGACTTATGTAGTTACCAGCCATTTTGAAGAAGTTCAAAGTCCTTGCTACACTATTTGAATCAAAATTTTCTCTAATATCTGTTATTTCTTTAAAGTTTGATTTCTACTCAGGTTTATTAGTAAAAAAATTATATTGACCAACTATTTTCCTAGAAAACTTCGTGCAAAATCAAGATACTGAGCACTGTTTCAAAATATCAACCACTGTCTTAAACTTTTTTTTTTTTTAAATAAGCAAAAACTAGCAGCAAATCTCAAAGATAACTTTGGGGTTTTTCTCTGATTGCATGTTAAAATAAAAATAACTATTTCCTGCTCACTCTTTTGATTGGTTTTTTATTTTCCTGCAAGGCAAAATAGAAAGGCTGTGCTTTTGGGTAGGTACAATAAATATTTATTTTAAAACAAAGTGTCTTTTTAAGCTTTATTTTTAAATGAAGTGTGGGTAAGTATGTGTGTGTGTGTGTGTGTCTGTGTGTAAGGACGGAGGGTGTTGAAACAGCAAGGCAGTTAACACAAAAGCAGCTCGGGTTTCTCATCGTTGGTCTTAACAATATCTTGCCCTTTGCCCAACTCTGAAATCAGCATGCTTTCTCAGGACTCAGATTAAATTTCAAGATCTTTAGAACACGGGTAAACACATTTTTTTTTTCTCAGTTTCATCCATATAAATCACAAATTTCCTTAACTTGCTTCTTTCTGACATGAATTTTACAGCTTCTCTCCTGTTGGTGCATTTGTATGCCAAGGGTATGATCAAATCTAGTGTTCCTGTAGCGCAGTAGTGATTGAGACTCCTCAGCTGCATTCTAACCACAACAGCATAAGTAAGGTGAGTAAAGCTGGTAAATTGCACCGCCTCCAAAGACATAATTCAGAAAGTGCTGATGTTCTCTTACCTGATGTTCAATATCTCTGTGGTTCAGTTCACCTTTTATGAAACACAGATTAAAGTATTCCCTTGCAACAGAAAAATGTTATGAGCCTATATTCATTCATAAACACGATGAGTTACATAAAGGTGTTCATAAACATATTGCTGAGAAAGTAGTGTTATAAATGGCTTCAGGATAATGGGCCTGCTACCTAATGGATAAAACCATTTTCAAACCAGTTGCTAGGATTATGTTTTTCATCTTTTTGATATACATATTATACCAGGAAAATGCATCTCTCTGGACCTTGTAAAGATCATGTATAATTCTCTTCTCCATAAGCTGATGGAAATTTTACCTGGGTCACTGCTGTCAAATACCTTTTCATATTCTACATTTGGCTAGAGATAATTTATAGACCTGCAGCACATTTTGTGCAGCCCAGTGGCACCATTATCTAGGCATTTCTGCATGTGTTTTTTGAAGGAGATAAAGGCTCCTAGGATGCTAGAGTCATTTGGGGTTCAAGAGAAGGAGAAGAAAAAATTCTAAAAGGCTGGAGATGTCTAAATGCAAGTTCTTTGTGCCAGGTAAGTTTGTGGTCAAGGTAAGCAAAAGAAAACAACAACAAAACCCCAAAATGTTAAGCTTAAAATTGACGGGTAAAGGTAAAATTGTATATGGAAATGATGTTAATACTTGAAATGTATTTTTATGATTCTTCCTGTTGTCCAACTTTTTTTAGAGGAACTCGAAAAATCTCCCTTCAGTGGGCTTAATTAAGGAGAGATTCTCTATGTGCATACTTAGGAATCTCACTGTTTTTTTCAAGTTTGGGTCATACTGCAAGTTTCTGTCAATAGTGCTCAGTCAGTCATTGTGTTTGACCCAACAGGACTTTATGATTAGAACAAAGAACACATCCAGTGAAAACAACTGGTACGTTCAGGCCTGTACAAGGCCTCACTTTGTAAAACTGAACATGGGTGCCACTATTATTTCTTCTTGGAGTGTATCTGTTCTAAATGCAGGTAAAACCCAGATGTTTCGTTATTTTGTACCACACTCCCACAGTAGGTTACTGGCATTGTCCATTCAAACAAATATAAATTGAAACTTACTAGTTGGTGTTTAGAAAAATCTGTTTCCCGGTCAAGTTCGAAATGAGGATATAATGCCTTGTTTTTTAAGAGCTGCCTGTTTCAAGGAGAGGTCATGCATGGTACTGACACAAGTAAAGTGAGAGTTAATTTCTTGTTAAAGATGTCAAACGGACAATAGCTTTAGGGCTCAATTATATCTCTGCAGAAGCAGATGAGAGTGAAGAGCAATCAGTTAAGCTTTTTTTCCTACCCAGTCACGTTTTATCACAGAAATGTCAATGAATTCCTCTTTTTGAAGCCCTTTGGGCTCGCTTATGCTGTTTCTAAAACAAATAATTTGTAATATTTGAAAATATCGATCTAAGGACTTTTTTTGAAATGTCTTAACACAGAATTTTTCTGTGATCTGTGTTACAACTTGATCCCACAAATGTTTATATTGGTAATCTGAAAAGATCCAGATGCCACCTCATACTCTGTAGCTCCATACCATAAGTGACTCCTCCAGATACTTCTGTGCACAGCCTTTGCTGCCCTAAGCAGTGTCTTCACTCACAAATAAACAGGAAGCCCAAGAGAACACAGAAGAATATCTACATGTCTGATAAAGCCACTGCCACCTTCACCTCTGTCTGGGAGGCTGACTGGGGGTAACACGTAAATATATCTCTCCGGGGCTGTAGGGTGTGACACGCTGATCATACACAGAAATCTTATACATAGTCTGAAAGAAGAGAATATAGAGGAGATCTCACTAACAGCCTGTGTGAAAATATTACAGTGAGGACTTTTTCCTCCAAGTGCTTTATGCAATGTTACAGTTCAACTAAAATTGAGGTTTTCAGCTTTTTCCTTCAGGGATTAGTTATACTGTGCTATAAGACACAGAGGTAAGAATATTTGTCTGAATTCTCACTGTATAAACCTCAGTAGAATCTCCATAATTTTCTCAAAATTTTATACCTATTTCCCTGATATACTAAGTTGACCTTGTTTATACTTGAGGCCTTTGCTTGCTCTTTCTTCTCTTGCCTGTTCAGACACCTCGTCTACGCACTGCATCCCTGAACACGTGTGCAGAAAATGTGTATTAGTGGGTCTGACAATGAAATATGTCTCTTGGCATTATGTTTAGAGAATATGCAGACACAGAGAAAGATCTTAAATGCTAATAATAAGTTCAAAAGTACCCAAATATCACTAACGCACAGAACATTTACAGTGGTTAAGATTCCATTTAAAAATTCTGAAGTCAATATCCTTATAGATATTTTCAGCTTTGAACAATGATCAGGGAATTCTGCTTGTTAATGCTAATAACAATGGTCTATATTTCCACAGCTGTGAAAGGAAAAAGCTTTTCTTTGCGACTGAACATGCAGCCACTATTTCTTTTGCTCCTCTTACTTATACTGAGGACACATGCTACTCTTCCAGACCAATTTTATCTATCTTCAGTATTTTTCAACATTTAGAAAAGGTGCCTGTATATTTATCTCTTTCCGTGTTAAAATTTTCCAACATTGTCCATAAAGACTTTGTGTCTCCAGATACTCCCACACTACCCTTGTGCCCTATCCAGAGCATGCAAAGGCACCACCTCTGCCAAATGAGGAAAACTTCCCTTCAACTGGCTGCAAACCATCCCTCACATTAACAGAGAAACCAGGAGCTCAAGCCCTCTCTCCTTTCCCCCACCTTACGACAATTATTATGTCTTAAGACCGTCAGGACATGACAAAGGGGCTGAGACCTCTGTAGTGCAGCTGCAGCCACTTTGAGCTACTTTGACTCACAGGCAGAAGGTTTTCCTTGTGCTTGTTTCACTTAAGGAGAGATTTCATGGCAAGTGTTATGCTGCTACGTCTCTAGGCTGAACCTGGTGTAAGTTTCCATTTGGCCTTTGTAACCTAGAAGTTCTTCTGCAGATCTTCCAGCTCTTCATCACTACCCTACCCTTTTGTGTAAATACATTCTAGATGACAGCATCCTGATGTGCCACTTTCCAAGTCAGATTGGTCCAGATATATAGTTTGCCAAAATAAACATTAAATTTAAATCCCCTGCTCCTCTTCTTCTTCTATTATCTGAGTCAGAGTAGCATCTGCATGCGTATGAAACAGCAGAGTCAAAGCCAGCCACCTGCATCACTGCAGATATATTTACCATCTGTTTCTTATTAAAGGCTGTCAAATTTACATCATCCAGAACTGGGACGTTGTTGCCAAAGAAGCTGTGCAGAAATGGCACTGGAAAAATAATGAATCCCAAGACGCTAATCAGAGGAATGTGTTAGTTTTACTTCTCATATAATTTTTATATTTTTTTGTAGGTGTGCTACAATCATGAGAAAAATGGCAAGTGGTGGCTTTCCCATCCTGGGACTTCTGCCTGTAATTCAAACCAGTTAATATGAACAAAGGTAGAACTGCAAAGAGGTAAAGGATTTACTAGGAACTCTTCGTATGTAAGATAAGTTATGGTGGATGCTGCTGTGCTTAACCATTCCGTTATTTCCTGCAAGTGAGGAAAGTAGATTTATGTAATATCGCCATGGAGCCATGGCTTTAATGACACTATCTTGCTATCAAACAGATTGGTAAACCGTCATCCTGTCTCCACCCAGTATAAACATTCAGAAGTGTAAAGGAGAGAGGACCCTGATAACCACCAAAGGACTGAGCCAGGGTGAGCTTGACCTTGATGAGGATTTCACCTAATTTTCCTCTCAAATTCAGAAGGCTGTAGTTCAAAGACTTGCTGGAAAATCAGAATAGGTCCGTGACCTCTGATGAAGTTCAAAAGAGAGGGACTGTAATTTAGTGAGGACAGCCAGGTAGTCACCAGCTAAAGGAGACAACTGTGCAGAAACTTGCAAAAAGAGAAATGGTGTAAGAGGCTCAATGACTCAAATACATGAGCCACAGTTACTGTTCTGTCTTGCTTTTGCATTAATCAGATTACGTTCGGTTTAATCTGTTCCTCTTCATCCTACATCAGAAGCAGGTCCTCTCTCTGAGGAGAAACTGAGAGTGGGGGGTTAGTGCAATTCGGACACTAATATTAGGAAGCTTCTTGTCATTCTTTTGTGGTGTTCTTTACTAATTGCCTCTTAGAGTGAGTTCTGAGTAATTTTTAAACATGGCAATTAATGAGGATTAGAGTCTTCTAAGGAAGCAGTTTGTGTCAGAACATTATACTGGGTCACCATCCTTATTACTAAACTATCATCGGGAGTAGTACATTGTATCTTCATTATTTGATTAAAAGTTGTTGTTTACCCATTAAAGAAAAAGGCTGTTGCAAGTGAGCTGGCAACTTGCGTGAAGAGGGGATAAAACAAAAGGGAAGAAAATTGCCTCTGAAACCTGAAACACTACAGTCATAAATTGTTAATACTAATACTTCGTGATCACAGCCTGGACTTTTGAAACAGCTTAAGCCTCTCTTTGGGCTTTTGTCATACTACCATCAACAGGATTGTGCTTGGAAGGGAAGAAGAGTCGGGTGGATCCTTGCCTGTAAGGCACATAAAACTGCTGTGCCCCATTTCAAAATGAAGCTGTCAGATTTCTTGAAGATTCTGGACGTCCTCTTCCATCAACTTCCTACTATGTGTATTATAATGGTGCAAAGATTTTTTTATGGAACTGATAGGTTTAGGAAAGCTTGTTTCCTTTCACATACTGCTCATATATACACATGCTCAGTTTCATGCCAGTGAATCTGTTTTTACACAACTGAATTTAAACATCATGAAACTGCTGAGTTTTTTTTTTTTTTTCACAGAGATGTAGTCACAAATCTGCTGAGGAAAATCTGTATCTTCTCATATCTGGGAATTTGCCATAGTGCCTCAGCTAATGAAATGGACAGGTTTTTCTTTGCATGTTTGTTCTGAATCCCTTCTGTCCAAGCTGGTGTTGTGTCTCCACTGTGCTCTTCAGGAGACGTTCTCTTCCTGGCACATGTGCTGCCAGAAATATGTTGCCCTCACTGGTCCTATTTACTGCCTTTCCTATATTTGTTCCTGACTGAGGCATGAGTGAAGTGCCTGGCTTAGGCTGGGGCAGTTCTGAGCAGTCTGGGAGAAGAGCTTTGGATGTCTAGGGGAACATGTAGGCTAAAATAACAGAGATTTTGGAAACAGCTCAGGTCATGTAACTGCTGTGTTTTGATCACACATGTCTTAATTTGATCTCTTTTGGTTCAGCATGTTGGGTCTCCTGAGCCTTTGGAAGAAAAAGATCAAATTAAATGAGAAACAAATCCAAGATGAGTTTCAGCATTTGGTGTTCTGAAGAAAAACTAGTAGCACCTTACTTAGCTAAATCATTCTTCCAGCTCAGCTGAAGCTATGAAAGTAGAAAAACCTTACATCAATATTGCACTAGGAGGCAATCTTTTGCACCTGAGAGACAATCTATTCAGGTAAAGCAAAGACTCCTGCAGATCATTTGTACTGTGAAGCTGAGAGGCTTTATTTCCATTTTCTCGAAAAAATATTGCTCTTGAACCAAAATAAATTATAAAAGAAGAGATCAATGTCATCATAATCATGAAAGTAATTTGTGGTGTTCATAACTTTTATGTAAAGAAGGATTGTTTGGTTGAATATAATAGTCTCTGACCTGATAGCCACTTCCTTGAATTTTAATGTGAACATGTGTTGGATGAATAAATGCTTTGTACAGAAGATCTCCAAAACTAAGAGCTTCCAACTACCAGTTCCATAGACAGTCTTCAAAAAATTCACCCTGTATCAATTTTCACAAAGGATTGTTAACTCCATGCTGTATATATGCTGGGTTTGGTTTTTTAGTTGTTTTGCCCCCCAAAATCTGGAGGGCTTAGATTGCAAAACAGCAATAGGAAAATGCTCTTTTTCCCCCATGTGAGCATGGGAATGAAACACAGGTTTAAAGAGAACTGAAAAACTTGTCCAGGACAGATTTGCTGGGAAACAATTAATAAAGTAAACCGTAGTTCTGGGACGTGTGATTTACAAATGAGCCAAAGCCATACACACTAAAAGTTTGCAATATTTTGGCCATTTTGTGTGTATTTTGGTTGTGTTTGGCACACAGGCTCTGTTTCCTGGTGGATAGCAGTTTGGTGTGCTGTGCAGAGCTTCAACTATAACCAATCTGCAGCACTGGCCGGTTATGTGCCCTAAAACACAATTCTTCCCTGACTTATTTTCCCTATCAGTGAAAGAATGAGGTAACAATTCTCATTTTTAAATGCTTTGAGACCTACAATTAAAAATCACCATCTGAATTATAGGTATGTGTTACTGTTTCGTAGCATGAATACTTTTTTAAAGGATTTGGAACAGTTGTTAATGAAATACTTTTTATTGAAACGGACTGGAGAGTTAGCATGTAAAATGGGTTGGACATGGGTAGGTCAGAGTCTGTGTTAACTAGCCAGGATGAGCAGTGTGCTGCACAGCTCTGCTCTTCATCAGCCGTGCTATCTTCCGTGCAAGTACGTGACCAGGGAGAGAATAACATCAGGGAGCAGATCTGCCATAAACCACCTGAGCAAAAATACGTGTATATCTGTTTATTTTGGCTGGATGGGTTCTCTGACTTGCTTCACTGCATGACCTCCCCAGCAGCTCTGCCAGCACAAGGAAGGAGGTGAGCAGAGTAGAGGGGAGGGCAAGACTCCTGTCAAGTAGTGGTTGCCTGCTCAGATTCTTGTTAAATTGCAGAGCATGGATCACGCTGTGAGTTTGCTTTGAGGAATTTTCAGGAAAAGACTGGTCTTCTGGCTCTCCAAGATTTCCATTCAGTGAAGTGAAACCTTAAGAATCAAAGCAAAGCTCTCCTTGAGAATCCTGCAATAAACAAATGACTGGGGACTGAGAGATGGACATGGAGCAAACAGGCTCTCTTGTTGAGGGGCTGTGCTGTACAGCATCCTCATGAGTTTGGTGGCTCCTTTTCACATTGTATATCAGTCAGGATAGAAGGTGTCTGTATTCCCTCAGGTCAGGAGGTCCCCAAGAGCTGTAAAAAAGCCTTAGGATTCCTAACTCATTGGTTCTCGTTAATCTGACAGATTTTGGGCTGTTGTGTTATATACGAATGCCAAATAGAGATGCCTAGGGCTTTTGGTACCATTTCAGTATGCGAAGGTGTACACCTGTAGCTCTAATGAGCACTGCGGAACCCTTTGCAGAGATCCTTTTGTGGGGGGCAGCTGATACAGTTCATGGGACCATTCCGCAACCCACAGAGTCCCACTGTTCTTGCTTTTGATGAAGCTGATCCTCATCTTTGAGGCTGCTCACTGTGCAGATCCCAGGATCTGGCCTTCAGTGCAGCACTGCCTATTAATAACCTGCAAACAATATAAGGATTTCATAGGCTGATTTCGGTTCACTTTTCTTTTTCAATAGACTACCCATGCCTTCACTTTAAAAGATTGCCTAAGTCGTGAAACACTGCTTAAATATTCTGACAACAAGATTTAATCTAGTTAAATCAAGTCAAATAGAGATAGCATTTTTTTCCCAGTTGGTTTCTGCTCTCAACTCTCTAATTACAATAACCTTAAGCACTGTATGAATTTTCATTTGCATCACTTGGACATTAAATGAACTATTAGTTAGTGTAGGATTAGAGTAACATCAAAACCCTCATAGATTTTCAGCATTATGCAAAACCCGTCATTTTCCTTTTGACTTAGAGCACCATGAATATGATAGGTTGCATTTAATAATTACGCCAGCAATGTTCTTTCCTGTCCATGGATAAGGCTGAATCAGCATTTCTATTATAATCCCATGATTTCAAAAGATTTTATTACTTGTCCATAAAAATTTGTTCTGGGATAGAATTTGGTATTAAACTCTCATCCTGGGATAAAGAGAAGAAAAACTATTTAAACACTTGGTGTCTGCTTCCTGCTTTTAGAGATAGTATGTGCATTTTAAAGCAGTCAGTCAGTGCCTGAAAATTCCCTACCAGTTTTGCAATTCAAAACCAGCTCTATTTGCTTCAGTGAGTGTTGGCAGGTTGCTGTTAGTCTTCTTAGTGGATTTGTTCATTCTTCTTCCTGAAGCAGAGAAGGGACAAAGGGTCACAAATACAAAGCACTCAAATCTCAGAGTAAACTTTGCCAGTGACCTCTGACACCAGGGCTACTGCACTGAATCCTCTGACACAGAACAGTGAGATTGTAAAAAAGGAATATGTGCAAGGAGTGAGATGGGAATAAAAACAAGCCTCTGGGAAAGGTTCAATGCTTTTAAAGCAGCTACATAGATCTTGCACACTGTGTTCACTAAAAAGAAAATGGTTACAGAGGAGGATGAAGTGCTGAGGGAGCTTTTCACTTGTGAGGAATGCTCTGGTAGCTCACATTAGTAACATGTAGCCTAAAAGTGGGATGAATTTTCTGGGGTAAATTGCATAGGGTGGGTTGAGGATATAATACTTATTCATTAGGAAAAAAATGTGTTGGCAGAAGAGTAAGTTAAGAGTTGTAAGTAGGGTATCCTGTGACAGCATTTTATAAACCATTCCTGTAGTGGGCTAACTTTCCGAATGGCTACTAGCAGCTATAGACAGCAGGCTGTCAATAGAGAATGGCCCTGCAAGTGTAAGGCTTAAACCTAAAGAGCTGTGAGGTAAGTGTGGCACAGCTGTCTTCTCTGGAGGCTCACCAACAGAACATGCCTTTGGGCACTATAATCTGATTTTCCCTTCTTGCTGCAGGCACCATGCTGTCTTTGCTCTAATTATAGAATCAGACAATCACAGAATCATTGATGTATAGATTGGCTGGGTTGGAAGGGACCTCTAAGGATCATCTATTCATCTCTTCGTCACAGGCAGAACATCTTCCACTAGACTCTCACTCAAAGCCCCTTTCAACCTCACCTTGAACACTTTCAGTGATGGAGTATCCACCACCACTCTGGACAACATGTTCCGGTGCCTCCTATCCCTCACTAAAAAAAAATTCACTATCATATACAACCTAAATCTACCCTATTTCAGTTTGAAACCCTTGCCCCTTATGTTGTCACTATAGACAGTGGTAGGATGTCTCCTTCCATCTTTCTCATAAATCCCCTTTACTAAAAAGCTGCAACAAGGTCTTTTTGGAGTCTTCTCTTCTCCAGGTTGAACAGTTCCAACTCTCTCAGCCTGTTTTCATAGGAGAGGTGCTCCAGTCCTGTGACTATCTTTGTGGCCTCTTCTGGACCCACTCCAACAGATTTTCCTGTGCTGGGGCCCCAGAGCTGGATGCAGTGTTCCAGGTTGGGTCTCACCAGAATGCAGAGAGGGGCAGACTCCCCTCCCTCACCCTGCTGACCATGCTGCTTTTGATGCAGCTGACTTTCTGGATTGCAAATGCACATTGTTGACTCATGTCTATTTTTCCATCCTCCAGTATCCCAGTATTCTTCTTGGCAGGGCCTCTCTCAAGGACTGCATTCCCCAGTGTTGGTACGGGGGTTGTCCTGACACACAGGGCCACTCTCAGAATGGGATTCTCGTCCTAAGGGGCATTCAAGTCAGACCCATAAATCCAGAGGCCGTTCAAAAAGCTATCTCTATTTTGACATATATTGTAATGGATATTCCCCATCAACCTTGAAACTTCAGAACTCCATAACCAGTCCTTCTGCAGAGTGGTGACTGCAGATCATGTGTGGTTAATGCACATGTGGGTGAGTTAACACCAGCAGTGATGTCTGGGAGAGGCTTCATGTGTAACATGGAAATGTGAGAGGTGAGTTCAGAACAATAAGAGCTGTAAACAACATTAGGCTGTCAGCCAAATCTCCTCAAAACTCTTTAATTTAAGACACTGCGTCTTAGTCTTCTTTAACTTCCCTTCCCAAAGATATCCATCCTGCTTCTCCAAACTTTTGTGGTGAGAATCCAGTTACCTGAATAGTGATTCCCTTGACATGCAGAATATTTTACCACAGCTCTGGCATCTTTTCTGGACCAGTCCAGGATGCTTTTACTTTTCAGACCTGTTTGTTAGAAGACACGGTCAGTGGATTTCAGTTCCAGCTGAAGCAGCGGGCTACTGTGCTACATAGTGGATCACATTGTCTGTGTACAGCAACTGGGCCTTGACTTTGTACCCAACATAGGAACCATGGCTATTCCCTGCCCCCTGGCTCTGGCCCATCTTTCCACTCCCCCTCCCCTGTTTCAGTACTGTTTACGCAGTGAGCTCTGTGTGCCTGGGATTATCTTTCACGCTGCTTGTGTGTGGGATTGAAGTCTCTGAGGTGGCCTGTAGTCTTTTCTAGAGTGCGGAACAACTCTGCTGTACTTAGCGTACACTAAACACAGAACATTGGAGGTGGACTTGCTATTGTATGGTGGATTTATTTCACTACTGGCCACTTCAGGCACCTCAGAACTGGCCAGTACATCAGTCTCCTCCTCTCCAGTGAACGTGGCTAGAGGCCCAAAGAGCCGTAGCTGCAGTGACATGAAGTGGCTGTGTAATAGGAAGCAGCAAATCTTTGGGTGTCACGTTGAAGACGTCCTGCTGGCTGATGCTGCACGGGTCTGCAGGATCGTCTCCCTTTTGCCTGACCTGTGCCAATTGTTCAAAATCCAAATCTGGCTGCAGTGGCTGTGTTATGCTTATTTGCTCCTTAATTAGAGACCTCCAGAGAGGGGATAGTTGGTTAAGGAAAGACATTGATCAGGAAGGATTACTGAGTGAAGAACTGTATTTAAGCTATCTTGGTTTGGGCTAAACCGCTAAGAAGTCTGTTAAGTTACTGACAGAGTCATTCTTCACAGCTGTCAACCCTTATCCATGCACTAGGAGGATCATTAATATCGCTAAAATGGAGCATCTGTCACTCTTGTGCTAACAGGGAGCATACTTCCCATAAATTCTATTTAAAGGGAGCTGGATGATGAGTGTTTAGTGTTTGCTTCAGAATGGTAAAGTTTTACTACCTTTTGACTTTTGTCACTGTTGCAAGGTTTTTCAAAAAGTTGAAGTAAAAAGTACCATGCATTTGTAACGAGAAAGTGACATGCGTTTTCTTGCTACTACTCAGTGTCAGGATGAAGCAAAGGAATGGCAGAATAATGAAAGCTGGGAACACAAGCACATACCTACCACATTTTAATTGCAAAGCTAATGAAATCAGGTTGGCATAACTCATAATCTCTTGTTGTTACACTCAAACTCAATGTGAAAATCTGGATAGAAAAAAAAACAAAATCAAAAGATATGAAGTGTGTCTTCAAAAACTATTTTATAAACATTTGAGTTAAGTTTAAACTGTTCAGTTGAATAACACAGTCCTCTGAAACGGCATATTGGTGGAAAATAGTCTGAAGAGCACCTAAGCATCCTCTCTAGCCGTAATGATTTTATAAACCCCAGCTGATTTTATCAGGTTTTAGTTGATGACTTTTCCAATCCTACAGTAATGTTTCTCCTCTCCTTTTTATAATGTCATGGCTTACTTTTGAGTCTCACAGATATTGCAGTGGTTTGAGGTTTTTTGTTTTGTTTTGTTTTTGCTTCGTTTTAATTTCTCTTGTGACCTTCAAAGTAGAGAAAAGATTTATATTTTTGTTTTGAAATTGCCAGAAAAATTTTCATCTTGGACTCTGCTCCAGCTTCTGCTAAGATTTTTACGTGACATTTAGATTTAAATCTTCATGCTTTCACACTCTTTATTTTTGCTGATTAACGCTAGATGATATTTATTTCCTGAATACATATTCTTTTTTTTGTGGTAACTTACAAAGCTCTTAAGTAGATTACCCCTGCATTACCCTGGTGGGTTTTGTATCAAAATATGTTGTTAGTATTCAAATAAATGAAGATTACATGGCCCAAAGTCCCTAATCTAGCACTGTGAAAACTGAGCCTGAGTTAACTAATCTAAACAGTAGAGGTGGAATTAGAAAGCTCAAAGGAAAGTGTCTTAATTCTGGGAACGTACTTTCAGAACGCCTCTTGGGCTTGGGCTGGAACAAATACATTCTGTAAAAAATAAGTTCTCTTTTATCGTTTTAAAGAGATGATTTTAGGGTGTTCTAGCTTGATAGAGACTTATTCCAAAGCATTCTTAAGTGACCACATAACCATACATTCCCAATGAGGAACTTGGATGGAAGTCACTTCCTGGCATTTTTTTTTTACCAACTCTCTTTGGTTTTTCCTCATTCTGATTTACTTCATGAGAGGAGTAGTAAGAAGTATCTCAACTCTGTGAGAAGCAAACAAAAGCTTATTCCAGGATTGTGGCTTTAATTTTTAAAATATGTCAAATCTGACTCCCTCTGTTTTGCACCTTGTGCCATAATTTACACAATAAATGAAAGACTGGAAAATGCTTCCCTTAGTTCAGTTCAAGCTCTAATTTCAGCCAAAGTGGTGTAAAACTCAAAGCTGTTTCATGGTGGAGTTGAACTAGAGCTTCAGTAAGCACCAGGCACAGACAGGAGATGGGAGAATTGAAATGTATTAACTGACATGTCCAAAGAAATCTACTTTTCACTAAAGTCCAGTATTGGGTTGAGGCCCTATCTGGTGATTGTTTATTTAAGCACAACTTTATTGTAATTATACTGTTATCCTTTGTATTCACAGTTGATGTTACTCTTAAAATTGCTTAAGAATAAGAATAAACCAAAGAGCATGCGTTTAGCAGCTTTATTCTGGTGTCTGGCAAACTCTGCTCTCAAGTTCCAGGACAAACCTGCTGACACCTTGATTTCTGAATAAGCGCTCCAAGGTCATCTTTTTTTTCATGACTTTATAAATTTCTCAGGCTTTCCAAACATTATTTACATGTTTAAATACACACAATAAATTTTGTTTGGCCTTGGGACATACAAAAGTGGATTTAAAAGGTGATAGATAAAGAGGGGGAAAAAATAGCACTTCAAATTTTTGTTTTGATTTAAAAAGAGCAGATTTTCCAAAGATTTAAAAACTCCAAACCCTTCCATTGTTCTCTTCTTGTCTCACTGGCAGTTCAAACCTTCTTTGCTTTGAAACAATATGAATTACTAGAGAGGTAGTGAAACAGTCTTATAAAAAGGGACTAAAAGGTTAAGTGATTCAGAGAAGAGTTTTTTAGCATGCTCAAAACAACCCATCTTGTAGTACTTTACCCTAATCATTTGGTGGCAACAAAGCAGTCACTTTAAAAAGGAAGTGATTTGGTTACACCAGCCGATTGAAATGCTTTGATATTGTTGGAGGAAATGCCACATTTCCTAATGAAACATTAGGAAGGGAACAAGAAACATTTTTGACTAAGGACAAATGTGGGAGAGGTAAACTGCTAGATTCTGAAAGTGCCAATCTTTAAGGAGTAAATACTGGGTCTTAGAGGGAAAAAGTGCAAGAAGAAAAAATGTGCTTGTCACTCATGATGACAGACAGCTGTGAAAGTGCACCAAGCTACTCTATGAAACAGGGGTATCAGTCCACCTCTAGACAAGCCAGATCAGGTATCAGAAACAATCTCAAAGCTTAAAGTTGTTCTATCAATGCTGATATAGTGCCTCAAGTTGGCTAATATGGGTTGCTTAAGTTGATATGGGTTAATCAGGCAGCTCTTGTAGGTGTCTCACAGAGACTGTTTATCAGTATATATATGTTAACTACTTCACAGGTGACTTCTAACATGGCAGCTGTAGCTGCTACCAGTTTGGGCTTCACTAGTGATGTGGGATGTGGGGGCATTGTGCACGTCCCATCTTCCTTAGACTGAGCCGGGCTGTGTTGTGTAAAAAATTAAAATCTCTACTGTTCATTAAACCGTCTAAATTAATTATATTACAGTCAGTCTATACAGAAACCTAAAAGGTTGAGGAAATGCTTTTGCAGAGCACAACTGTGTAGCTAAACTCTTTTTCCAGGCATCTATGTCTCAGCGAACCATGATTTATTAGTGTTAAATACTTCAGAGTACTACATTCTCCATTTATCAGATGAAGAGACGAATGCATTGACATTTCACATATGAAACTTCTAACAATGACAGGTAATTAATTATAGCTCATTTAAGCTACAAAGTAAAACTGACTTCAGCTTTTGCATCCCGCTTTCCTACAAAACAAATTTCTTTTCCTCCCAAACGTGAAATGAGTGTGGGCTCTTCAGCTGGATGGGTCTTCAGGTTGAGTCCTCAACATCTTTATCCGTTTTTCCAGCCTCTCCATCCATTCATTTCTGAGCCTAGGGACAGAAACATGGATCAGCTTGTCCCCATATTTTTATAGGGAATGGGTTTATACTCTTCATCTTTTCCACTGATGACACCCTTTGGTGCTTTTTCGCAATTGTCATGCAAATTTTCCTGCCCCTTTAGAGCTCTTTGCTGGATGACACTTTAGGACTGGCTCTTAAATCCCAGTGAGGGATCACCTGAGCTTTGTGGTTCACCTCCAGTTTCAGTGTGCCCTGTCTCGTGTGCCTGTGTGCCAGAGTGACTTGTCACCTGCACTGGAGATTGCCTGCTGCCACCTGCTGGGTCACGTCACCCAGCACTTCCCCAGTCTCCTGCCTCCTCTGTCCTGTTCGTCTTGCAGACACTGCACATGCTGAAGCTTCTGTTAGACCCGTAGCAGGCAGCTTTTGGTGATAGGCGGCCCTTTGTTTTCTTTTTGATGGTATCTAGGTACCACAGAAAGACTTACTGAAGTAGAAAAGGGAGGAATATCCCAACTGAGGAGTTGTAACATTGAGCTTAGGTTAGTCACAAATGGATAAAACATGCTGGAGACTAATTCCAGTGTTCCTTCATCCAGGGTTAGTAATGTAAGGCTGTCCTTGCTCTTAATTTTCAAGTATCATTGCAAAGAGAGCTATGAGGAAGGCTTTGGAAAATTGCTTTCTCACTGAATGTTCCCAAGACAAAATAACTATAATAAATAACAAAAATATATATCTTCACATATGCCCTCAGCTTCTGGAGAGTTCATGCAGAGTAAAACTGTGCTGATCTTGCTGCAGACTGCTCTTTCTTGCAGTGACTGATCCAGCTGAATGTGACTGAATAAGGTAGATATGGCTATGAATGGTGGCTGCCTTAGTGTGCTTGGACCATTTGCTTTAGAATGGGTTTACTCTACACAAATTAAACGATCTTAAATAATTCAGATTATTTTCTTGTGAAAACAAGGCCACAGAGAAAGAATGTGGGCCAGGTACACAACTATGCTAGCTTTACTCTGAACAGACAAGTCTGCACTGTTGAATATCATCCTGGTAATTTCAGAAAGTTCTGTGCTTTGGACTCATTTATGGAACAGGAGTGAATTATTCTCCTATCCTATGAAGTCGTAGCTTAGACACATTAGCATTAGCATCCTACTTTGGGAAGCTTTATTACTTTCCATAAATCTAAATTACTTTAAGATTTCATTGCATGACTTAAGTATAGGTATTACTTAAAAACCAAAAAAATTACAATGCAACTCAAGTAACCTTTCTGGATGCAGATTACCCACTTTGTCAGAGCACTTCTTCGCTGACGTTCTTTTTCATTTTGCAGATACTGAGTTTGTTGTTCAATGGTCTTTTCCCAGAAGTTCCTCAGGTCACTGGTTTCACAACCCCGCACTTCATGACGCATATATTGGCTATTCATTTCCTCTAAAGGAGAAATTTGAAACAACCATATGTCAGGTTACTGGTTTCTCATCTGTTTTCATGGCTAAAGCACACTCTTGATGTTTCAGATTTTCACAGCATTAGGGTCACACAGTCCTTTTTTTAGTAGGATCAGGATAACTGTGGGCATGACTCACTATTTAGGCTTTTCTTTCCTAGCTCTGACACCTGAGGATATGCTGTCTACAGTGATCTGAATTCTTACTTGTGTACCTAAAATATCTCTCACCTCCATCTGACTGTGACATTTACGTTCACAATCAGGACAGTGCTGTTGTATTCTGTAATTTAGCAATTAGGATACTTTTTACTGTACTCACAAATAAAAAAGATATAAATAATGGCATATCTAATGGGATTTTTGGCCTCATTATTTTCATGTCTCTAAAACGTTGAAGTGGCTATTGTTATGATAATTCATCTTTAATAAATCAAGCACTTAGCTTTATTTGGAAATGGAGAAAATTTATATGTATAAAACTATGTACATCATTTCATAAGTTGCTGACTTGCAAAAACCACCTTGTTTACTAAATATTTTCCCCTCTTTTTCAATTTTCAGACCAGAGCAAATTCACTGAATATATTTGTAAATCTGTGACAATTCTGTACTTTCAGCTTTAGTTAATGTCATCTTAAAAATAAATTCTGGAGTGAATCTTATCCTAGGGAAAGAATATTTGCCTCAGGATGACTCTTCACGGACTAACAGTAAATTCTCTCTATGCCACATTGTAGTCAGAAAATGTATCATTACTTTCAAAACTTCATTAAATATGAAATTAGTATATCCATGCTGCCTTTCAAATTGCTATGTGCTTTTGCATGAACATGCCATTATAATATTTTACAGAACATTTAATTTTTTAACAAGTATTTAGGGCTCTCTCATGCATTGTTTGAATTCATGGAAATTATTTGTAATTTATTTTAATCAGAGCCACAGAGAGATGGTAAACAAGCCCCTCAAGGCTAGCTTGGAAAAGCTTGAAGAAACTGCTGCCATTCCACTGCCAGGCATCATAAGAAAACACAAAACTGGGAACTGATAATCTTTACATAATTGGCTGTTTTGTGAAAAATTGTCAGACACACTATTAAGACTCTATTAGCAGAGGACGAATCCAGCCCTTTTGAAGAGGTCCCATTTTTGCTAGGATTTCCCTGTAACTCCCCTGTGGTTCCCTGTAAAACCTTCATATATCAGCTCATGGCCTCCAAATGACAGAAGCACAGTACTTGAGCCTGACTCTTGCAGAAAATAATTACTGAGCGTATTTTCCGGTCCTGAAAAAATTATAGGTGGATGTATAATTGTTGACATTAGTCTGTAATGTGAATTGCAGGTGTTGCTGAACACCTCCAGCTGTGCTAGGGGATAACCAATTTCAGGTCAAAAAGTTCACTTAATACAAGTGTATGTTTTCATAAAATATATGTATTCTATAAATATCCACATATATATCAGTGCCTACCCATATATTTCTTCCCAGGTGGCAGTTACGACCCTTTTAAACTTTTTGTGTACTGGGACTAATCTTCAAAGGTATGAAAAAGATATGGTAAAAGCCATCTAAGTAAAACTAATGGACTTTCCACCCTGGGATTTAATCTCTAAGAATAACTCTTTCTGGAGTGCAGGAAGAAAAATTCTCCTATGTACCTGGGGCTCCAAACATAAACTGCCAGGAAATAATGTCTTCTGGTTTCTTTATCAGAAGAGATAGCAAAGCATAATAGCTTCATCCTTATGAATTATTATGAATTCCTGTCCAATATACTGTGGATGCATCTTATATATGTATATATATGAGGGTAAATATCACTCCTGAATAAGGCAAAATTATGAAACTCATTGCTACAAGGTGCAATTGAGCCCAAGTGTACACTTTCAGAATATACATATCCTTTACTGGTTTTTAATGTTCTGCCTCCTGATTTGATTGTATATGTTCTTGGTACTGGCTTTAATGTGTTTTATATATGTGTCTTTACAACACCTGCCCCCACAGCAAAAAATCACAAGGAAAAAATTTAAAGCCAATAAAAGAGATATTCAGAAGTAGTTTCCACTGCAATTCACCTTACATCTGGTACTGGCAGTATTTAGAAGAATGTTAGAACCTTGTTGAGACCACAAAATGTGTATAGTATTACCCATTACAGGCAATAATGGTGGGGTGGGGGGAGTGTGTATTTTATTTTGTTTAAGGGGGGGGGTGAGGTGGGACAGGGAGAGAAATTAGTGTTTTTCTCTGTCTATCATCTGTGGTATTTTCTTTGTCTGTGCTTGATCAGATACATTAAAAGCATTGTCCAAGTAATTGTTATTTTCTAACCTTTTATATTGTGTTAACATATGGGTATCCTGGTGCTGAATTTACTGTTCCTCAGTTCTTATTATTCTTTCTTGTTTTAATTTCTCCTAATGCTGGAGAATGCTCAAATATGTACAAATAGGTATCAAAGTCACTGAACACAGAATTTCTGCATCATTACTCATCCTTGATAAACACAATATGTAAATATCCCAGCATTTGCTTCTCTGAACTTTAGAATCACCTTATTACCTTGTATCTTGAATTATCTATTTGAGCCCATTCACATGGTGATTGTAGGAACTGCACAATACCTCCAAGGAAATGACTCACCTTATTTCTTTTGCTTTTATGTATCCTGTGCATAGATGTTCAAATTCACCTCTGTCCAGCCATCCATTTCATAAACCATGAACCTTGTGTGCATGTGAGCAGTCAGGGATATCACACTTAGTTCATCGCTATTTTCCTAGCTCTCATATTTTTCTCTCCTACTTGAGCTTTTTTCAGAGGAGTGTAGCAGGACTTAACCCTGTATCATGATTTGCAGCAGCAGTTATCACCTGAAAACAGTTTATTTTCATGCCTTGAAGCCTTATTCAAAGTAGTTAGGATAGCTAATAGGGGAAGAGAAGAATGGAAAAGATTTCATGGAAGCAGCCTCCAAAGCAGCCTGAACAAACAAGCTCACTATAATGCAACAGCTGGGCAGAAATACACTATTAAAGCACACAGGCAGTTGTGATGCACTTTTATAGATCTTACAGTTAGTTCTGACTTAAACTGCCCTGCCACAGCTAGGGCTAAATGAAGCTTTTTTTAAGCCTCTGGTGACAGTCCTTCAAGAGAACAATAATGAGAGGGCTCTTTCTGGTAATCTTCTCTGACAGAGCCCTGGTTGCAAGCCAATGAACAAATGAAGGTGCTCTCAAATGAAAGGAATAGCACAATAAACTGTAGGAAGGCTTTATCCAGCACATGGTAAAGATGACTGCTTACTTTTAGATTTAATAATTTTAGAGCAGGTTGGTATTATCTAGCCTCAATTTGCTAAAGAAGGTCTTACAAAGTTAGAGAAGCTGAGACACTAACACTATTAGCTGGAACTCAAAAATTATGTTGGTAGAACAAAAGAGGAATGTAAGATCAATTTGATGTGACATCTAGACTTCTTTGTAAAAAAAAAAATCAATAGTTTGAGGCTGAAACTCACTGTTTCTATGAGAAAACATTACCACCACCAGAAATACTTTTTCATGGAGAGAATTGGGAGTCAAAGGTTTCTTAGCTAGAAGAAGGAATGTAAAGAAAAGTGTGGATTTTCTTCCTGTATTAGAACACATTGTTAGATGAAATGTATTTTTAAAATTTACAAAGCGTCTAATGAGTCAGAAGAGCTATTTTTCCTCCTTCTTTTGTTTCTTACAAAGCACAGTCAGTCAGAGTTTTCAGGATGTTATGCATTTCCCTAGAAATAATACAATATTTTTTATTCTGACTTTACTTGGACCATGCATTGTGACTATGGTTATTGTATATGCATTGAATAATAAAAATTGAATGATATTTATAGGAGAGACTACTGTCTATGCTAATGGTACTGTTTGATGTAAAAACAATCAGAAATCTGTTTTGATTTTGGAAAATAGGACTAGTGATCATATTCATGATTTCCCTCTTTTTGCTTGTGTCTAGGATATGTCATTTATCTTCTGCTTCTGCAGCCGGCAGTAATTCATATCTCAAAGGGCTGACTGATGCTTTCTTTGAGATCCTGGCTGGGGAAGCATGCCAGTTTCAAGCCTAACTTAGGTCTCCAGACTCTGGTTAAAACTCTTCAGAGGCAGAAGAAAGCACTTTGGTTTAATGCCCTGCACCCTTTGGTTTGTGCAGGGGGTTGCACAATGCAGTTTATCTTATGAGCAGGCTGAGCCCTGAAGCCACTCATGAGCAACTTAGGGGAGAGGTTTCTCACAGCTTGCTCTCACAGCTTCCTCTTCCTTGCTGCCTCATTTGAGAGCAGTTACGGGAGGAGATGATGTGGAGCACCAGCCTGAGGATGGGGAAGGCTGCTACGGTCTTCTGGTGCATACAAGTCCCTAACCACCCTGGTCTCTTCCGAAAATCCATTAATGTATCTCATCAGCAAAGATGTGTGACTTTCCATGTATACTGTAGGGTTTTATTTGCATTTGCAGTTCCGCATTACAAACTACCAGTCTGTGCTTTTACTTTGTAAACAGTATTGTCTGGAGTTTGCTATGAAATGAGGGAATTCTAGGCAAGTGATTTATTCTGCCACCAGTATTTCCTAGTTTGGCAGAATTCAAAGTACGTGGTCTTACCAGAATGTGTGTTCATTCAGGAGGTTTTTCTCTGGGTATAAATTTCAATCAATTTAATTGGACTTCTCTACGTATTGGGAATTTTCTTTGTATGAAAATGACAACCATACTGACATGTGACTGAGCGATACTAGTGGGAGTTGCAGGTGTGCATCTAGCAAATTATTTCTAACAGGCAGGTTAGACAGTTTCAACATTTGAAAATGTTTTCACTCAAGCACTATATAGCAGTCTCTATTCAACCATTATCCTTTTTCCTAATTCCCACAACCCTTTATTGCATTTCTGTGAAAATTGATGGATCTGAGCCAATTTTTTCTAATAAGAATAGTTATTCTTCAAATGCTTTGCACTGGTAGAAAATTTGGACCTCTTCTCATATGATACCTTTATGACAAACAAACATATTAAGATGAGGCTTGTGGTAGCTACATGGGTTTTGCATCTCATACTGCTACGCTGTCAGTATCAATGTCTTTGAATGCCACGCACTGTGTTTTACTCTGTCCTTCTCATCTGATGGGCTTCAGTTCTTTTCATCTGCTTTCACTTTTCTCTGGATATCAGACATCCCAACAATGGAATTATCAAACTGGAAGTAACTAATTCTCTGCCTTTCTTTTCTGAACTAGAGGGCTCAGCAGTCCTCTGGTTGAAGATTAAACTTCTTAAAACCTTTTGAACAAAACACTTGAGGAATCAATACTTTCATTTCCCTCCAGGTCATCCATTCATTTGTTACCATCCTGGTTCTGCTCCCATGCCTGGTTCTTTATATTTTGCTACTTGCTATCTTCCATTCTGCACTGTCTTCTCCCTCAGACTGCAGCCAAGGGCTTCCATGAAAGGTCCCTTTGTTTTTCGCTACTCTGCCATCATGTCTGTTGAATTTCTCCTCCTGTCCTCTTCACCTCCCATGCCAGCCCTCCAGCCTAACCTGACTGATTTGGACCTGTCCTTTCAAACACCTTTCTGGCTGGTTTCCCCTGCTCTGTTGTTCCATCTGGAAAATCTCTTTCCACTTCTTGCTGAAGCTGCATTTGATAGAGGGATAGAATAAGTTGAGTTGGAAGGGACCCACAAGGATGATCGAGTCCAACTCCCGATCCTGCACAACACCATCCCCAAGGGTCACACCATGTGCTTGAGAGCATTATCCAAATGCTTTTGAACTCTGTCAGGCTGATGTGGTGACCACTTCCCGGGGGAGCCTGTTCCAGTGCCCAACCATCCCCTGGGTGAAGAACCTTTTCCTGATATCCAATTTAAACGTCCCCTGATTCAGCTTCATACCATTCCGTTGTGTCCTGTCACTGGTCACAAGAATGAAGAGATCAGTGTCTGCCCCTCCTCTTCCTCTCATGAGGAAGCTGGAGACTGCAATGAGTTCTGTTCTCAGTCTCCTCTTCTCCAGGCTGAACAGACCAGGTGTCCTCAGCTGCTTCTCATAAGGCTTCTCCTTCAGACCCTTCACTATCCTTGTTGCCCTCCTTTGGATGCTCTTTAATAGCTTAATGTCTTTTTTACATTGTGGTGCCCCAAACTGCTGTCATGCAGATATCACTAAACTATCCCTGGATAATCTTTTCTTCACCCCTCTGCTACCCAGGTTTTCCCACTCTCTGCATCTGGCTCTCTGTGGCAGCTGCCTGCATTCCCACGCATCCTGCCACCAGCACACACAAACAGGACTGTGGTGGCAGTTGCACAGAGGTGAGCATTAAGCTAACAGGTATTCATAACCGATATGCAGTACAGAATGTCCAAATGCCTTTCCTGAGCCTTCTATAGATTTCTTCGACTTTTATTGGCTCTTAATTTTCAGTATCTAAGGCATATTTAAAGTGGCTGTAGTTTGCTCATGAGATCAAATATTGTTTCTGATCATAAACTTTCCCCACTGCTGGATACATTTGAAGCCTGCTCCTATGAACTACTGAATTCTTAAGATCAAGTATATAGAATAAATTAATATTTATTAGTCAAGGATCTTGAATACACTTTGCTTTGTTGTTTGATTTTTGAGTACAGGAAGACTCGATGGTCTAGGATCAAAGAAGATAAATTTTGCCCAGGGCTCATGTTCTTTATTAGATCACCCAGTTCAGAGAAAACATGCAAGAGAAACCTATCCTGATTCATGTGAAGGTGTCTACCATTGAATTAAAATGCCTCTCGGCAGCAGATCACTCTTAAAAAACCTTTGAGAGATGAGTGTGTGTATGTGTGTGTAACCTTGGCTACCATTTAGCCCATCAGTTGAGAATGTACAGCCATATCTCTTGGTGTTTTATTCAGGATTGTGACATGGAAATTATCTGTAAATATTTTTTCTGTATCAATGCTACTCAGCTTCCTTAGAATTCTGCTAAACTGGGCACTCTTCCCTGGCATTTTCCTCACACTCTCATCTTTCCTAGAATATACTTTTGTGAGAATTAAAGTTAGAGAACAAACATATTTCTTGTTGACATTATTAGGGAAATCTCACTACAAAAAACAAATACTTCCTTACCTTTGGAGCAGGACTCTTCTTGCAAATAAATTCTCTGTGTGACACAAGCAACGAGGAATATTACCACTGCAGCCGTGGCTTCTCCAGTGTCACAGGGCAGTAATGAAATGCATCCCTCGGTACTTTTTATTTGAAGTGGGGGTAACATAAATCCTTCATCATATCAAGGCTATTTTGAACAGAACCAGCAGCGAGATAAGATCATTTAATGAACTTTGCAGCCCCCTGCCTGAGATGACCGTGAAACACAGGCCCCCTTGAGAGCATGCATCCCTCCCACACTGGCAGATACCTCAAAGAGCATGACTTGGCAAGTGATGAGAATTTTCTTTAAAATGCCTGCTAGTGTTATCCATTTTAATAATCTTCCCATGAAGCTTGAAAAATTCCACACTACTGTCTTAGCTGTAATGGAGGCTGAAATGGTGTGACAAACCACACTTGGTTTTGCATTACAGGGTGACTTACTGAAGTATGCGGTACTTTGGAGTTGTTAATCTAAGGATGTGTGCTTGATTTCGACCTATTACAAAATCTGTTCTCTTCAAGGCAATTGTCTAGGAATTGTCTGTATGGTTAGCATTAGTTTATGGAATGCATTAAAACAGCACTAGTTTTACCATTTGGAGTTGTTATAACTCTATTACAGATGAATGCTTATATCATTGCATTTCATTTTCTGAGGAAAATGTTTTGTAGGTTTGGCTCATGACAGATGCACGCACTTATCTCAGTTTTCATTAAATCCATCTACGTTGCTAATATACCATATGTGACTGCTGGCTTAAGTAGTTCTTATACAGCTGCTGACTATTTTAACCTTCCTTGGTTGTAATTTTTCAGACCCCAAGTAGCAAAGGCAGCAGCCGTTAGATGGATGCTTTCTGTAGTTCGTATTTACTTATTTATTTTTCGTGCAGTTTCTTTTACAGCAGAAAAATCCTGTGCAAAACCTAGGAGCTGCAGCCTTCCTCTGTAAAGGAAAATTCCAGCTATTTCCAAAACCTGGTCAATTCATTTTGATTTGATGAAGCAGTACTTACTAACTCCTTAGAAACAGTACCTATTAACTTTTCCCAGTATGTCGTTCCGCCTCATATCATATGAGAACACAGAAATCAACTCTTCCCTGCACACATATGATAACAATGGTAATGTGGTCTCAGTGCTTTAGGACCATTATACATATGTGACATTGAAAAAGGAAAACAACAATGTATCATAGGTAAAGTTGATTGCTCTATTTTTAGAAAACCAGCTCAGATTCTGGCTGGCTTTAGAAATCACAAACAAATAAAATCTGCTGGGTGAATATTAAAATAATATGGTTTTATAAAAAGGAATTTAATCCCAGGCTTAATACAGAAGTGGTGCTAACTACCGTGGTGCTGCAGAGCAACAGAACTGCTTCCTTTCCACTTGACTCAGAGCTTGAGTAACATTCCCTTCTTACTAAACACATCTAGCTAAATTTGCAATGAATTCGAGGGTTTGTTTTGTTTTTTATGTTATAATGTAGGCAATACCTTCCATAAATTTTTGGAAAGACTGAATTTCAGGAGGGAACTTCAGTGTTCAGGCTTCATCAGACCAGAACATGTGTTTCTGGTCAGATATTCTCTAGACGCATTGACATTTGTGCAGTTTAGATGCCCAGTGTAAAGGACAGCCAAAATTTGATAAGACGTTGCACACGCTCTGGTCATCTGCCGTAGATTAGGTACATTGTTTATTACACTTGCTGACTGTATTTACAATGAACATTTCATCTGTGCATTCACAGTGACCTCTTGTGCAAGACAAATGGTGCATCCAGAAATCCTGGACAGAACTAGTACTCTGCTGGGCTACCCATATCTGAAAAAAGGTCAGGTGGCAGGTGACTGGAAAGACATAGTTCACTCTCAAAAACCGGGCAGCTGTCAGCTAAGTTTTTATATGCAGCCTGAAAACTATTCAGGCTGTTTGTGCACCTCAGCCCTTGTTTACTTCATAAGCAAATCTCAGAGCTGCTTACCAGAAACTGCTTGTATAACAGCTCTCATCTCTAGTTTGCAAAAGTTCTTGTAAACATCTGCGTAATGTCATTAGCAGAGACCACAGAAGAATCTGCAAAATAATTGATGGAATGTAAACCTTTAGGGGACCTGAGGTGTTACTTATCTGCAGGAATCAAATTCTGTCTTGGTGTTCTGACTGTGTGCTGTAGTTCACGTGTGGGAGAGTTGGAAATAAAAGTAGCAGCTAGCTCTTACTCTAGCACAAGTAATCCTGGTACATTTAGTCTGTATTTTGTCAGCCTGGCCCCTTCACTCTGTGGCTATTCTTAGACCTGAGGCTAAAGCAGAGGAGGTGAAAGGAGAAGACATTTCACAGAATCTTGCCGATTAAGTAAACGTCTCATGCTTCTTTTCTCTTTGATGCTAGAGAAAATGAAATCCGGAAAGGTAAGTTTTCTAAGCAGGTACTGTAGCATGTTGTTGTTGGTATTCACAGTCCATCTGGTATTCACATCCTTCTTGTTCTGGATTGATGCAATGGCAGTTAGAAAGCCATGAAGAGGGATTTCTGTCACAACTGGACTATGTCCTTGTTGGTCCAGGAGCAGCACAGTCCACAGCAGTTTTAGCAGCTGTCTCCAAACTTCACAAATTCAAGAATGGAGCAGATTACTTAGATAGAAAGTAAGAGTCTGATCAGTTTAGATGTCTATCTGTAGTGGTTGGACCCTGTACGGATTCCAGAGATGCCCATCAAAGCCTCTCTATCACTCTCCTTCACAAAAGGACAGGGGAGACAAAATATGATGAAGGTTCATGAGCTGAGATAAGGACTGGGGGAGATCACTCACCAATAGCATCACAGGTAAAACAGACTCGAATTGGGGATATTAATTGAATTTATTACCCACAAAATCACAGCAGGATGATGAGAGCAAATTAATCTTAAAAACACATTTCCCCTACTCCTCCCTTCTTCATGAGCTCTACCTCCTCCCCTTCAGCAGCATGGGGAGATGGGGAATGAGGGTTACAGTCAGTTCACCACACGTTCCTGCCGCTGTTACTGGAGAGAAGTCCTTCCTCTGCCCCAGTGTGGGGTCCCTCCCACAGGAGAGAATTCTCCACGAACTTCTCCAGTGTGAGTCCATCCCATGGACAACAGTCATCCACAAACTGCTCCAACGTGGATCACAGGCTGCAGTCTTTCAAGGACAGGCCACAGGGTCACAGGTCCTGCCAGAAAACCTGCTCCAGTCTGGGCTGCTCTCTCCACAGGTTTGCCAGGAGCCTACTCCAGCAAGGGCCTCCTGTGGGTTCACAGCCTCCTCTCAGGCATCCACTTGCCCTGATGTGGGTCTCCTCCACAGGCTGCAGGTGGATCTCTGCATCCCCATGGACCTTCATGGGCTGTACGGGCACAGCTGCTTCACCATGGGCTGCAGCACAGGCTGCAGGGGTATCTCAGCTCCAACACCTGGAGCATCTCCTGCCCCTCCTTATCCACTGACCTTGGTGTCTGCAGGGCTGTTCCTCTCACATGTTCTCACTCTGCTTTTCTCTGGCCACAATGACATCTGCACAATAAGTTTTTTTGCCTTAAGTATGTTATCTCAGAGATGTTACCACCATTTCTAATTGGCCCAGCTTTGGCCAGTGACACATTCATCTTCGAAACTGCCAGAGATTGGCTCTTCTGGTCATAGAACTTCTCATAGAAGCCACCCCTGTACCCTTCCCTGCTACCAAAACCTGGCCACACAAACCCAACACACTATCTTCCCGAGAAAGCTGACTGGTTTTCAGGCTTCTGTAAATACCTGCAGTGTGATGTTTTTAAAACCTGCCTTGGAAAACCACCAGTAGTCCTTTAGTAGGCCTAGTACTCCAGAGTGAAAGAGCAGGCAGGACGTTCCTTGATGGACTGTCTTGCAGCCAATACCATGCTGGGGGCACGGTGTGTCCCTGTCCCTCATTGCACATGAATTGATTTAAACCCTGCTGTGTTGTGTTGGCATCTCTGAGAGCACATCTGGAGAAAACACACCTGCTTAAAAGTTTTTAGCCCTGCCTGCTGGATATGACACTGAATGTTGGACTAAAGTATATGAAAAGAATTGTCATGACTGGATGACTGAAAGGGTCACTTAATTTCGCTGAGGTTTATAAACTCACTTTTCCTCTCTTGGGCCAAGCCTTGGATTGGGTGGTGGGGACTTGTTTAAATAACACCAAGAAAATCAGGATTAAGTAGGAGCTGGAATTCTGCTTTGCATACAAGAATACCTTTTATCTAAACTGGATTTTTCCTCTGAGTGCATTCTCAGTTATGCGTACATCACATCATCCACGTCTATGACACATGATTGTTTTCTTCATAAATACCTCTTATAGGATAATCTCAAGGTCAGTAAAGTAGTAGATTGAAGAACTTACATGTTTTATTAGCTGAATGAAACTTCTTATTGGCTCCAGTTACATGACACCTGAAACATTTACAGAGGCTGCTTAGTGTTTACTGTAATCATGGTATTGTCTTTGTGCAATCAGAAAAATTAGATATGTAAGACCCACTAGTAGCTCTTCCTAATTCTCTTGTTAGTTGCCTGCCTGCAGCTCTTCCATGATTCTACTTTTTCCAGGACTGTAAAGTTTTCAAGCATCTTAAATTGCATCAAGCTGAAATTTGCACACTGGAGCTGCTAGATACACAGATGCTTCCCCATGGAAGTGTAATTAGCCTGGCTCTGTGCACTGCAGGGGAGAATTTTGCTGCAAAGGAAGGAAAAGGCTGCTGGTGTCACCTGCTCTGTCCTAACATTTCTATGTGTTTGACACTACCTTCCAGCCCGAATGAACTTCTATAGTAACCTGTCCAGAAAGGCTTCTATGATGTGTTGAATTTGCCTGCAATTTTGACATGGATGTTTTTCCATCTTATTATGGCACTAGAGTTAGGAACAAAATTGCTCTAGACACCCTCAGGCATCAGTTTAATGAGAGTAAGAAAGAGGTTTTCGATCCTCTGTTAAAATCAGCCAATGCAGATCCTGCTCCAGCGTACGTACTCTTTGAGCTGGGGTTGGAGTGTAAAAGTCATGGAGAGAAACAGTATCTCAGTGGAGTAATTCAGCATCTTACGGGTTTGTTTACAGCATTATAGCCAAACTTTAGGTTCTTCAGTTAGAAAAAGTTAAATGGGTTGAACTGGAGCTGTTGGAGACATCAAACTTGCTGCTAAAAAGTTTACGAAGGTCCACAGGGACTTTGTTATTGGTGTTAATTTCCATGGGATGATGTCAGATGCTTTGATGATAGGGAAGTAGAAATTTAAGGCAGCATGTTAATTGCATGACATTTTGTCTTCTTTTAATATCTCATAGATCTTAAGTGTTCAAGTATTCTGTACCTCTCATAGAGGCAAATGCTACTTCACTGGTTTCTCTATGGAAGCTCAAATCATCTTTCGATGAGTTTGAACTCTTCTACTTAGGGAGAAAGTAAAGTAAGAAGAAGGATGATAAAGGCTTTTAAAAGTGATTTTCATGGTCATGGATAAATCTGTGATTGCAGTTTCTTTGTGAATATCTCAAGGATAGTGCGGCTGTACTCCTGCTGTGCAGCTGCTGAACCCATTTTAACTTAACTCAAACTCTACTTAGAACCAAGCATAGATGTACTCAGATGTACTCACTGCGCTTCTACCAATGTATCAGAGGGAAAGGATCTTCATCTCAGGGTGTCACCACGTCAGTTAACTGAGATGATAAGCAGGCTGCCTTTTGCTGCTTCTTGGCTCTGGTTAAGACTGTATCCACATTAAAAAAATGGACCAGACTTTATTCTGGCTGGCCTGAGAGTTTGAACATTAATGTGAGAGCTGAGGTCCCATTTTACCTTTTGTGTGCTTCAGAAAGAAAACTGATTTAACTCTTGCACTCAATCCAGATGTGAAAGGTTGTCACCAGCATGTTTCTTGTAAACACTGAGACCCAAAATGACCGTTAGCTCCCAGAACCTGCCATTATAAAACTCTCTTGCTAATACAGTCCTCAGTGAACAAAGATTGCTGGCAAGATTACAAAGGTACCAGGGATGTGTTAAATAAAACCTAAATTGTGGCAGATTAAGATCATGTAACTACAAGAGAGCAAGGAGTGGCCTGGGCCGTTACACGGTAGCAGATTTTGGCAACTCCAGCATTGCAACAGTTCTGATTGTTTAGTTGCCAAGACTTGCTGTGCGACCAGTTCGGAGACACAGGTCTGTCATCTGTGAAACAGCCAAACTTTAAGGAGGGATGAAAGCCAATAGAAATTTTGGTGTTTTTTGTGGTTTTTTTCCTTTGCATTAAGGTATATAGCTAATGCAAACTAGATTAGGTAATAAATAATTTTAAGTGTGATTGCAATTAGACCACTTCTTAAGTATGGATTTAAATGCTTAATATTTTGTATCAGAGATTGCATCTTTTGTTCACAGTTGTTGAAAGAGGAGCACAGTAACTTTAAATGCGACAAAAAAAGGGAATGATAAGTTGCGTCAGCTATGACATTTTTATGAACATGAACAGAATAAATTCTTTCCTTGTCTGTTGTGTACGTATATATTGATGATAAAATTTTAAAATGTTTATTGTGTCAGAGATATCAATCAAATTCATGTAAGGAGCTATTATATCCCTAGTGATTACTAAAAGAACCTTCACAGAATGTATTTCATGAAGTCTTTAACTTGGAGACAAAATTTCTTCAGTATAAGTTTGACCGATGCTAAAGTTGTTTTAGAACTGGTTTACCCAGAAATAATCTTTCTTTCCAGGAACTGAGTGCAAGATTGAATATGTTCAGAAAATTCTTCAGAGCTATATCAGTGTGTAGGTATCTTCTCAAAGCACATCCCCATACTTAGCTCTGCTCCCTGGACTATCATCTTGTCTTCCCTTCTCCTTCCTTGTGTACACAGCAGTGTTAGTGGAGAGACGTGGGTGGTGGTCACTAAATGTCCTGTGTTCCTGGCCTGTGTTTGTGTCCCTCTTCTGTCAAATGCTGCTCTGCAGTTGAGCACCTTCTGTCTGCATAGAGTAGATTAATGGATCTTGCTGGATGAAGCACACAGATATGAGGGAAAGCTGCTAGCAGGTGGCCCAAGAATGGCTTTGACAGAAGAGACTAGCCTGTCTTTTATTATTCTAGCTACAAGCATGGGTGGATCCGATCCTGACAGGATTGGCATGACCGGCAAATGGGTAACAGTGGATGAGGAGACAGCTGAGGTATACAAAACTTTTTTGCTTCAGTTTTCAATGGCCAACTCTCTTCCAACACCTCTGCCACAAGTGGGCTTTAAGATAGGGACTGTGGGAGCGAAGTCCTTCCCAGTGTAAGTAAGGCTCGAGTTCATGACCACCTGAGCAACCTGAAGGTACTTTAGTTTTTGGGACCTGACACAATGTATCCCAGAGTCCTGAGGAAATTGGCTGAGGTAGCCACCAAGCCACTCTCATGATATTTGAAAAGTCGTGGCAGTCTAGTGGAGTTTCAGGTAACTGGAAGAAGGGAGACAATGCACCCTTCTTTAAAACAGGTAGAAAGGAAGATCCTGGGAACTACTGACCTGTTAGCATCACCTCTGTGTCTGGGAAGACCATGGAACAGATCTTCCTAGAAGGTGTGCTTAGGCACATGGAGAATGGGAAGGTGATTCAAGGCAACCAGCATGACTTCACCAAGGGCAAGTCCTTCCTGACTGACCCAGTGGCCTTCTGTGATGAAGTGACTCCATCAGTGGGCAGGGGAAGGGTCGTGGATGTCGTCTACCTTAATGCCTTTTTAGTAGGACCTGCTGTGGTAGGACAAAGGGTAATGGTTTTAAACTGAAAGAGAGTATATTCAAATTAAATACAAGGAAGAATTTTTTTATGACGAGGCTAGTGAAACACTGGAACTGATTGCCCAGGTACATGGTAGATGACCTATCCCTGGAAACATTCAAGGTCAGGTTGGACAGGGCTCTGAGCAACCTAATGCAGTGAAAGGTGCCACTGCTTATGGCAGGGGTATAGGATTAGATGGCTTTGAAGATCCCTTCCAACACAAAGTATTCTAAGATTCTATGATTCCATCTGACAACAGAGGATAAGGACAACCTTCTTCTGCTAGGTTTGCAAAAGAATTAATAACTTCATTAAATGAACCAGCAAAATTAGGAACTTCTAAGTATTTAAAGGTTATTTATGTCTGAAACAAGATCTATGAGTAGCAGGAGGAAACATACTTTTTGTTTTTCACCAGTGTTTAGAAATTTTTTGTCTTGAAGGGAAGATTATTCTTGTCAGAATTTGTGTCATTGTCACTTCTGATCAGGACAGCACAGTACCCATGGGGCTTTACCACTCAGCAAATATGTTTGCTGTACTACTTCATGTTCAAAGCAAGTATTTTTTTTCTTTTTTTCTTTTCTCTCTCTCCAGTCCTTCCTATAGACTAACTGGTCAAAGCTTCTAGCCATTAAGTTGTACATATACATAAAAATTTACCATATAAATCTCTTCTGGGAGACTACCTATTTTAATGGGATGAGAGAACCTGACCCTACTGAACTGTATTATGTGTTATTTGCCTTCTGGCTGTGAATACCATTAATGCTGTACATTTACTGTACTTGCTGTATATATATTTTCAAGTAGATGTCAGGTATCTGAGTCAGCCGCTGACTTTCTTGTCAGAGAGCTGCCTCATGGACGAAGGCATTGGATGATTGTAGAAGTTCCTAGTGGAAGTGCATTAACTTGACTGCTTCAGACTAGTAGGGTGAAGACAAGAAATGATAGAAATCTCTGAGAAGTCCTTAAGTGGATTGTTCTCCTATTGCATCTACCCTTTTTTCAAATTGTGCCACGAGTCATGTAGATATTCCTGGGGCCTTGGGGTCAGCAACCAGAACAAACTTGGGTGAGTCATGAGTGCTTAGCAGCTCTGAAAATGAAAAGCCGTATGGACCAAGGAGACTGTTGATGCAGAGTGCAAAAAATCCCTCTTACGTGCTGGTGTTAAGATAACTATGTAAATCAATGACCCCATAAAAGAAATAGGCCTGAAATAGTAACCTCCTTCAATATAAAGTAAGCCCCGTGAAATCAGCACCAATGGTTCCTCTGATCCTGGCAAGAAGGCTGCCAGTGCCAAGAGTGTGGCTTGAATCCCTTGTTACTCCCCCATTTGACTTCGTACTCATGATTTTGTGTAGGCAGTCGAGAGACATGTGTGATTCTCATCACAAAACCAGATCTTGTTTATGTTCATCCTTTGTAGGTGTTTTTCAGTAGTCCTGCCACTATTCTGAAAATAATTTTTTTAAAAGATTTTAAGGGAGTTCACCACTTATTTTCAAAGACATTGAGCCTTTTTGGGGAATTTGATTGGCGGTACCTCCTCTTTGCAGTGGTGTGCTCCTATTACATTCCTGCAAAGTGGCTACGCTTATATGACCATTTCCTCCTTTTCTGCCGTGGTTTTGACATTTTTGAAGTTACCTACCAACATCTCTGTGAGCCTGTGTCCTTGAGCAGTTCCTCTAACTAGCTGCACCAGGTGAGGGCAAAAAACCACGAGGTAATACAGAATCTGCAAACCTAACACACATGTCAATGACTCCTTCTTCAAGTAACACAAACCCTATACCCTGTGACTTTACGTCTGTACCCATAATATCTTCCCATGTGTTTTGTACATATCTTAGCATTTTTAAGCCTCACTAAACAAGAAGAAGGGATACTTCAGGATTTCACCACATACTATATGTACCATGTACATATGAAGAAACTGGCCTCCTCTTTCCAGATTTATCTTTGGAGTGAATTTCCAGGCTTGTGGTCACCACAACCACTTATGCAGGGAGAAATTTAGCGTAATTTTTAAACCAGGTTACTCAAAAATGGATAAAAACCATATTAGTTGTAGATTCTGGGTTTTTACTCCTTCCTGAAACACAAATGCTGGTGGAGAATAAAAAAGGGACCAAAGAAGTGTCCTGCAAGCCAGTCTATGGAGAAGCATAGACCCTTCAACCAAAATGAAACATATCCACTACCTATAAAATCATCCGTTGCAATTTTCAGCCATAACTGAAAAATTCCTTCCTGTTATGTTACATTTCTGTTGGTTAGATTAAGGATGAGGAGTAGCATTTACCAGACGTAGAAGTATGTTACAGCTCCTGCATTTTTTCTTTCCTAAATTGCCTCTTAAACCTGACCTTTAAAGAAGAGCTACTAAAATTTCTTGTTTAATCAACTGGTAGAGCCGGCTCTTTGGCTCTTAGAGCTGATGTTTGCCTACCTTATCTTCAGGCTGTTCTTGAAACTCAGGTCTGGTCTCTTGGCTCTTCTAGGTGCCTTTTCTTTCCAAAAGGAGTAGAAATCAGATCTAGGATCTTTTGAGTTTAATCTGAATTTGTAGGAGAGGGCAGACTCTGTGGGAGATGATGCTTCACAGATCTGTGAGCGTGCTGGCGCCGTGTGACAGCTGGAACCATTTTGGGCAGAAAACACTTTTACATATCAAAACTGAAGATAAGTTGTCTATGCTATTTGGAAATGAATGCATAGCACTTGTGGGATGTATGTGGGTTTGCAGGTAGACTGTGGCAGGGAGAGAACAAATAGGTAGTGAGACAGTATTATAGCAATATATGAAAGATTCTTGGAAGAAGAGATAAAAACATGCAGGCTTTCGTGCTGCCTTCTTTTTAATGGGTGCACAGGTGTGGTGTTAGCCTAGCTGTACCCTTAAGGATAATGTATGATGTTGGAAAATGGACATCCAGCACAGACTTTTCACCAGCTCACTAAAAAAATGTTCACTACCCAGAGCATCATACAGTTTTTCCTCACCTTAATAATTCTGTGATTTGAGATACGCTGGCATAATTAACATACTAGTCTATTTTACTCCTAATTCCTGAAAATGTTATCACAAGCAGAGTTATTTACTTATAGCTTTTTATAAGGTTAAAGCAACCCTTTAGTTTGCCTAGCAGCAGTTCTCATTAGTATTCAGGAGCAGAAAGATACAGTAAAAGAGACCAGGTAGCATATATGACAGTGCCTGTTTCACTATATATTGAATTATTAAAGAAATATTTTCATTATATCTAAGATAATCACATATGCAGAATATCAAGGTCACTGCATGAGAGTGTTAAGGAAAAACAGTAAATGCCACAGATAACTAATTTATCTCTCAGGAATGTTATTTCACATGCTGACACATTTTCCTCTTTATCATCAATCTATAAGACTGAGTTCTGTGAAGTGCTTTAATTAACCTATCATCATGTATTTATTTATGGTGTCTCCAAATGATGTTATCAAAATACAAGAGTCTTTTTTTCTAACTCCACTCTATAAAATATCCTAAGACTTGAATATTTTACAAACAAATATTTTCAAGCCTATTTTATATGTTTATCTCAAAAAGCTGTCAAACTTTAATTGCCAGCAGCCAGGGAAAGCATATAGTCTTGAAAAGTAACAAGTCCCTGTTACTTCTTTTCATCTGGCTATCTGATAAAATTCCTTTAAAATTAGTATTCAACACCTCAGAATCCATGCACACAGAGCTGGTATAATTTGTCTTTCTGACACACTTAACCCAGCAAGTGGGTTCCTTAGTCTCTTTGATAGAAGAGTAAGATTAAAGGTAATTATTTCACTTTCTTTAAGACTTTGCACAGTGATACAAGAACCACTACTCATCCCTGCAGTAGGTCAGATCAAGCTTATTCACTCGCTGCGAGTTTGATTTAACATGAGTAGAATGGTGATATGAAAACCATTTGAAAAAGCTAGATATTATTTCCCATAATTTTATAAATGTTATCTGTGAAAACATTTATGTAACTGTATACAATCTGGTAAAATCCTTTTACCAGCCCAAGATTTTTCTTTTTCTTAATTGCCTAGGAAGAAAACTGTCTCTCATTGATTCTATAGTAAGTGTAAGAACACCCTTTGCTAAGTGTTGACAGTATGCTCAGCCTTAGTTCATACAGAAAGATACGTGGTTAGTAGCCAAAGCAGCAGATAATAGCAGCTTCATCTTTCGAAAATCACATTTTAAAAACTCATGTGTTGCATTCGAATACTTGCTATGGTTTGCTTTGGGAATGTTAGTTTTTATCAGTACCGTGAGGCTCAGGAACTCAGTCATTAGTGCTATGTTCAGTCTCACACTTGCATCTGATTGTAAAGTTTGAGAGTCAGTGTTATCAACTTCTAATGATGCCATCTCCTGGTGACTGGTGCCTGTGCCGATGTTTTTACTGAGGAGCAGTACAAAGGAGATGGAAAATAAACAGTAAAACCAACAGGACTGATGAAAACATGACTGAAGTAGGAGTGTGTGCATGGTAAGGGTTTTGCCTTGGAGAATGGAGCCGGACTTCAGTGGCAGATACTTTGTTAACTGTCAGAAAATAATCCATCAGTGTGTGAGTTGCTGAGGGCAGCTTCATTCTTCCTGTGCACTTGTACAGTGCTCAGCACAGAAAAATATCAGCCTTGGTCAGGGCTTGTAGGCACACTAGGGGTTACACGCTGCAAATAATATAGCTGTGTTTTAACGCAGTGATGTTGATTGCAATTCATGTACATGGCTTTTAATGTTATTGTTTACAATGAATCAGTGCACAGCTAGCTAATAATGCCTCATCTTCTCTTGTTTTCTTCAGGATTTCTCTTTCTTCACTTGTGGAACCTCCAGTGATTGTGACATCAAAGCCTGCTCCAGAACTCCCCTCATTTGCTGGACGCGCACACCAACATGCATGCCACGGTGCCAGACTTTACAGACTTTTAACAAGCAGCCTTTCTGCAAATATGGAGTGAATCTAAATTCTTTACACTGGTGTTAACACTGGCATGTTTGTCTCCTGGTGAAAGCTACACTGTCTGCATTGGGGTACATTTGTGTAAAACAGTGAAAATGGCTCTGTCAGTTCAACAAACTTGTGGGCCTGCATATCTTCCCATGTGATCCTCTGGGAGAACAACTTACTCATAACTCTTGCTTTCATAATGAACACAATTTGCTACATTTTTCATTGTAGCACTTATTTTTGTATCTTAAATCATGCCTGTATTTTTCTTCCCTGAAACTTCTAAAAATTTCAATATCCTTTACAAAGAGAAGATGACAAAATGCTAAGCAATATTCCATTAATGGTGCCACTACTGCAAAGTAAATAATGATCTTTTTCTCTTGTTCCCATGGGATTTTGTACTGCTTAGATACTACAATGGAAATTCATGAGCAGATTTTCTGCCCACTGGCATTTAGTTTTTACACTGTCTCTGCATGTTGAAGTCTCCTTTTGAAACTGACTGACAATCTTTGTAACTAAGCTGTAACATTAAAGCGCTGATTACGTAACTGGTTTTGGCTTGTCTAACTGTGGGCTCCTCTTCACTTTTGCTGCATGGCTCTGCTACATCCCTCTGTCAGCAAAGATGGCCTATCTGGAAATTAGGCCAATAGAATGAGAAAAGGACATTTTAGATGGATAAGTGAGTGGACCTGTCTGACTGTGGATGATATCAGTACAAAGGGGACAGTAGACACCTGCCTTTGTGGTCCTGTACTCAAACTACTTGAGAAAGTTGCAATATTGAGTATATATACTTGGCTTCTGGAATTCATATTTGCTACTTAGTTTTACCTGGGTGGGTGATTACCTGTTCTAGCTGTTGGACGGGAGTTTGGCCTCTGTATATTTCAGCACTGTTGCACTTTGCAGTTGTTTTTGGTTAGCATAGTTAATGATAGGCATATCATATGTGCTTAGATAAAAGAAGAACACGGCATAGGAATGTACTTAATTGGCTTTTGTTACACGTTATTGCACTGCTGGAGACTTACCGCACATTGTATCTGCACGAGTCTTTTTCTCCACTGAGTTGCTTCTCACGTGTCTCACACTCTCACACAGAGAGTGCTGGGGTAGAGCCTCTGTGAAGAACAGTGGAAGGCAGAGACACAGAGCAGGGAACATGCTTCTGTATTTCTTATTTCGCCTAAAGACTGATGTTAAAAGCAATAAGAAATTTCCATCTCTGTTACCAATATGCATCATAAATGCTATTGGCACAATTTAGCAGACCAACATCAGCCTAACAGACAGGAAAACAGATCTCAATTCATTTTAACGTCACATGGCCTCTGTAAGGTACCTTCAAAGCTAATTAAGGTGTACTGGCTCTTTGTTTTCTGGGAGAGATTTCCTCCTTGTACAAGGAGTAGCTTCAACACTGGTGCTGTTCAAACAAATTTGAGGTGAGGAAACATAAGTCTGGGACTGGAAAAACAAGGCTGACATGTAAACATGGGACTTGACAAGTCTGATAATCTTTTGTCTTTTTTTTTAAGTTTTTGGTCCAGGAAACACTCTTTAGTTCATGTACAGAATCAGGTGGGGAGGTTCTTTGACACCAATTTCTCTTTTTGATCCTGACTCTCTGCTTGTTCTGTATAAAGATGCTCTTGCAAATATTGTCTTTTCAGCATTGTACCACTTCTTTATCTTTAATTAAATTTTTTCCTTATACTTCTTTTCATACTTTTTGAAAGGACATAATATCAGTGATTCAAACACATGAAGCACAGTTTTCCCCACAAAACTTTCTAGAATTTGACTAGAGCTTTTGTGTTAGCACAGGAGACAGAATTATCTGTTTCTTTGGTGTGTATATATATATATGAGATTTTTTCTTGTTTATAACCTTTTGTAATGATTTATAAGTAGGATGAATCACATGAAACTTTCTGTTTATTGGTAAGATACAAACATCATGTCGTAGAGAACAGGCAAAAAGACACATTGCTAATAAGAGATGCAGGATGTTATGTGCCGTGGCTATAAACGAATTTAGTGTTCAGTACTGTTTTGCTGTCCAGTGACAGAAAACTCTGTATGGATTGGTTGAAAATGTCTGTCATAGTCCTGTCAGACCCAGGCCTTTGATTTGGAACTTCACAGGTTGTATGTCTATTTCTGCTCACAGAAAGCCAGTGAAAGGCGACAAGCTCTGCCTCAGACAAAGTGCGAAGCTCAGAGAAGTATCTCAGCTGTCAGAGAAAGAGATCTGAGTCCTTGGGACCAGCTGCTGGAGGCTCAGCTGGACAGTGTACTTCCTTTAACTCTAATGCCAATGCCTTTCCGGCTGTTTGCTTTTGAGCCTGTACCAGTGCTTCTGTCCTGGTAGTACATTCCCAATATTTCATCCAAACATTATTAAACAGATAATATCTGAACTGAAGCCTCACAGGCTGGATTATAAATTGTAGTTTTGTAAAGATATGGTTGGGCTGCAGCAGATGAAGAGAGCTGCTAATGAAAGCTATTTCTGTGCCAGCATGTACCTGAAGACAAATGCTAGAACCAACATGCATAAGGCATCTGGTTGTACTCCAGCGACATATGGCAGCTTCATGACCTTATCAAGTCACTCTCACAGCAGCATAAGCCAAGGGCAAGGTCAATCAGCCAAATGTGGAGGGAATTACAGGTTTTAATATCTTCTCTGACCAAGAAGGTGCTTTGCAATCACAAGGAGAACTCACAAAGCTGGGTAATTTTGCAGAGGGCAAATATACAGCTGCTGTGTTGTCATTAAGTCTCCCATGCTTGTACATGATCATGCTGTAAAAGATGAGGCAGACAGTGAATTACAGGTGATGAGTGCAGTGTAGCTAGATAGGCCTCCACAAGACATACAGCTGTAACTTTGGACAATGTTCCTAAATATATGGTTTAACATTTAGGTTCCCTTGTGTGGATACAGGAGATGGACTTGATGAGCCTTGTAGGTACCTTCCAACTCAGGATATTCTATGGTTGTGTGATTCTGATTCACAGGGCTGCTCAATATATGAACCAGCCTGCTGTACTCTATTACCCTCCCAATAGATGGAAGACATAATATAAAGTTGCTGTATATTTGCTCAGGTGTATGAAATTTGTTGGTGTAATGACTCAGATGTAAAGCCTGCTGACACACTATGGGAGTCAATGAAAGATGAATAGCAAAATACAACCTTAGCAATCTCAAATACGCCAATTAAAACCAAAAAGAACCCCCAAATAACTCTGGATAAACAAGTGTGGGAAATTACTTCTAATTCTGTTTTGGATGGCTTTTTCTGTAGGTGAGAGAAGGCTATTGACACCTACAGGTACCATTAACACTTCTTGGGGCAACAGAAATCCCTATCTCCTTGGAATAAAGTCACCTCAAGAGATAACCATCAGCTACTCAAAGAGACATGTAAGTGACACTTCCTCAGTATCTGATACCTGAAAGTTAGCTTTCCAGGTTTGTATGTGCACCCTGGTGCACTACATGGCCTTATGCAAAACGAATCCCTTCCTTTAAATGGGCAGTGTGCTAAGGGCAGATGGCAGCATCCCCCTGCAGATCTGTGCCTAGCAGCAGAGCTCCATCTCCAGGGCTCTTGGCCACAGAGAAGGCAGCCTGTGCACCACACTGCTGCCCGATCTGGGCCCTTATCAGCTGTGGCACGCCCCTAGGAGTGATGGAGGCTGGAGCAATTGCAAGGGTGAAGCCACGGAGGCCAGCTGCAGGCGGCACCATTTGTTTTAGTTCTGGAGTCAGCTGTGAGGAGGAAAAGATCTAGGGCTCTGGGGCTCTGTGGATCATCTGATAAATACTTCTCTTTGGGGGTCTTCCCCCTGCCCAAATGTGGCTGCATATAGAGAAGGCACATGCGCGAACTTCCAGCGACAGATGTCTACTTTGCTGGGATGTGCCATGTTTGACAGAGTGGTCTGTGAGTTAGCATGAGGCTGGAGAGTAAGCATTGCTGTTTGCTATAAACAAACCTTAGCAAAGTGCCTGTAATTGCACTGTTAGAAGGTTGGCCAGGCCTAGATGGCAACAGGGGAGGAAAATAATGCTTTCTTTTATCTGTTCTTGCAAACAGCTGGAGACAGATAAAAGCGGAGACAGTTTGAACCTAAGCAAAGATTGTGACTGTGTGCTTTCCTTTGTTCCTCGGTGCTTTCTGTTTTCCTCCTAAGTTACATTTTTATTTGCTAATGAGACTATGCATAGGACTGCTTCTGCATGTTTTTTCTTTTCCCCCTTTTCTTGTTTTTCTTTAACTTAAGGAGATTCCTGTTATTCTTCTAACTCAACTCCTGTGGCTGCCTCTGCTTCAGAAGCGTGCAAGGACAACAGACTGTACTTCCTTCTGCCTATGCCTCACCAACTTCCAGACCTCTGACACAAAGATGAGATGAACATCTTCCGCAACTAACTGACACTGAGGGGGCAGTTTTGCCTTAATATGGTTCATTTAAACCGTCCTGAAGCAGAATTTTCAGATTCTCCAGTAACAGAATGCAATGGATAAGATAGAGAGAAAAGGAACTGTTATCTTAAAAACAAACAAATAAACACCTTCTGTTTTTTCTTCCAGAGAAAATTTTGGAATTCTGGCATTCAGAGTCACTAATAAATTGCACTGATATTATTAAAATACTTACGCATCTAAGGTCCCCATACAATACTTTGGGACTGCAGAAACGGAACTGTGCATCTAATTTGATGCCCTGCACTAATGTTGTGGTGCAGCAGGAAAATGTTTCTTTGCTAGACGTTTCAGTTGCTCTGATTCTGCAAGTCAGACCAACCTAATAATGAATAGCTTCATCAGGGTGACTCGTGCAGGCACATAGACTCATCTACATAGGGAGTTATTCCAGTTCAGTTTTTCCTGACTAAATCTGCTGTGGGTGTTACTGAAACAGAAATAGCTGTTCTGTTGTAAAACCTGTATTAAAACACTTTTCTCTTTTGTTAATTGCAATCTTTAATGGCTCTGTATATTTACTACAGGGATAAAAAATAAATATTACTTCAGATGTATTTTTACTGTACTATGTATTTTCCACATATCTTGCTGTTTTCCTTTAAAAAGTAAAGACTATTTGAAGCACATTACAAGCTGTATTGCCTACAGACTTCTCAGGTATGCTTTATGGCAAACCAAGATGACTTCACAATGGCATTCCTGCAATTTCAGCATCTGTTAAATAAAGGCACGACTGTTTTCCTCCAGCTGTTCTCCTTGATATTTAATTATCCTAAGTTGGTCTGTGGAAACACAGGCCGACGGGTACAGACCACTTTGTGTGAATTAATGAGAAAAGGACCATTTCTAGTCTAGTGTATCTTATGTGAAAAGTGAGAAGCCTTGTTTTTCAGCACAAGTCTAGAATTTGGAAAGGAGCAGTCTGAATACTTGCAATATTTAACATGGATATGTTTTTACAGAATGACTCCCTGTAAAAATCTGAGTAGTCGTAGATTTGAAGGCATTCACTATATTATGTCATTTGTTGATGATGCATCCTTCTCTGTTCAAGAACTGGATTGTCTTCATTTATGGCAGCAAATAAATAAAAAATTATAAGAATAAAATGTATTGAACTTTTGAAAGACTTATACAATTTTCTTCATGAGTAATGTCTTTTTAATCAATAAAATTATGAATCTGATTGTTTCTATGTGGTACCTCCATGTTTAAAGGATGAAGATGCATTTTAGGTTTATCTTTGCAATTTTTTTCAATGCACTTACATGTTCAAACATTTTGTATTTTACAGCCTAGATATACTCATTTTTAAATTATATATAAATCAAGACAACTTTGCTATAGAAAAAGTTAAACAAAGTTGCTCTTTGCTGACATTTTAAAAAAGAGGAACTCGTATTTCTAGGATGTGAAATATGAATATTTCCCAAAAGACAAATAACCATCACTTATGTGTTCTTAATATACATATGAATCCTGCCTAAGGTTATGCATATGTACAATTTTGCTGTAATAAATAAGAATAAAAACTAAAAGACTGTGTAACTTTTACAGTTCTCTATGTTAGGGCTTGAAAGATACCTACTCTTAAATCCCTGCTTATGTCTTCAGATTTCTGATTGCTCATTCTACTCTGCACTTTTCTTACAAGATACAATATAATGACAAATGGTAGATAAGAATTTTCAAGTTTAAATAAAGCTAAACAAAGTTTTCAGAAATGACATGAGTTTTATTTGTTAAAATAGTTGTACTGTGTACAAAAGAAAATACTATAACTTACAATACTTCAGGCATAGAATATTGGGGGGGATTTCCTTCCACTGGAAGAGCAGTATTTTAGAAATAAAGAGTCGTTAGAATCAGACATTGATAGTAGTATTAATATAATAATATAATAATAAATACTTCACATTCATATAATCTGAATTTATAATAACCCAGCTATTTCAACATTAACTAATACATCTTGATCTGCCTCAAACATGTAGGTAGAAGAGTCTTCTGTAACTCATAGAAGAAATGTATGATTCATGGTGAGGGTTATATCAACCCTGAGATATTTTCCCTCATCCAGTTTCACAGCTGCAGGCTAGCAGAACTCCAGGAGGATGGTGAGCAGGCAAGTGACTGAAAACACTGTTTGCTGTAATCTTAACCCACTAGAATACAGTCTGATAATTTCCTCCTTTTCCGATTTCAGTTCTTAAAAAAAAAAATCAAGAAAATAAAATGGTTAATGAGTAAATATGTAAATTTGAAAACATAAGGATTTTCAACCTACTTGAAAAGTCCTCTGACATCTCACAGGTACTTAAGTTAAAGGTATCAGCTGTTAAAACCAATCAAAGGGGCTATTCTCAGGGGAGAGATGTAAATAGATGTCCCATCAATGATCGTTTGAGGAGCAACTGATAGCACTTATCAGCTCTTGCAGGCATTAATCTCAGAATAATCAAGAGTAAATACCAAGCATAAGCAAGAGGAAGAACTTCACAAGAGGTAAGCACTCAAGCCTGAGTGTCGGCTTTTAACCCTTCCTTCAAGTGACTTCGCTTTTAGCAAAAGCAGAAAAGCCAAACCCTCATGTGCACGAAAGCCACTGAGTCCCTGCTCAGAGGATTCTCCACTGAGACCTTTACTGTCTTCCTTAAGATGAGCTCAATAGCAGTAAGCAGTAGACTGCTTTTACAGAGCGTGGGAGGCCTATTACGTCTTTTGCTCCTGTAATGAGGAACAGTAAGGCTGATTCAAAGGTGAACATGTTAAGAGTTTAACGAGCAAGCTGTGTGCCACATATAACTTCTCAATACAGCAAACTTCAAGGAAGAAGTGGTTCTCCTGGTGGATTTTAATTTTTTTTTTTTTGTCTAGGGTTGCAAAGATAGGAATGTCACCTTTCTAATGTTTTGATTTACATCTCAGTTGGTGCTACAACTCAGAAGTCACAGCTTCAAGGCGCTGATACTCAGGTAGGAATCTGGTCAGGAAAAAAGAGCCTGCTTGGGGTGCAAAGGAATCTTGAAACTCTTTAGGTCTATTGTTTCCTTACCCTCCTAACTAGTGACATAACTAGTTAGCACAACTGAAGGAAAGCATACGATGGGACTAAGATATTATGGGTGGAAAGAATATTTTGCGTTGATTTTGCCACTGAAGAGAAAATATTATTAAATGCTTATTAATGGTCTCAAGAGTATTGAAAACAGTCTGGATCAGTCAGTTGTCCATGGAAAATAATACCAGAAAAGTAGTTCTTTAAGTCTTTATGATAGTTGATTCACTGTTTTCAAAAATATTCAACCATTTATTCAGGGAATTTCACAGGCTGATATAGAAAGACTTGACTTAAAATTATATGGTGCTTTTGAGGAGACTAGATAGCACTACTTTACAATGTTCAGTGTAATGGCTACCTATTTTTTTGAGTGGAGTGTGCTCAGTCTTAGAAGTCATACAAGAATATTCTGAAGATTGGGATACAGATCTTAAAATAAGATTCAGTTTAGTTTTGTGTCGTTTATGTATTATGACTGATGATTCTATGTGTTAAGTAGCTTGAGTAAGTTTTCAGTACTTTTTTCTCTAGTGTAACACTGGTTTCTACTTCTACCACATCTGTATACACTACTGGTTTTTCTCTTTATTTAAGAAATATTTGTATGCTTGGATTTAGTTTAATTGCAGAAATTGTCCTGGTTAAATGCGAAGTCATAGACGTGTACAGATTTTGAAGAACAAAGAAGTATTTAACCTCTGTAATTTTCAACTAGAACGGTGGAAAGTTTCCAACTGCACAGAATTATAAAGATCTAAAAATGTGTTATGTGATGTGCTATAAGGCCAAGAGAAGTGTTTTTTACTGTCTCATTAAGGCATTGTCTGAAGCAAAGCAACCCACTGTAGAAGTCTAACTAGTGTACATGCAGCATCCTCGAGTACCCCAACACTGCAGAAGGCAATTCTGTCACCCACGGGATAGAAATATTTGATTTAAGGCCATTTCTTACCACAGTTACTGTGCATTATTTCTGAGAGACAGTTCAGAGTACCATAGCCGCACCGACAAAGCCAACAGCCCTTCAGCACCCAGATGCCGTGGGCAATGCTGCCGCAGTTGCTGTCAATGACAAGGGAGACATTTGGTACATCCCTGACCCCACCACACAATATAACCATCCAGACCACGTCACTCATATCCTCTGATTTTGGTCTGTTTTCTTTTTACCTTAGCCGCTCATCATGTTCACAGTATCTGCCAGTGAAGTGCTTTTGGCAGGCACAGAAAGTCCCCAGGATACAAGTCCCTCCATTTTGGCAGCAGTGTCTGTTCAGTTTTTTACCTGCAAGACAATATTACAGAGGTTAACAAGCATCTCAGGGGCTCTGAACCTCACCTTTTCCTCACTTGTTCACTCAGGTCTCCTCAGTTCTCAAAGTCTCTTAAGGATATCTACTTTTATTGTCTTTAGAGACAATAAAATTATATGCCTGTTAGGAATGTTTGTTCAGCTAAACCCAGTTTGTTTAGTTAAGGATTAGAAACAAGCTACCAGGGATTACAGGATGGTGAAGAAGCAACGCCTGGCAAATCCTGTAGCAGCAGTGTGTGCTCAAGTGAAATATTTACTTTGACAGACACAGGTTTCAATCACACTTAGAAATGAGGCATTTTTACTGGGAAGTGATGCTTATTTTGGAATAAAGAGGTTTTGTTACTGGGAAGTTACTTGGTTTTGGGGGGGGTGGGGGGCCTGTGGAATGCTCCCTTATGCCTTTCTCGGAGACCTGGGATTGAGCACCAATCTAAAAGTTCATATGTGTGGGAGGAAACAGAAAATTATATTTTTTCTGTTAGTACTGTTGCTTTCAGGCAGCTCAGCCCTTTTTTTATAAAATTAACATTTTTTTTGTCATGAAATACGGTGAATTTTAAAAAATTAACAGAATGTTACAAAATTTCACAGATGCTTTTGTAAACAAAAGGGGCCAAACCCTTCTTCATTCTTAGTATCCTTACTTATTTTTCCTTAACACATTTTGCAAGTGAGAGATCTTCAGTTCTACCTTAAATTTTTATCACCATTTACTAAGTGGCCACCAGTATAACTTAAATGAGTGGCCACAGAAAACCAACAGGCTGGAATTTTCCAGGACAACAGTTAAAGCACTACTATATTATATTTTTAAAAAGCAATTTTATGTCATTGCTTACATAAATAATGTTACCTACTCTCTGTAATTCCAGTGAAGGGTACAAATGACCTGGAACTTTGCTGCTTTCTACTTTCATAACTCTGATTCATGTCACTGAGAGTATTTATAAAGGTCTCTTCGTTCTTGGGCTGCTGCTTTTGTGCTGTGTCATTGAGATTTTTCACATCTTCTTTATGTTCTTCTTTTTCAGGGCCTTGACAAGAAGTGCAAATATGGAAGGGAAGCGTAGTTAGTAATGAAGAAATGCACACTGTAAATGTAGAGGAGAAACAGGGCGGGGTGGGGAGAAACACGAAATGTCCCTTACCTTTTTCTAAATGAACAGCCTTCCAGACTAGAGTCACAGTGAAAAGAAATCTGGAAAAAAAAGAAAAAAAAAAGAAAGAACTGAAATAAATTTGTGCTAATAAAACACAAACACTAAAACGGATGGTGAGAGTGTGAACTTCTAAAAGAAATAAGTATCCCTGGCTAGAGAAGGTCCCTGGCATCTCAGGCAAACTTACCTAATTTGATTTCCCCAGTACATTTTCCTGCAGCCTGGAATACCCGTGAGATCCTCTGGGAGAGCTTGAGCAGAAGGAAGATGTCCAGAGCCCCTTACTGAGGGCTGTTGTATGCGGCAGTCCTCACACCGCAGACACCGATGGAAAGAGAAGGCAGGACTGACGAAAGTTTTCTCTTGCTGTCCAGCTTAGCGAGGCTCAGTCCCCAGCCGCTGGCTGAGCCCTCGCCGGGCGCCTGGAGCGTCTCTCCGGGCTGGGAGTCCCAGGCCAGCCCCCGATTTACACGCACTGCTGAAGGGTGGAGCGAGGTGGGGCACCTACTGCCGGGGGGAGACTGAAGGGCCCATGAGCGCAACTAAGAGCCCAAGGCAGGAAGATCTCACCTCCAGTGTATTTCTCAACACAGAAGACTTTGCACCACCATACACTGCATAGGAAAAACGAACGAACGAACAAACAAACAAACAGACACTGTTCTGCAGAACTGCAGTAGGAATGTCGTGAACTGGAGCAGGTACATATAAGGAAGGTTAAAAAGCCTCGACTCTACCTACATGCCTTATCTCTGCCAGGATTTTCTGCCGGGGATCTGCTTTATAGGATTGTACCTCTTTGCAGCAGAGATCCTTAAAACCTTCTTTAGAGATTTCTACTGAAAATACTAGAAAAAGCAGTATAAGGTCCTCGACAGAGGATTGTTGTCTCCCCAGAGCTGTAAATAACCTTTTGGAACATTTTCTGAAAATTTTTACTGTTAGTAAAATTAGGCCCATTAGTGAGTATTCCCAGTCTGAGTTTACACAGCATCAGCAGATATCTAGATATAATTTACCACGTGTACTGAAATAGGCTAGGACCACTCACATGGCTTTACTATGGCTCACTATCATCAGCAAAAGAACTGCAGCTGGTCAGCGCTAAAAAAGCAGCTCTGGGTAGGCTTTTCTCATCATGGTCCCACATTTTGTACCACAGAGTGCACGCAGCCTTTACTTAAGTTGTGGCAGGAAACTGCAGCAGTACAGCCTGTTTTGTTTTGGAGGGGCATGCAGAAGAGGGATGTTTTTGCTGCGTCACTGAAAACCAAACTAGTACAAGTTTCACCTTAGCTAGATACAAGATCATATCACAAGTATGGGTCAGACCCTCACTGAAGAAATGGCTGCACAGACTAAAGACATTATCATTCCTTGTTTGTAAGTCTCCGTGGCTGTCGCTTGTCAGATTTGCCTCACCTGAACTAATGGTTTGGAAGCTGTGATCACTTCTCATCCAATTTGGTACAAGGGCTGGCTTAATTTACGATGATAGCTGTCCTAATTAAAGTCAACCCTCTTGGCACAAAAGCAGATGGAGAGTGTTTTGAGGACATGTTCCCTTACACAACTGCACACAGAGTGGGTAAGAGGCAAGAGAAGTTGGAAACCATCGTGAAGTTAGAAAACTATGGCCTAACTGGTATGGAAACACTGGGAAAAAACATACAACTGAAGCATTGCAATCGAGAGCTACACGCTATTCAGAAGCTCTTTATCTCCAAATTGGAGACACCTGGATTTGATGGATGGACAGTTCAGTGGATAAGGAATTGGCTGGCTGGCTGCAGCCAGAGAGTTGTGGTCAATGGCTCTGTGTTGAGGTGGAGGCTGATGATGAGTGATGTCCCTCAGTCTCTGTTTTGGGACCACTGCTCTGCGGTGTCTTCCTCAGTGACACAGACAGTGGGATCGAGTGCACCCTCGGCAAGTTTGCGGATGGCACAAATCTGAGCAGTGCAGTTGACACAACAGAAGGGTGGGATGCCATCCCAAGGGACCTGGACAAACTTGAGAACTGGGCCCATGAGAACCTTATGAAGTTCAACAAGTCCAAGTGCAAGGTGCTGCACCTGGGCTGGGGAAATCCCAGAGATGAGCACAGACTGGCAGAACTTATTGAGACCACCCTTGTGGAGCTGGGGATTCTAGTGGATAAAAACTCTACATGATCCAACATTGTACGCTTGCATACCAGAAAGCCAAATGTGTCCTGGGCTGCATCAAAAATTACGTGTACAGCAGGCTGAAGGAGGTGATTCTGCCCCTCTGCTCTGCCCTTCTGAGACCCTCCCCGGAACACTGCATCCAGCTCTGGGGTCCCCAGCACAGGAAGGATGTGGACCTGCTAGAGTGGGTCTAGAGGAGGCCACAAGGTGTTCCGAGGGATAAAGCATCTCTCCTATGAAGACAGGCAGAGAGATTTGGGGCAGTTCAGCCTGGGAAGACCTTGTTGTGATCTTCCAGGACCTTAAGGGAACTTGTGAAAAGGAGGATGAGGGCCTTTTTATACGGTTAGATAGTGACAGGACAAGGGGCAATGGTTTTAAACTGAAAAAGGGTAGGTTTAGATTAGATATTAGGAAGAATTCTTTACTGTGAGGGTGCTGAGGTTGCCCAGAGAAGCTGTGGATCGCCTATCCCTGGCAGGGTTCAAGGATAGACATGATGGTGCCTTTAGCAATCTGGTCTAGTGGAAGGTGTCTCTGACCACGGCAGGGGGGTTGGAACTTGACGATCTTTGGGGTCCCTTCCGGCGCCAGCACCTTCTGTGATTCTATGATGATGCGCTCTTTCGTATCTCCCGTGGGAACACTGGTCTTCAACAGGAGGACAGAAGTGCATTGCTGAAGATTTGAAATGGCTGTTTCCACAGGGACTGCTTGCAGGGAGTGCTCTGCAGAGCTACACAAATCTTAGAGGATAAGGCATTCCCAGTGCTGCTACAATTATTGTCTCCAGCTGTTCTAAGCTCAACCATTTCTTGTAGATACAGGCTAACCCTTTAGCTTCCTGGCATCTTGTTTCATGGTGTGTTTTATGTATGTTGCTAACTTAAACTGATTTAGATGAAGCTATATTCTTGTTCCAGACTTGTATTGAAGTACCTTGCCTTTTAGAATTGAGAGTCTGTGATGTACATTTGTGCACAATTCAGCTAAATCAGCACTAGAACTTTTATCCTAACACTTGTAGGTAAGATGTTTCATAGAAAAAAATCACAAAAATCGTGATAAAAATAATCATGATAAAGAAAAAAAACATGATAAAAATTGCAACATGTTAATTTAGAAAGGGATTTTGGTTTTCCTGTCTTAAATAAAAACAACTTTAAAGAGATAGGTTACTCTCACCATTATGCTGTCTACCTCTACCTGCTGTGATTGACAAGGACTTCTAAACTAAACATGTTAAAGTTTAGGTTCTTGCTTAAAAAAAGTTTAGGTGCTTGCTATCACATTTTAAAATACTGTCATAACAACAGAGTGTTCTGAATTAGGACTATAAAATGTTTCACACAAATAAAAGAGATGTCATTTTTGCGTGTATTCAGAAAACATGTATGTATTATCCACATTTGAAAATGTTTAGTTTTGGAGAATACTTACAATTCAAACAACTCTTGTTTTCTTTTCAGTTCTCTAACTGTATAATCAGGCTGATATTTTGAGTTTAAAAAGAAGAGGTGTAGTTACATTTGTTCCAGAGTTTTTTGCTGGTATATTAGGAAAAAATCATTAATTTTCAGTTAAGTCTAACTGGTAGTATCACCCTAAGTTACAATATTCAGATGCTGAAATGCTGTCATTTACTATTTAGTTTGTTGTTTTTCCACTTTGCATGGATGGAAGGCAAAAAAAGCATAAACAGAGATAAGTAAACAAAGGAACATCACACAGTGTTTTTTTTACTAAATTCAGTGTCAGTGTAGTTCTCCTGAAGAATTTTCTTGGGTACTAAATTCCCAGCCCTGTGCTGAAGGTAGCTTTCAAAATGCAGCTGCTGGTGAAAAAATATTGATCAATTTTCACACCCTGTGCCATTTGCTTAAGATCAGAAGTCATTCCTGTAACTGCAAGAGCTAACAAGGGGGGAGAACTGTAAAGCAGTTGGTAAACATTTCTTGCTTTTGATACCCTCTTTCTTCCTTCTTCCTATAGCCTCACCATCAAGGCACGCATAGGAATGGGGACAGAGAAAATTGGTCTGATGCTGCTGTTGCCTGACTGCTCCAGAGGTGAGACTGGTGTGACACTGCAGAAAAGCGCTGCTGTTTGTTGTTGACAGAATCTGCCAGAAGGTGATTGCTTCTGCCCAGGGATTTGTGAGGAGCGGCAGTAAGGGTAGACACACTCCTTTTATCAGCTTCGAGTAAGATAAGAGTGGAGCCAACCAAAGCGCTGGTCCTGAGCATTTCAATCAAGCCCTGCTTACACAGGAGATGGCTAACCATTAATTAGGGATGTTCAGCCCAGTTAGTTCTGACAAGAGATCAGGTAGCCTATATGGATAAGTGCGGTAGGAAAATGTGGTGCTACTTTATTGGTGCACAAAATTCCTCTTGTGCTCATGCCAGGAACTGTGGGTCTGTGGCCTGCATCTTCTGGCACTCTCCCAAAATGCAAGTGAACCCTCTCACTGAGAGCTGTAGTGTAGATAATACATGCTGGCTTTTGGTAGTGTTTCATACCATCTGTAGTGCTCTGTATTTCTGAAAGCTTCAGGATCAATAGATGCCTAAGGACTGGAGGCAGCACTGGAGCAATCAGAAGCAAGAATAAAGAAAGTGTGCCTCTGGTTTCCTGGGAGGATTTATGAAAGCCTGCTCAGGGTCTGCTCAACTCTGGTCAGTGCAGCCAAAATATCTGCTGACTAGAAATCTTTAGATTCCAAAACTCCAGCTTTGGGTTAGGACTAGATCTCTAATCAGACTGGGCAATGCTATGCAGAATATTACGGAAAATAATGAAAAACAATTGGTGTCCATGAACATTTACTGAAATCTTGGAATGATAGACTTCTGTGAAGCAAAACTCTCAGTCAGGGTGACTTACAGTTCTCAGAGGAAGGGGCAGACCCTAGGCAGTCTAGACTGGTTTGTCTCAGAGTATGTTTAACTCATTAAATGTTAAGAATAGTGGATGGAAAGACCTAATACTAGTCAGCCTGAGAGTTATTTGTTTATTTTTTGTGGTCTTTGGCTTGCTACTAAGGCTTCTGGCATCTACCCAAGTGTTCTTTCTTTCTAAAGGCTATGTAAAACTTCAACACAGTTGAACAGAATGATTTTTACAGTATCACAGAACTTTCTCAACAGAGGCTGGTCAGACTAGCTCTTATTACTGTCAGGAATTTCCTATAGGATCATGTAGAGGTTGCTGTTGTTGCCTCTGCATTTCTGTGTATGCATGCACAGTGAGAATGAACTGGTATAAGTTACCGAACAGCTTTTTTCACTGCATGTTAAGAATGGCTTACATTGGCTTAGTGGGAATTGGCCACTAATTGACTTGAGAAAGTAATATGCAGGAAAGTTAGATAATCCATATTGTGACTGGCACCACTTAACTAATGCCAAAGGTCCATGATGAACTTAAGCAGGATAAATGGCTCTGCTGCTAAAAGGGTGAGTCCCACTTTGTCTTACACTGTGGGCTGTTTTTACTGCCTCCCTTACGCCATCATTGCATTGTGTGTAGCCATGAATGAGCTGAAGTAGGGAATTTATCTGAATGAAAACTCAGCTTTGGAGAAAAAAAAAAAAAAAAAAGTTAGTTTTCTGCTGGATTAGTTCCCTGATGTGGTTTGCCAGATGAACACTAGGACTGGCAGAAACAGAAGGCAGGGAGAAGCAGCCATGGCTGCGTGACAAGCAGCCTCTTTCTGTAGCAGAGCTGATTTACAACCGATTAAATTGACTGTGGAATGTGTAAATAGATTTCAGTTCCTATATTTAAATTGCTCTTCCGTTCCCTAGGAAATAAACCATAGGTAGTATATCCACTGATATGATACTGCCTTCAGTGCTCTCATCTTATTAGCATTATATACAGAGGAGTAGAGCAGTCATCCCACATCTCTCTGACAACATATGGATGAAGTTTAGGACAAATTAGATGGGAGCAATATTACCAAATGAAAGGAAACATCTACAGCATTCTCTTGGAAAGCAAACCTTACGCAGATGTCATACAAAGATGTAATGCACTGTCACAGACCGACACAAATTTATAGATTAAATCCAGTCTCATAGCAGAGCATTATGTAGGTTTTCCTTCTTCTGAGTCTAATGGTTAGTCATTAACAAAATACAATTTTGGAAAGGTTTTGTAATGAAAATGAATGTAGTTCCTGTCTTTTTTTTTTTGTAGGGAAAATAATAAAAATGAAAAAGTAAATTTTCCAGTATACATGGGAAGTGTTTAAGAAGATCCCAGGTATCCTCCTTTGAGAAGATTCTTTGGCAAATGAATCAACACTAACACCAAGAGACTGGAAAATTGAGATTCTTCTTCTTTTTCAAGTAAAAGTTTCAGTATTTTATTGAAGAAAAACTAACTACTGAGAGAAAAGAAATTCTGTACAATTATTTATTTTGACGTTTGAAAAGATGATGCTTTTAACCACCATGGGCTCTGCAGAGACACAGGAAGTTTTTTTTGCGGAGTTAGTTGTGCTGTGCTTTAATTTCTGTCTGAATACACTTCTCTTCCATATGCAATCTGGTGTGTATCTCTGTCTTGTTCACCATTCAGGAAGCTGTCTCAACATTTCAGTTTAAGAGTGGGCTCCTTCTGTATGCATAAAACTTACAAGTCTTGTGGTGTCTTATTATGGGGCCGTGTGGGGATACACTATTAGTGCAATCATGCACCTAAGCTACATTTTCCCTGCAAAATTACCTGAAAATCTATCTTTACCATACACAAAACACATTTTCTTGTGTTTAATGGCATATTTTGACCTGGCTCTGCAATCTTGTTTGGTGCTGTCAGCTGAAACTAGAGTCAAATTTTTACCCAGTGCAGTGATTCACCCTAGCAGTAAAGACAGAAGCAATTCAAAGGTTGAATAGCTGTCAGTTGTTTCCCCCACTGTTTTCATTTGGAAGTATTTTAGTGTGGCTTAGCCTGCGGTTAACAGTGCTGCAGTAGGATATGAGCCCAGAAAGCTTTCTGGGTTTACGTGGCAAGGTACAAACTATGAATTTCATAGCAGCCTTGAAGGAATCCCTGAGGAAGTGATGATCCCACAGCCTGATTCAGGGATGGAGATGCATATCCCAGGCAGCCATGAATGGAAATCCCTGCATAGATCTTGCATTTGATCTTCAAGCTAGCCAAATATGCTGCCATTCTTTAAGATGAAGCTACACATTAAAGCTGAGACAATGTTAGAAAGCTAATTCCCTAGACAAGCATAAACTGAGATTTGCATTGGCATTAGTGGCATTTGACCTCTTATGGAGATGAATCAATTTTTTTACCTGGAATAAACCTGTTTTTTTGGTTTTTTTTTCCAAGCTAGTTTTTGGCTTCTGAATTGAAGCATCTCAGCAAGAGGTCTCAGTGAGGGAATTTGTGGCTGAGAGCTAGACATTGAAGGCAGGAGGTGGGCAGGACACCTTTTCAGGTGTTATGAGCTATCAAATTATCCTAAACAATTCCTGTTGTCTTGCTTCATGCTTCTTTTTCCCCCTTACTTGAATTCAAATCCAAAGTAGAAAACAGCTTGTATGCATACATGTACAAAAAGCCACCTTGCAAGTGGGTATTGCTGTTGTGATACGTTTAAGGAATGGGTGTGACACTTCTTGGACTTAGCCTTATAGGGATAGCTGGCAAAAATGAGAGATCCAGCAGTTATTTTAATCTATGGTAATAGCACCTAAATGTTAATATCAATTTAAATAGAAACAAACCACTATATATTGATCAGCAGTGCTGTCAGCAGGCCAGCCCTTCCTTTTGTCTTCAGTCTATTGCTACACTTGAGGGATCCTGTCCTTTGTGCCAGCCCTGGGTTCCAGCTTGGCCTTGGCCCAACAATCCAAAATGTGCTGTGTGCCACTGTTTGCAGATGGCTTGTGCTCGGAGTGAGAGGTGTGTGTTGAAGCTGAACCCTTCTGCCACTACAGTGGCTTCATTTCTGCTCCAAACAAGCTGAGGAACTGCAGGAATTGAACTGGAGCTGTGGAGGTCAGCATCTCTGACAAACCTCATACGTACCAGATGCAGTACGTATGTAATACGCTTGGGAAAACTGCAAATCCAAATTTTAATATCTTCATCCAGACATTCAGAACGGGTTGCCACATCAAAATGCAATTTTGCAAGTTTCTAGGCTGTGTGTTTTAGGGACAGTCTGTGAACTGCTTCTGAGAACAAAAAAATCCCATGATGGTCAAGAACAAACTATTAACCCCATGAGTGAAATCTGGAATACAAGGGTTATTTTGAGGGATTAGATTACACATGAAGATCCAGAAGGAAACGAGATCTCTCTCTTTCAGCAGTGGTTGACTCCAGTACGCTGGAAGGCTCTGCTGGCAGTGGGATCAGCGTGGGGGAAAGCAAAAGCAAAGGTGGTATCTGTTCAGATAGAGTCATATGCTCTTAAGCACAGACCACATCTCAACATATTGTTGACTTGAGGATTGGCCTTCTGGCATCACTTTTCCCTTTTGGTTTGGGAAGAGTAATTACAGATTTAAAGAATAATGAAGGTGTAGTTTCATAATCTGCAAATTATAAAACTTACTCCTGTTTTTCAAGCCATATGGTGACAGGAAATAGCTATGAGTGACGTAACTAATTATGACAAACTCTGCCTGATGGCATTTGCTGGCTGAGAATGGATAGATCGAAAAAATCTATCATTGTGAAATTGTGAAATTTCACATTGTGAAAATCCAATTTTCTAGCTACTACTCAGGTTAGGAATGTAATATTGGCAGTCACTTTACCACAGAAACCAGTGGTTTTGGCATGAACATTGCTAATATAATTCCCCGAAGACAGAAGAGTAGAAAAAGCCTGAGTCACTTAACATGGGTATATTGTGAGCAGTTATGATAATTACGTGATTGCTATAACATCAAACATTCTGAGGAGGTATTTCTTAAACCCCAGAGTTCTTGATAATGAGAACTATGAGGGGCACAAGACAGGATGCCAGCTGCAGTTTCACACTGTGATGTACACATGTATATTAGCGCAATTTTATTTTCTCAGAAAAGCTGATTTTTTATGAGCTCTCTGACTTACTTCTCCTCTCGTAGACTCTGTCTCCTCAGCTGTGCTGCCAGATCAATATGGTCATCATTCACAGCAGAGTAAAGATTAAAGTTTCCAATTACATAATTTAAATTTTGTCCTTTTACAGATCAAACATACAGGGCAGCATCACAAAAACTTTGAATTCACATGACTGTATTTAAAGGAAACTTTCATCCATATGCTCAGCTTGTCTGAATGTGGCACACCTGAATGACTGAAGTGGCATTTACCTTAACCACTTCTAGGGTTAAAAAAAAAAAATAAAATTGAGCCTGTTTAATAGATTACCACAATGTCCTGAGTCTGCAAGAGACATAGAGTCCTGAAATGAGAACTCAGTGTGTGTGCATTTTGATAATGCAGTTTTGTGTGTCTAAAGATGAAAAAGAAATAGCTGGGGAAATCTAGTGAGCAGTAAACTTTATCTCAGGCAATGACAGCGAGAAAATATCTCCGAATTTGGGATGACTTTACAATTTGAGTTGAGTGTGTGTTTAACATTTATGGTGAAACTTGGCCTGGCTTAATTCATTTCCACTGGTGCATAATGGTTGCTCTGGGAACACTTATAAATTTCCTTTTTAAGTGAAAATCTACCGTTTTCTCTATTAAATCTTCCTGTGTTTACAGGGACACAGTTTTCCAGGGGCTATGGCAGTTCATCATTTGGAAAACTGCCCTTCATTTCTACACATAAAAATTGACAAGACAAAAATGCTTTCTTCTCTTAGTAAATTGTGCTGATGTTTATCTAGTGATATAAAATCTCTTCCTTGGTCCTTTCTCTGGTTATGTGTGTATTTGTAACAGATTAAATCTATTCAATGGAACTGATTCTGCTCACAAGAATAAAGCCACAAACATTTGTGGGAGAGAAACATAGTCCCTAACGTAAGGGAAGGAATCATGTCATCTTGATATACCCTCTGATATATGGAAGTGTTGGATTAGCTGGAGCTAATCTCACTGAAGCACTCCTGCCCGCCAGTCCCACAGTGATAACTCTGTACTCGCATGCATGTGTCTTATTTGCTGTTGTCAAAATTACGGCTGCCATCTATAAACTACTGCAAAACATTTGGCAAGAGAATTTGCAAATTAGATGCAGAGATACATTAGCGATTATTTAGCCTAGCACTGCTTTCTGGGTCATTTTAGCACCCACATAATAATCTGATCCAATCTGATCCAATATCCATGTATGCATGCCTGACCTCAAGTGATTACATCATGATAATTTTTATGTGTCTTGTCTTCATTGCCATGTTATTCTGAGGGAGCTGTCTCCAGTTAGGCTTGCATTTTCCCTAAAAATTCCACAGCTGAGTACATAGATGTCTGCTGAGGTGAAGCCACATTGCTATGTTAACTATTTAGGCACTAGCTGGAGTTTTTCAGGTCTGTGTTTGAATCCTGAAGATAGGCCATTCCTCTTCTTTAGCCCTGTGTTGGGATTGGAGGCTAGTGTGTATCTTCCTGCACACACAAAGGATCAAAGCGAGTTGTTTTGCTTTTTTTTAACGCCTTCCTACATTGAGTATGCTGGCAGATCGGTCGGTATTTATCACAGTGGCTGAAGGTTCTTCAGGATGTCCTGAGGTCAGCCTCGTACCAGTCAGTATAGTTTGCATTTTATGTTTCTGCTGGGCATTACCACTTCTCAATTTGTCTGCTTTCAGCCAGGGCCTTGCCATTATCTAGGACCCTGCTGGAATAGATGCAGCCAGCTGCTGACAAGTAAGAAAGTCTCTGCTCTATAAAGCTTATAGACCACTAGGTGCTCAGCCTAACACCTAGCTTCATGGTTTTAGGTTAACAAGGGAGAATAGGGGAAATAAATAGCTACTTTTCTAAGCAATGATCTACCTGCTGATTCTACTTCTTGATCTTCAGTCTGGTTATTTTTCTTTCTCTTGAACTGAATTCTCTTTATTCTCTCTCTCCAAACTTGCAGCAATGTTAACATTTTCATGTAGCTGTGTTTATCCCTCACCCCAGTTACCCTGTCCTGGATGGTCCAACATCACACAGGCTTGTGCATGGGAATGCAGATGTTGGTGAGTGTCTGTGCTTGCTGTCCTTCAGGCTGTGCAGAGGAGCACTGCCAAGCAGGGATGAAGAGAAGTTCTCAGTGTGCAGAGTTACTCTGTACAAAGTCAGTCCAGCTCTTCATTAGCGACTGACATTTTTGCGGCATTAGGAGCTTTGGGGAAGCATCTGTAACCCTCTGCAGATCAAAGGGCCAGAAAAATATCTCATTTTATATGAAACAGCTCTTTCAGTGAGCCATGGCACTTCTGTTCCCCTACATCCACTTTGTCACATTGCTGCTAACAAGAGACTTTTATATATATTTACACTAACAAGAAAGAATGCCAAACATATTCAAAAAGTAATTTGGGAGATTTGGTTTTACAAGGTTCCCCTTTACAGACTTTGAATGTCTCCCTTCTCCTCCAGCTGCGAAAAGACTCCCTGTGCATAAGGTGCCATCTCAGGAAGTCTCAGTCTAGCAACTCCTAATACTGGGTGGCAATATCAGACAAAAAGGGTTGTCTGATGAAGAAATTACACTTAAAAAGAAAAAAAAAAGATAAATCATAGGGACTATGGGATTACTTTAGTGATGCATAGAAAGAAAATGGCAAATAAGATATATTCCAAGGTGACAAAACCTGTAGTCTGTATACAGTACTGCTACATACACTAGATGTAGTTCGTTTGTCTGGTTTAGGTGAGTGATGCTTGATGCTCAGACCACACAGATCAGTGCCAGTGGGGATGGTATTAATGCTGCAGGCTTGCTTTTGCCACAGGATTCCACTGTGCTTCAATGCAGTTCTGAGAAGCTAGGTTTGCTGGTGTGATGTTATCGTGACACAAGTAGGATTGAATGTGAGCTTTAAGTTGCCTGTAAAGGAGTGATCAGCCTCAGCATGAAAAGACTCCAGCCCAGAGATCAGTGAAACTGTGAACGAGAACCTCCTGGCTTCTACTCAACTTTAGGTCTTGTAGATAGTGACTTGTCTGTGAATTTTTTACCAAAAAGAGGGAGGTAGATGCATAAAAGATTTTGCAACAGTTTATTTTTCAGTCTGATCACTTTCTCCCATCTGGTTTACAATATAGCTTCCCAAACACTTGAGCAGCCTGAGAGGAAGGTGAAGCATGCTGTGGAGATTGAAGAAGGAGAAGAGGAAATGAGAATATTGTTACTTATTATTGCTCCTGAAAGGGAAAATGAACCTCTAGTAGGGGCTAAAAGAAAGAAAAATCACAACCAAATTGAAAACAGTCCATTGTCAAAAATTCAAATGAAGGGTTGGTTTTGGTTTTTTAAACCCAAGGTCCTACTGTCAATATAGCTTATTCTGTGTTTTCATTCTGTCAGAAGTTGTGTCCATTCCCAAGTTTCCATTTAGCAAAAAGAAGGCTCATCTTTGGAGGGAAGGGAAAGAAAAAGTAAAATGCTCTGTGTTTATGCCAGGTTGACTTTCTTGGCTTGCACAGAGGTAGCTTCAGGCAACCATTCCAGGAGTCTGACAATAAGCATGCAGTCTGTAACTAAGATTGTTTGGAAATGTGACAAATTGGAGAGGGCCTGATTTCTAAAGAGATGCTGTGGAAATGCATTGTTTTGACAGAGTATTGTTCAGGAAGAGGGACTCACCTTCAAAAAACAGGAAAATAACTTGACAGTTGAAGCTTTCAGCTGGGATTTGTGAGACCTAAGTTTGAATTCCTATTTTTTCTGATTTAGCCTGAGGAATGGACTCAGACTTTCCTAAAATCCAGTTTTAGTGACCTATTTCAAAGGCTATCAGCTATTTCAAAACCTGTCTCTGCTCATCTGTTTGTCTTCCTCTTTTTTTTTTTTTAGATTCTTTTTTCCATTTTTAATAATAATGGTAAAAAAAAAAGTAAATCCTTGGCTTTGTCCTGGTGCAAGACAGGAATATGTTTTGCATCTCAACGTTTGCAGGACAGGGAATCAATTTTCTGCCCAGCTCTGTCTGGAGTATAATTATGGCAATTTTAATATCCTTAACTTTAATTCTTTTTATTGATCCTGTTATTGACCTGTGTCTGCTTGTTATTGTGTAAACACTGGCAAAGTAACAGGAAAAAAATAACAGTTACCAGGTGGCATCAATTAATTTTTTAAATTTTCTGAATGGAGAAGGAAAGAATGTTTTTGCAGTGACAGTCCAAACCCCTCTTGTTCTCTTCAGTGTAATCTTCAGTCCTCAGTGTAATCTCTTCATTCCCCAGTGTAATCTTACCCCTTCTTAGCTGCAAGTATGTTCTAACTCTCTACTCTCAGACTCACACTGCTGGCAAAAAAGTCTGCCACGGCCTAAAGAGTGAGAACTGGGGACATCATAAAGCAAAAAATAAGTTCTATGTCCATTTTGAAATCATAATACAGGAAAAAAACCCAGTAAAGGCTTCAAATATTACAACAGAATTAACTGTTTTGCTGAATGGCTGCAGGAATCAGGAGTGGAAAGGAGATAGGCTACCCTCACTCTGACTGTGGGTTTACCCCTAGATATAGGTTCTTGGCTGCATCTGGGCCATTTCTGAACTTCTTCATTTCAGTTGTCAGAGCACGTCTGGCATCCAGGGCATACATACCACAGTCCTTGGATTCAATCTGTTTAAGTATGCTTTGTCTGTAATTAAATGGGTTAAGGGTAGACTGTCTTTGTCAAGCAACTTGGCAGATTGCTTCTCCTGCATGGTCACCATGAGAAAAAAATTTCTGTTCCTATGTATGGATTCATAGAAATGTTTGGCAGAAATGCAGAGCTTTTTTGCTAAGTGAGTCAAAGCCAGCTCTTCCCAGACAAACAAACTGCAACTAAACTGTTGGTTTTGAGCAGGGTTATTTTTCACTCATTTTATTCTAGTAGAATTACCTCATGTAGGCAAAAGGTAGTACCTCTTTAATAACTAACAGGTCAACCTGCTTGTTTTCATGGTGAAAGTGAATGGCTTTGATACAAGCAGTATGTCGCAATTACAAATGAATCAAACAAATGAAGGCCAGGTCATATCCAGGGACAAATCTTCAGAAGGGGTCTTTTTTATTGCTCTGAGCTTTTATTGCTGCTGCCGGCATTTTCTTCTGATTCCCACACGCAGATGTGGGAAGGTGGAGGGCAGCAAACTGTAGTGCAACACAGCAGTTAAAGGACGTGCAGTTCTATCATGTGCTTGGCATGCATGAAGAAGACAGCCAGGATTGTGCCCTCTGCATCTGGCCTTGGAGTTGTATTAAGCAGTGTTTTTGGGGAAAGGCAAGAATGATGCCTCAGCAGTGCGTATAGAGACAGTCACAGGCCACAGCTCCAATGTGCGTCTGTAGTCAGTACAGGTCACTTTACCCACTGTACCAGGCAGGACATGACAGATTGTAAAAACCAAAAAAAAGGCTCTGCACTTTTGTAGTTCAGAAATGTGGTTTTTCTGAAACTGTGTGACAAAATATAGGATAAAATAATAATGAAAACCAACAGAAGCCAACAGAGGAAACAAGGGATTATGTTTGGTTGGAAGTTCAGGAAAAAAAAGGCTAAAAGCAAAGCCTACAGGCAATGAAATGAAACCTATTCTGTTTGCCTCTCTGCAGGACTTCTGGACTAGAATGTAATCTCTATTAACGTCACATTACTTTCCAAGGATGGAATTTTAAAATTAACTCTTGTTAATTATTTTCTTTATTTTGTAGCCACCAGGCTTCTTTGCTCCCATCATGAAAGATTTGTGAGTTATGCAGTTTAGTTTTCTTGCACATATACTATCTTAGTTTTTTCATTATGGGCATTAAAAAGAGAGATTTGTCATCCAGATTCAGCTCACTTTTGCATTTAGATATTTGGAAAAGAGAAGAAAAAGGGCTCTCTTGAGATTAGCATTTTGGTTTTATAGTTTTTTTCCTTTTTAAATTGTTGTTTGGACAAACCAAAAGATGACAAATATAATGAGAAGAGATGTAAGTAGAAAATTTAAATATCTTCTTAGAAATTTGAAAATATTGAGTACAGTCATGCAACTTTACTTTCACAGTGTGTTGATTACTAATATGTGCCCAGGGATATTTTGAGCCTGGTCTGTCCTGCCAAACTTTATTCATAGAACTTGTCTTTTATAGTAATAATCTTCACACTCAGTTTAAAAACCTGAATTCAGTGGGTTGTCTGGTTCTCCACCTAGGCAGTTCAAAACAGGCAATGACTTATGAAGCATTTTGCTCTAAGCAAAAGGTTTCCCTGAAAGTGGGAACACCAAAAACTTCAGAGTTGATTAATAGTCTCTTCTTTTCCTAAATGAGTTAAATTAAATAGATATAAAATGCGCATTGGCTTGGATAACCTAGTATATTTTGTGAGGTACAGGCAGGGTCACAAGAAAATATTACCTTATGGAATTGAAAATGTATCTTTTTTTTTTTTCATCAGAGGGCAGTGGACTTCATATTCACTGCATAATCAGAACAAGTATCTATTCAATTACTGTGAAAGAGCTGCCATGTGAATACTTATTTCATGGCTTTCAGGACTCTGACATCTTGGCGTGGGAAATTACTGCCCAAAATGTAACCACGGTGAGCCTAAAATGTGTGGGACATGCTGATCAATCTGTGTGAGGACAGGAAAGTATGGGGAATAGAAATTCCCTACATCACACACAGATAAAGGAAAATGGATTTGAGTGTGTGCGTATCCAGGATTTCCATACCTCATGGAATCCTGTCAGTGTTACTGCTCCAGCTGAGGTAATTACTAGGCATTCAACAAAAAGCTCAGCGACCGTGACATCAGTTCATCCCTTCACAGGCAAAGATTCTGCTTGAATGTCTCTTGTAGCCAATATCCCCTCGGCAGCTCACCTGCTGGGGCTACCAAGGTAGCTTCTTCTAGAGCTGGAGCTGCTGCCCTGCCTAGTGACATGTTTAAGATTTCCTTGTTGCGTAAGAGACTTGAATGGATTTCTGTTAAATGCTTGTGTAAATAAAATTCTGTGTAACAATGCAAAAAATCACTGGGTCTTGGATATGCCAGGGCTGGAAGAAGTAGCAGCTGTAGTAACATTATTTAAAGACGCAGAAAAGCGAAATATGTGTTTCCAAATTTTCTTTCTGGTCAGTGTTAGGCCATGATTGGGTTCTTTTTATTTCTACAGGAATAGGATGAGACACTGAACAACTGTGAGACCAAATGACAAACAACTCTCTGTTTTAAATAGTAGAGGGTGATGAGGGACTTCTAATACTCCTCATCTTAATTCGCTCTTTTAAGTGACACAGCTTGAGTGTTCAGAGTGCTTTCCTAGCTTGATTCTTCTTGTGTCTCATGAGCGGTTGGCTTCAACATACATAATCTGTGGGACTTTTGTGCCCCTCTTTCATGATATTTTATTGATAAGAGTTACACCAGAATTTTGAACAGTAGGTGGCTGGAGACATGTATTCTAGCCCAAGGCAATTTAAACTCATGTATCCTAGATCTGGTGAGAATCACGTTAACTAAACTCATAGCAGAGAGTGGGTTATACTTGTAAACCAATCTTTTCAACCTATGTTCCTATGTACCAAAAACCCCTATGAGCCATAAAGAACTGTAGATGTGAGTCTATAGTCCTTGTGTGGTGACAAATGTATGTATTTTTATCTCATCTGTCTCTATGTAAATCAGAAAGAAATATGTAAATGGATACAGGCAGCCCAGACCTCTCTTTTGAAAATGAGTGCACTTAACACCAGAGTAAATCAAAAGTATAACTCCTCAGTTTCTCGCTCATCCAGTGAGTTTGTGTGCTGGCACAGCTTCAGCGGCTGCAGTAAAGGAGAGTCTCAGCTCGCTCCACTAACTTCTGAAGAAGGCATTTGGTCTCAAGTAGAGGGAAATACAAGGAAAGACTCTTCGGTTACCCATGCACCTGATGAAATCTAGCTGATACATAAATATCTCTATCCTAATGATCAAAACTGACAGAAATATAGAACAAATTATTTTTTTCTGTCCCTGAAGGTACTGGCTGAGACATACCAACATAAGAGTACCAGTAGAAGCATGTATTTAAGAGTCGATCTATCATGTTTTTAAAGAGGAGACTTCAGCTCTCAATCTCTCCCTATTAACTTCATTAATGGCCAGAATGAAATAAAATTCTGCAATAAAACTATTAATATGGCTTTATACCACATTTTTGTAGAAAGCCTAAGAACTGGAAATCTGAAATGTTCTTTCTAAATTGAATTCTGACACCCACTCTGGGCCTAGTAAAATAACATAACATATATTGCTCTTTAATTCTGTGCAAGTTTGCTGTTGAGGCAGACAATAGGTGCATCCACATTTCCCTTCCCTCAGGCCTAAGCTGTGAATGACCTTAGGGAAAAAAACAATGCAGCTTGTACCAGCCTCAGTGAGAGGGGTGTAGCATCTTCACACTGGGGTTGCCACGGCACGGGATAATACCTGGTGAATCGTAATTCCTTTATATAGATAACTACCCAGTAGAGGTCTGCAGTCCTTGAGAAAACCTTGCTACAGAGAAGAAACATATCAGATATCTCAGCAAGATAATTTTAACTGGTCAAAACTTTAAAGTATTGTTACAATCATTTTGGTGAAGGGTGCGATCACTTTATATAAATCCTTATGTGCTTTTGCACTTATGGTGCAGTAAAGATATTCATACTATGGAATTGTTCAGGAATAATTATAAACACTTTTTTACTGCTGTAACTTAATCTGCTTTAAGTTATTGGTACTGATTTAGTCTACCAGATAGGTAACACGTAAATATTAACAATGCAGTTAATATGGCACGTGTCTCAAAACTTGACGATAAATTATAATGACTTTCATAAGAAGGATTACTTTTTTGGAAAGCCTGAACCAATCCATGAAGAGGTATTTAGAGTGATATAACCTGCAAAATCTCAGCATATATCATTTTTTCTCATTCTGAAGCAAAGGCTGAACGGGATGGGAAACTTTCTCTCCACTTATAATATAAATACATTGCTATGAGCTAAAAAGAAAAAAAATACTATTTTCAGTTCTAAAAAGGTCAAGCAAACAATTTATGTTAAATCTTTACACCAGCATCAGCAGCTCAAAATAATCATTCTTTTCAAAGGGACAATCAGCTCATGAGATGGATGTATTATCTCTAGGTTGATTTCGGAAAAAGTGCCACTCATCAACAAAAACCCCAGAACCCCAAACCAAAAAACCCCAACAAATCAGACAGAAAACCCAACCAAATAAAAAAGTAACTGCCCAGTAGAAAGAAAGAAAAAGTATCCCACTCAGAAAACATATTATTACATCAGCATATTATTCAGTTACAATGAAAAATTCAAAATTATGAAGCTAGTTGCCAAGATTTTGCAGAGAATGGGTTAATTTTAAACATAAGGGAAAAAGCCAGACTTTGTCACAAAATATCCTGTGAGCTTGCAGCCTGGCACCAGCTCCTGCTGTGCACAGCAGGCATTTCCCCTGTAAACTAGAGCATATACTCACAAGACGCTAAAGAGGATCAGAATTTCTCCTGATCCCTCCTTGAGGAATACATATTACCTCTGGCTTTGTCAAGAGGATATAGATCCATCCTGAAATGGGATTGAAAAAAACACTTATAAGCAACAAGACAGACACAGATTCAGCATTAAAGATGCTGTTCCTGAGTTTTGCTAGCAAAAACCTCACCCAAGTAATTTAAGTGAGGACAATCAAAACATTCAAAGTTCTGTAAAGTTCCTTCCTTCCTTCCTTCCTTCCTTCCTTCCTTCCTTCCTTCCTTCCTTCCTTCCTTCCTTCCTTC
>VZTD01000493.1:420537-525259 GCA_013397725.1 Rhagologus leucostigma
CCTTCCTTCCTTCCTTCCTTCCGTGTGTAAAAATTCTGCTGATACAGAGATTTCTGTGGAAATGCTGAAAAATCTACCATAGATGTAATCATACCAGCAAAATACTTTTTTTTCCCCTTGAGAATCAGCAAAACCCATACTTGTATTTTCAGCTACTCAGAGAGAGATAAAGCAATAGAGAATCCATGTCATGACCAGAGTTGCAGTGAAAAAGTTGATAGATACTGCTGAAGGTAATTTTCTCAGCAAAACTCACAGGTCAGAATGAGAAACGTATAAAAGAGTTTCTTCAGTGAGACCTGTGCCACCAAAATCCCTCTAAGATCAGCTTTGTGTTAGTGTTGGATGTCTTTGCAGTCACTTATTCATGCTCACAATGGTGGTGCTGCTGTATTTCTTGCTGGTTCTAGGTGTTTGTTGGTATTATGTCTCTCCGTGAAACTTTTTGAAGAAGCACAAAAAGAATGGTTCAGGTTTGGCCCGGACTTCGGCTTTAACCCTCTTTTGTGCTGTTTTGTTTTTACCCTACAAAGGTAGGGTAGATTTGGTGTGAAGTGTTTGTGTTCCTCCAGGTTTTCTTCTAGTTAGAAGACAGTTATGAGGTACACTGTAGTCAGAGTCTCCTGCCACAGCTGTGTGTCCTGGAAGAAATCACCAAAGAAAGACTTACTCTGTCGGTGGAAGCTTCTTTGTTTTGGTTTATATCAGGGGTGCTATTAATTACTGGGTTATTTCAGGTAAGACTCTCACATACCTCAATACTCAGCAGTGTAAGCTGCTTGGATAGCAGTGCTGCTGTTTTCCTCTTCCACCTGCTGCTATTCGACACGTGGAAGCCAAATCTAAACCTACAGTGATATTTGAATACGTTGGTGTCAGCCTGCTCGCTCCTTTTTCGTGGGTGTCCACCACACAAAAGGTCTATCTAGAGACAACAGGGGATGCAAAGCCCCTTTTGTTTTCACATTTTTGTATTCTTTAACATATTTTGTGGGATCACCCAAAGGCATTAACATGTTTTACTTTTTCTCCTGAACTGAAAAGATACCAATGTCAAATCACCAAGGAGAATTGGGACCTATTTATCCATGTCATGCATAGATTGCTGGACCTTTCAGTTCACCTACTGAAAAGATTAGGTCTGACATTAATTAATCAACAGTGGTAATTTCTGTTTAATATACCTCTACTTGAATATTTTTTTTTTTTTTTCTGTTCAGAGCACTTGAAAAGAAAATGAGAAACTCCCACTGCTGGTTGCATGCGAGGCAAGATAATCGAACAGCTCAGAAAAGAGCCACAAACCATGACCCTATATTCAGTCTGTCCCACTGTGGAAAGGTGCTTAGACCTAACATTTTGATTCAGGCCCCATCTTTACTTTAAAGCTTCACTTGACTGCTTTAAACAGAGGACTGATTGCCCAGATGGATTTTCAGTGCTCCACAGCAGCAGTCTATTAACCTATTTAGATGGTATCTACGGTAGTAATGAGATTAGAAACTAGAAAGGAAACGGAAGAGAGAGAAGTCAAGAAACCCAAAAGCAGGTTAAAATTTTGGTACTTTTTGATGAAAGCACCAGAAATAAGGGTCAAATTGTCCCACAAGTGAATGTGTTCAGTTGATATGAAGTAATCCTTTAAAGACAGTCATGTACTAGCTAGATTCTGAAAGACGCTAATGCCAAGACAACACAGAATTATTAGAAGATGTTATGAATTTCTCCCAGTGGCATCTCCTCACAGACTAACCGCAGCTCTTGGGAGCCCTCTGTTTGCAATAAAAATAGTTTTTCTGGATTACAAGGAACTGAAAGCTGTACTTTCTAAACTTTCATTAAGGACATCAAGCACAAACTTGCTTCAGCAATTAAATTTTCATCAAACTCGAAATTTGACAGCCACTGCTCTAGGGCAGAGCCACCGTTCTGGGCTTCAGAAAATCAAGTGCTACTTTCTCCAAGAGTACCTTTTGTTTCAGAGCTATGTTGTCTCTGGATCCAGGTTTTACACCTTTAAAACAGTGGTGAATTTTAATTAATTCCTAATTTATCTGTATTGCTCAATAAAAGTTCTCATCTTCACAACAATAGGATCTGTTTCTCCCTCTCTTTGTACTGGACCCATCTTTGTGAGATCTTAATGTTGTTTGTAAGCAAAGGAGATGCTATTGTGAAGCATGTTTGCAAAACTTGTAGTTGCTAATTTAGCAACTCGTATTGCTAAAACAAGTAGCAACTTGTAGTTTCTAAGGGAATCCCTTCAGGTCAGCAGTTTGGGACCGTTCTGGAAGCTGGGGATCAGAGGCTTTCCACAATAGGTCATTGTAGCTATATTTTGCTACTGCTTTGATTATAACAAAGGCTAACCATTCTACAGCCCTGCAGCAGGAGGCAATTTGTTTTTCATGGAAAACCACAGCCTATTAGCAGTTGTGAGCACAAGCTATTGCCCATTATAGCCATTCTTAGAGAAGATTGCATGTGTACACACATGGAAAATTCTGCTTCGCTGGACTGTACAAATCAGGGAATGTCCACACTGAGATCGAAATCAGCCTTGTTTAAAAATCTGCCACTCAGCAAAAAAGTCTAGCAAGTGTTATGCTGTAAAAATACTTTGACAGACATGTTCTTAAAGCACAGAGATAACCTAAAACCGCAAAGTAGGTTATCAACTATGGACAAATGTGAAGTTTGAAAATGGTAAACAATTCAAGGAATAACATGGGAAACTTAAGACTCTAAAAATCCTTTTTTTTTTTTGTTAAAAGTACGAGCTCCTAATAAGAAGTAAATTATTTAAGGGAGGCCAGTATTATGACAGTATTATGAGCTTTGTTTATTTTGCCATGATTGAAGTACATTGAGACAGCTAAAAGACCAGGTTACACGATTAGATTTGTAATTCTTCCCCGAACTGGCACATGCATGGCAGGAACTGTTTCTGACCACAGAAGGATATATGTATACACACAAAAGTCTAAAGTAAGCATGGCATTCAAATTAAACTTCTTGATGAGGCAGGAGAAATAAAATTTTCAAGGTGTGAGAAATAGTCACCTCAGTTATCTGATGAAGAGTCATAAGAAAAGTAATAAGAAAGGTTTAACAAGTAGTTGTTTGAACTATGTGAGTGGGTACTGCATTATTTAACTTGCCATTTTAACTTTTTTATCAGCATTGAAACCAATATATCATAAGCCTAGAATCTTTCACAAAGAAAATAACTTTCAGTTCTTGTGAGAGGAAAAAAAAGCTGCTTAGGAAATTTCATTCCTCTCAAGGAAGATAATTTGGGGAATTAGAGAGATACTAACAGGCTTGTCAGATATCCACGAAAAAACTATAGATATTTAAAGGAACAACTACGTTCTCTACACAACGTAGAAAATTACATCCTGTGTAAAAATATCAAATTGTCAGTCTTCTCCCTTCCACCCCCCCCCCCCCTTTTCTTTTTCCCCTCGCAAAAGCGTGTGAAGATGCCTGCATAGTGACTTGAGGCATACTGACAATCAGCTTAATTCTTCTGTTACACCTTCCACGGTAGTAGAGGCAGATCCCTGCAGGTACAGAAAAACACGGCTTTAGAAGGAATTTCTCATTTAATTTCTCAGGACTGTTAAGACACCTGGAAGAAGCCAATATTGCTAGTTAGGTACCACAAAACGTTTCTATTAAAAGAAGAAAAACCAACCCTGAAATCACGCTTTTAAGCCCAAAGGAAAGTGGGAACTTTCTGTTCTGCTTCCATACTGGAAAGCAGAGTACAAATAATGTGAAAATAACCACAGATGTTTTCTGCTGGTAAGACACTGCGAGAAAGTATTCTGAGAATCTCCTCTTCATCTTTACTTTACTTGCCAAGCCGAAATCAAAAGGAGGAATTCTTTCAGCTGTGAACATGCACATTTTCCCCTTCTGTTCAAAACCCTTTTTGAGCCATTGGAATGCATTTCTGGCGGGCACTCAGGAGCACAGGAAATTTGAAAGGAGCTGTGAATAGCTGTTAACGGTTGCATTCAGAAGGGAGAAGATAGTGGAAGCTAGAAAAGCTAGAGCAGCAGTTTGTTCTTTACCTAGGAGGCAAAAGTCAGATTCTTGGATTTCTAGGTAGCTTTCTAAAATAATCTTTTTATACTAGATTTTCCGTATTTAGTTGTTTTATCAACACAGACCTTTGACTTAGCATTTTCCCCTTCGATTAATTAGACAGTTGTCCTGTAGTGTGAGGTTTCTCCAAGATGCTTTTTGGCACGTTTGATGTCCTAGTTGCAATGTTGATGTCAGCAGCCTACTGCAACCTAGCAGCTTAGGATCCTGCTTAGTGAGAAAATGCACACCATATATTTGCTGTCTCAGCCCCTAAACATAATTTACTTACCACAGTCGTCTTGAAATATGTGCTATGCTATGCAGAGTCCTACAAACACATTCGTATGGAAAGGAACCAATTCTTTTTTACATGGATAACAGCATCACAGTCTCTGCTAAGCACAGAAAAAACAAAGTGTTTAGTTTAAAACAAGCCTATTGGTAAACCAGTAGAATATAGACTTCTTTTAAAAATTTCCGTTATATTTTTCATAATGTTCGTATGTTTTCACTGTGGCTGTGTCCATCAGTCACAGTACCAGCCACAGAAGTGTTAAGACATTAACCCCACCCTCCACCCCAAATGAAACAAAACCAACTCCCCAAGGTACAAGTTCTTCATTTTTGCAGCAAAGTTTAGCAAATTTAACAACTTGCCTGTAAAGTTCTGTTAAAAACAGTGCTCCTCCAATAAATCCTACCTTCACACATGCATGTGTTTTTGTGTTTGGTCACCTGAAAGTTATAAATAGTGAATTTCCTTCAACTGTATTGAAAAAAATAATGGAAAAATATATTTTAAATACAGAAATATTGGAAATGTCTGTTGTACAAGGATTGGATTGCTTTTGGATATTTTTTATCCTGTCCTGGACCACAGGGCAGGACGATAAGATAACCTCTTGATGTCTTCCCTTCCCTTCTTTGTAGCTCTGTAATTACTTGATATTCTTTCAGCAGAAACTGAGAAACAGGGTTGTCCTTCAGTAGTGTATTTTCCTCATGTTATTGCTTAACGCAGATTGAAGTCAAGGTGACAGGAGGAAATGGTTCTGTAACACCATGTTTAGTAAAAAAATCACCTCTCTGCTGTGGTCAGGGAGCTGTATTAATTTGTTGCCAGCAACACTTTGGCAAGGATACAGAGAAAACTTGAGAGTCTTTTTCAAGTAGGAGTGCAACTTAAAAAAGTTATTTTAGATGAAGAAATTTTAGACGAAGAAATTTTTATCACCAAAGTTTTAAAATATGATCGTAAAAGGCTCTCTCCCTCATCTGTTAGTGGCTTTTGCCTATCAAAACCAAGACTCTTCTAGTACAAAAATTATATTTTTCAAGCACAGCATGCATATTTCATTTCCCAAATGGCTTTTCCCTTTTAAAAAATATTTTCTTCAAGTGGTTGGAAAATAAGTTCTTTGAAAACAGCAAGCTCCTGCTGGCTTCCAGCATGAAAGACTTTTAATAGCTTCAAGTAGAGGTTGGTGGTTACATAGCAAGGTTACACATTTGTCATAACTGGTCATAACTCCTTTATTTCAAGTTTTCTAAAGTGAGAAAAAATCTGCAAAAGTACTTTCCTACAAGAATGATCTCAGAAAATCTGAGATTTTTTGTTGGAATTATCTTAAAATAAGAGCAAATCATCTAAATTTAGGACTAGGAACATGCAGAGCATTATTTTGTTAAAATAAAAGTTTGGAAATTAGATAGAGATGGAGAGCTCAGTTTTTTAATAACTAGTTGAAGAATAAAGAAATCTGTTCACGGTTAGCAAAGGACGAAGGGGAGGCAAAAGTCACTAAGGCAATTAGTGTGAATTATTCAGCCATGTTGCCACCATTCCTACGGCAAAAAGTTGCTCCAGTGCATAATCTTTAATTACAGAGTGGCACAGGAACTTACTGTGTCTGAGGCCAAGGAGAGGTAGCTAGGTTACACCTTTGAAAATATATTTGTTCCATTAATTACTCTAGGGAGAATTCAAAATTTGTGTCCTGGTGCAACTGTCTGTCCATTTCTGTGGATGCCCTCTGATGTGCTCTTAATTTTAAAAACTGAAAAATATACTATAAGAAAAAAAAAAAAAAAAAAAAAAAAGAAAATATTTTAAAATCTTCCCTAGCATACTGAGAGGAAAAGCCCTTACCAAACACCAGTCTCAGCTCCATTGTGAGAACAGAAGCGGAGCACAAATGAATCCACAACACAAAAAGGGGCTCAGCAGAGGCAAGAAGGACGAGTCTAAGCTGCAGAATAGGTGAGAAATGCGGAGAAACGCCTCAAAAGTTGTATATATGATAAAAAATTTAGCAAAAGTTCATGTAAACAAAATTCAATCCACTAGAAAAGCAGAGAAATCTTTCCCCTTCAGTTGCTAAAAGAATCAGTCAAGAGCACTAACAGAGCTGTAAAGAGGATCTTGACCTTTCTAGCCTGGTAGGGAGGCTCTTTACTCATCATCCTTCTGTATATTTCCAAAAGCAAGGAAGAAATAACAGCGTATTTTGTTAAGTCCCTCTAGCCATTGGTTACCATCGTCTGTTTTCAAGAACAACTCGCTCCGAGAATTTGAAGCAGCTTTCCAAGTTGTGTCCTGTAAGGTTTGAATGCTGCTACCTCTGCTTTCCTGCCTAGCAAGTTAGTCAATAAGCAATTGAAAGGCAATTATCACCTGTCTACCCCCCACTCCCAGTATGGATATTTCCACTACAGCTCACCTGAGTGAACATATGTCACAGCAGATACAGGCTGCCAGTGCTTCTGGCACATGCTGCCCCAGTACTGCATACGTTTTGCAGCAGGTGTCAGAGGCAGATGTATTTTCACTGATATTCGTGGGATGACGATTTATTTATACCTACACAGACATAATTGCCCTAGGAACATTTTGGAAAGCCAGCAGGTAGTGCAGAAAAGATTTTTGTGAATGAAAAAAAACATATCTGTAACACATTCAAGGAAATGTCTAATTAAAAACTGAAACATTGCAGCAATGAGTTGCACGATTTCTCATATTCGAAGCAATCCTAATTACATTAAGTCTAGGATGTCTAACAGCGTTGAGTCATGCAGTAGTAGACAACTTTGATCCAATCCCTTCTTTTCCAAACAGGAGCCCTGGCCATTACTTGGGCGTGGAACTGAAAGCTGTAACAAACGAAGTCTTTAGTCCTGTCAAAGCTTCATGAAATCACAGGATTTCTAGGTAGGCTTGAGGATCTGCCAAGTCAATACAAAACAGAATGCCTTGTATGCTAACCCTGCCTTGTATGCAGATGGTGCCTGCCTCAAGGAAATTTGCACCTGTAAAGTTTAAATTTGAACAAAAAATCAGGTGAATGTCAGGCAGGTGGCCAAGACTCTTTAAGCCTAACACAAGTAATCGAAGCTTTGTGGGCATTGTAAATTACACATAAATTGCCATCTCAAAGGGCCCAGACCTTTGGGAGAAATAGTTTGACAATATGGATTTATGCACTCATTTTGCAGTACAAGGACGAAAAACAAGGTCAAGGCAATAGAGAATGAAGGACTAGAAGCCAAACCTCCATTACATTAAAGAAAATTTTAGATGGTGTCTAATAAGCAGTCAATTCCACCACTGTTGAAATTAGTGGTGGCCCCTTGGGTAACCACTTCTTGTGCTTTGAGTACACCATCATCTGCAGCTACTTGGGATGGATCTCACAGGATTTGTGCAGTTTACTGAGTGCACAACAGAATGGCTGTACTGCAGTCCTCGGAAAAAAAAGCGTCTTCTTTTTCTCATGTGCAAAGTCGTGAGAAAAATGTGTAATGATTTGCTAGGAAGTAGAACTTTAAAGGCCAAATATAAATAGGTGATAACTAAAATTTAACTCTGAGATGCCAACATTCCTTGGACGTTTATGCATATAAGCACACACATAGACACATACACACACACACATATATATATAAAAATAAATACATATATGCATATAAATCAAGAAAAGAAATCTCCGGAAATGGAGGAGCAATGTGTCTTCCAAGTGGTACTAAGAACTATGTTAAAGTCATGGACTCCCTTGCAGCACTTGCATAGTTTTTTCAATACTTTCTTTTTTACTAGCTTCAGCTTCTTGGTGTTAAATTGAGCTGGCACAGTTGCAGGCCATTTTAAATTGATACTTGCAGACCAGCAAGAACTGTGAAGCTGCCAATGAAGAGTCAATGAGGAGCCAGTGATAGCAGTTATCAGCTTCTCCACACAAATGTCCTGAGCTTTCCAGCTGTGTGAGCCTTTCCAAGTTTGATTAAAAAGGGATTAATTTTCTTTTAAATATACACACACATACACACACGCACATATATGTCTATACGAACTAGTTTTTGTGGGGTTGCAACTTATAACCCTTCAGGCAGATTCACATTTGAATGTACCCCTTTTCCCATGGTGAGCTGTGATTTCAAGCAGCAGCAAAAATTCTTGACCAGACATGCTCATACAATTTTACAAGCAGTTTGCATCATTTCACTGTTGAGCCAGAACTGGAAGAGGCTATGCTTCAACAGTGAAGCCAGTGAGTTGGCTATGACATTATTCTTATCATGCCGAAAATGCAGGAGGTTCCCGGTGTCTGAGTGAGGCAGAGATTTTTTTAATTCCCTTAGTATTCACCACTACTGATGACTCAGGGCTTTCTCGATTTGGGAGGGCAGGTCATGCCGTTTAATACAGAATGCACGAGCTGCTCCGTTCAGTGAACTGTTCCTTGTCATTGGCTGATCACCTTCTCATCCCTTCAGAGAGAAAACACACTGAATAACAAAACAAAGTGTTTTTTCTTTCTTTGGTCTGTGTTGAATTGGCTCATTTGAGATCAGATTGGGTGTTTCTCTGTCAAAAGCAGGGGAAGTGGGAAAGGGATTTGGGAAAGAAGGACCGGGAACCATTACTTCTGTTGCTGTCAGTTTACTCAGTTCATCAATCCCACTGAAGTGAACCTTGGGAATAGAATTAGTTAAATATGTAAAGACAAAATGTTGAATCAAAAAACTGGGTCAGAAACACCACAACCTTTCTCATCTGCAATGTGATGAGAGTACACAATTGTTAAGACCTCCATGTGAATACGCTGGTACAAAGACTGGCCAGCAGGCCAGCAGCATGTTTTTATTATGGATTGTATCTGTCAAAATGTATTGCCATTTTGCATCAGACTGGTTAGACAATATAGGAGGGATATGTGCTGATGTTGCTGGAACTACATAAGTTAAGTTCTCAGTTGTGTAAATTGAAATATAATAAACTATGTTTTTCTCTGCATGTTTTCTGATTCTTCAGAGAGAAGGGTGCCATGAATGTATCAAACATGAGCAGTAACTTACAGACCCTGCAAATCTATTTCTTCTTCCCACGTTTGTATTTGCAATTGCTAAGGTATAAATCAAAGCAAAAAAGCCTGTGTCAGTAAATGTTCTGTGAGTTTTCCCCTTGTGTAGCTTTAAATACATTTAAATCCTTGGGGATGATGTGGACATGGAGTGTTAAACGATCCTGAGTTAGATAGTGAAGTAACATGACTCCAGAGGAGAAACTGAATGCCCTCTCTTCCAAAAATGTCTCAAGCATTTATGACTTAAAACTATGACATTCTTTACCACCCCACACCCCTGACGGCCCACCCCCTCCCCACTCAGTTTAAACTGGTTTCAAGTCCTGATGAACTGAATATAAGAAATTGTTTTCGCTGATGGGGTAAATCACATGGTGTGATTCTTGAGGCTGGCCTCTACATGGCCAGGAGATGGACTTTGATGAACTTTGTGGGTTCCTACCATCTCAGGATAGTCCACAATTCTACTGTATGCTACGAAATCTCCCTTTGCCCCTCTGCTTTTTTTTTTCTTTCCACTCTCATCTGAGCAGCCCACTTGTGCTGGTACATTTTAGATCCAGAAATCCTGTTATAAATTAGTTACTTTCTTAGAAAGCTGCCAATATATTTTGCTGGAACTGTTTCTTCTGAGTTAATTATAAGCCACAGAGAAGAACCACTTACTGACAGAGCTGGTACAAGGTAAAGGATGAAAGTATTCACCTGGGAGCAGGGAAGGAACTAGGAATATTCATATAGCTTGCTGTGCTCTTCTACCAAGTAGTCTCCAAGTTGAAGTTTGCCTCTCCTCGTCTCTTGCTTTGGACCTGAACACATGAGGCAAAAAGGAACAAAAAACCTCTTCCCTTTTGATGAAATTGAGCTCAGTTCACCCTGTGTCCTGGAATCATGGCTTAAAGACTACATTCAGGTTTGGACTACATGCCATCATAGGGAACTATGTATAAGGCCTGCGTATATCTGTATGTGCCACTTAGACCTTCGGTCTGAAGGCAGAAACTGCTGTGATGTACATCGTTCTCTTCCAGAACAGGTTATTGAAGACACTGGGAAAATTTTGGATTTGGCTCCCAAAATCTTATACCAGCAAACTACTGGTGTCTGTACGGACCAGACACAAACAGGTTCCTAAGTAGTTCCTAAGAGATGCCATATATGCGCTAGTCAGAACTTATCCAGAGCAATGCAAAGGTCTGGTGTGTTCACTGACTGACTTCAGCTGATGATCATGGCAGAGGACAAGCACAGAACAGCAGGTGCTTCTCACTGTATTGGAACTCATTCAAGATACTGTCATCCATATTTTAGCCAATCCTATCAATATTTATAGTCAAGATTTGATATTAAAAAAATAAAATTTAAAATACCTATGTACAATCTCTTGATAGAAGCCAGAAAGACCTTTTAGATCCCTGAGGCTTTTCTGAAGACACTTAAGTCTCCTAGAATCTGCTCAGTAGCAGTATGGTTGTTTTAGCTCTCTGGTCAGCAGTCAAAAAAACTTGTGCTTGGTTGTCCAAGACTGAGACTTCAGTTTCCTGAGTGCTGAGCTACTTTGGCTTTGTTGTGGTCCTGCTTACCTACAGCTGCGGCTGTGTGGGACTCCTCCCTTCTGCTGCAGATCTCCCTACCTGCTGAGGTCTGCCAGCTGTGGAGTTCAGCCGACAGAAATTAATGCCACCAAAAGAGATGGGATGTTTTTCCTCCTATGCTTCAGCTCCCCAAACCTCCTGTGTCTGGAACAACGCATGTACCAGCGCCAAGAGAAGGGCAGATGGATGTGTCCAGGGCAGAGAGAAAGGTAAAATGACTTGAAGGAGCTCTGATAGTTTTTTTTTTCTGGCAAATTTTATCCCAGCTTCCTCTGCCTCCTGCCGTGGGCCTCATGTAGCCCTCCAAGAGATTAAAAACAAACTTGAATCAGTCACAAAGTGTCTTTTACCCTTTTAAAAAAATCTCATTTTGGTGATCCTTCATTACTTGCTTATAATGCAGATCTCAAATCTCTGAAATACCAGTTAGCTTTATCAGATTGAATAAAAAACTATTAAAAACACAAACTACCTGGGAATCAACGACAGTCAGAAAACTACTTATCATCTCCCATTTTTTTTTCGGCACCCATTGCTTGTGGATACACAGTGAAGTGTTGCTTAAATCCTTTTTTTCTTCTCTAGTACTGAGAAACACAGGTTTTAATTGTTCTGTTTTTCACACAGTATGTCTTTTACCTAGTTCATTTAGTCCCGGCATCCTGAATGTTTTGTAATTATTGCAGAGGCAAGAAATCTGACTGAGGTATCCTTTATTCAGTTCCTGTGCTTTTGCAGGTCAAGGCTGTGCTAGCCTTTACACAACCAGAACAAACTGGCTGTGAGTAATTACGGGTGGAACACAAGGAGAGGTCTACTCACCTCCAAACAAATGAGATGCAGGAGCCTCTTTTTCAGTAGCACTGGAGGAGTTTGATTAGCTGAAGAAAAACACTGTTTGACTGGTGCCTGCAGTAAGAGGAAACTTAGTTCAAAAGACTCTGAAGTTAAAAGGACCTTCTTAAAAGATATTTTCACCACAGTCACTAGAAAATGCTATTTCAATAATGCCTCTTCTTTTTAGGATATTTTGTTATACACATTGTAGTACCTAAGCACTTCATATGACTTTTTGAATCTGCATTAGAAACCTGTGTTCTAGTATAAATGTACATGTATCTGTTGTTGGAAATAGCTGAAAACATAACAAAATATTTCCATCAGAATTATTTTCTGTGTCTCTGATTTTAAGCATTCTAAGAAATCATTACCAGTCCTACTTATGAGTTCATTGTACTGGGATCTGTTCGACCTCAGAGATTCATCTATAAATCTGTAATACAATTATTAAAGCTGTGCTAAACGTTGGGTGTATTAAAACTTCCCTTCCAAATCAAAATGATGAATTTGGGTCTTAATGGGATAGTTCATTTAAACAAATTAAAGACCATTTAAACTGTTTTTAAAAAATTGTTACATTCTACTAGGTTAATTATTTTAAAGTTATTGTTTAATCTGTATGAATTGCCCAGACAGAACAAGGGTACTTCATCCTTTCTTACAATTCATCTTCTGCTGTGATAAACTGTTTTGTCTCCACTTGTAATTACCTTCTGTAATTGCCACTGCCCCCTCTTGTAATATTTGCTTGACAGACTGAAAGGTAATATATATTTAATGATTGTAGCACCTTTAATATTTGCTGTTGTCAACAATACAAAGCTCAACTGTGTAAAGCTATACTGGTAATGGATAACGCTGTTGCTATTGTGCTGCTAGTAGTGATTTGGTGTGATGCCTTTCATCTGCAAAGGCTGGCAAGATCTTCACGTGTGTCTTCCATGTGAAGACTATGGCACACAAGACCTGATGGTGCATCTGTGTGGTCACAGGAATGGTTAACGTATCTGACTGAGCTGTGGGACTCAGAAAGGGCTGCTAGAACCAGTGTCAGTAACCATCCCCGAGTCAAAGCACCTGCCAAACCCAGACCTGTTTCTTCTGTAGGTGACTGGTGAGACTTCTGGAACAGGGTACCACATCCACCCTGTGTGCTGTTCACAGAGCTTCCCAGACCCTCAGGCTCTCCAGGGCATGGGGATATATATCTCGTGGCTTTTGGCTGTGTGAAGATTTATAAGTTGTGGGGTCAGCAAACTTGATGTCTTGTCCTTGCAGTATAGAGGCTCTTTTGCAAAGAGCCTGTACTCTGTTCCAGCTAAATATTTGATTCTGATAACTAGCCCCATGAGTCATGTGTAAAGGAGATGTCTGATGGTTTCTGGGTGAATTACCTTATCAATATTAATGTGTGCTAAGAATGTTCATAAAATTAAAACTTCTCCTTATCCACCTTCAGTATACCATTCTTAATCTTGTTCTTTGTATTTCTCTACTATTAAGTTAAAACCTTGTACTCTGTATAAACGAAAACCATTAACAACCTGTCAGACTGGAAAAATTAAGTTATTTTTCTTTCTTTCAGGGCTCTTCCTGCAGTCTTTACAACTGCAGTGTTATAATGGTGTGTTTTGAGGCTGAACTTTCATTCAGTGTAATTTCTTTCAGCTCTGTTTGTAGTATAGAGAATGAAATAAATTACGGAGAGAAGCACTACAAAATTAGCTTAACTCTGATGGCTCAAGATCTGCAGTGACCACAGACTTTTCATTACTACCCTAGATTGAGCTTTATTGCCCTAGTTTGAGCTAGCTTCTCATGCATCACTTTGAAACTAGAAATTATCTTACTCCTATGGGCTGCAAGCATAAGAAACTCACTTGAACTCTTGTAACACGTATTAGGTCATTCCAGTGTGATCGAAATTTAGTGTATAATCAGTAGCATGGCACTGAGCTGAGAAGTCACTTAGCAATTTTTTTGCTGTGTTTATCTGAAAGTTGCTTTTCTTGAAGGAGGTCGTGTTCATAATTACATTTCCTCTGCTCATAGTTTGTAGGTATGGACCAAAACTCCTTTTCCTCATGGCTCTGTCTTCCATTGTAAAGTTATGATTTTGCAAAAGCTCAAAAATATTGTGCAGATAGTGGCAGAAGAGGTGGCTGGCAGCAAATGAGCAAGATACAAGTTTTAAAAACTCTGAAGGCAAATTTCTTCTTCAAGTTACATTATTCTCTGTGTCTCTGATTTTAAGCATTTTAATTTATTAAAATTTATTGTAATTAACTCTTTCTTCTGGCTCATGTGCCCTTCAAGAAGTGTCTCCTGAGTTAGCAAAACATTAAAACTATCTGGCATTTTTGCTGCCAACCCAAAATACTGTTGGCAAACATGCTTCAGACACCCTTTATAGTCTGCTTTTACATCAACATGGCTGGTGGGGAGAAGGCAGTGGGCAATGTAAGGGCATTTGCTATCCTGTTAGGCAATCCTTGGTCATGAGTCAGAATCCCAAAGTCTCTCTAAGCCTTTAGCCCAGCCTCCTCTGATTAACGATGTGTCAGAATGGTGATATGAGGTCGGATTACATTTTCTTCCCTGCAGAGACAGGAGTGGGCATCTGGCACTGCAGGCCAAATTTGTTTTCTGATGTCACAGTTTTTCCTCACTTGCTGGCCTGACTCGTGACAGCTTCATGAGTTCTCACTGATCTTTTGTTTGTTGTTTTTTTTGTTTAATTCTTTAGTGCCCCTTTTCCTATATTTAATCAAATTCAAGTTCATTCCCGTTACATCAGGGGCTCTGAAAAGGTCACTCCTATTTTATTACTTTCTTTTTGTATCATCTTGTGACAATTAATTCCATGCATGAGATAGTTAAGGAATGCCTACAAGGCATGTGGCCTACACAAGAAAAGAAAAGAAAAAAGGTAAATATTAAGTGTTGTTTATTGGTGAACCATTTAGTTTACTAGCAGCAGGTCATGAATTAAAAATAAAAATGCTTCTGAATTAGACAGAGACAGCTTCTCCTCTCTGTTTTCTATCTGTAGCTAGTATGCCTACATCCAGGAAAATGACTGTCTGTAGCCTAGTAATAGACATAGGGAGCCCTTTGAACTGAATACTGTAAATGAATGGCCCTAGAGTGGGACTACTGGGATGAGGCAGTCACACCAGAGGGTTACTCTGTGTTCTAGTAACGTATTCTTGCATGTACCTGCACTCTGTAAAATAGACTGCCAAAGCAGATCTATCTCTGAGGCTCCACGTGGCACAAAGGAATAAGGGGAAAACAGATATTTGTATTCATCTCTCCATAGTAGCAGTATAGTTGAAGGCAGAAGAACCTCAGGGTTTAATGCGACAAATGTGAGGAGGTGGGTGTCCTTGTAATTTGGACAATAGATGGCACCCTTTGTTTCTTTCTTAAAAACACCTTCTGCTGCAGTTTCATAAAGCAGCAAATCTGCAGGAGGAGGCTGGCAACAGTGTGTGTGCTGCTTCCTAGCCAGCTCAGAATGGGGAACTTTCTGTGTTTTCTTTATGGTACCACAGCGGAGTGCAATGAGGCACGAGCCATAAATCTGTGTTGATCTACGGTGTACTGTGGTTTTCACAGACTAGAGAGACTCCTCGTCCTCTCAGACACATTACAGGAATAGGCTGCTGTATTGAGTCCATGTGGCCAGGTTTTGGTACTGGTGGGGCTACAAGAGTGGCTTCTGTGAGAAGGTGCTGAAAGCTTCCTGCATGTCTGGCAGAGCCAATCCTTGGCAGCCTCAAACATGAACGTGCCGCTGGCTAAGGCTGGGCCAATTAGAAATTTGTAACACCTCTGGAATAACACATTCAAGGGAAAAAAAGTTGTGCAGAGGTAACTGCGGCCAGAGAAGAGCATAGTGAGAATATGTGAGAGGAACAGCCCTGCAGACACCAAGGTCACTGGAGAAAGAGGGACAGGAAGTGCTGCAAGCACCAGAGCTGAGATTCCTCTGCAGCACGTTGGAACAGTTTGTGGAGGACTGTTGCCCATGGATTGGACTCAAACTGGAGAAGTTTGTGGAAATCTTTCTCCTGTGGTATGGTCCCCATGTTGGAACAGGGGAAGGACTACTCTCCCTGAGCAGTGGGAGAAACAACAGTGATGAACTGACTTTAATCCCCATTTCCCATCTCCTTGTCTTGCCAGGGGGAAGGAGGTAGAGCTGGGAAGGAGAAGGGGTAGGAGAAAGGTGTTTTTAAGATTTACTTTACTTCTCATTATCCTCTGATGATTCGTGCTCTGAATTTGTTACTAGTGAATTTAATTAATATCCCCAGTTAATGTCTGTTTTGCCTGTGATGGTATTAGTGATATATTATAAGGTATTAGATGGAGTGATCTCTCCCTGTCCTTGTCTCAACCCAGGAACCTTTGTTGTATTTCCTCTCCCCTGTCCATTTGCAAAGGGAAATCATAGAGAAGCTTTGGCGTGTGCCTGGAATCCAGCCAGGATTAACCCACTACAGCTGCCTGGACAGGGTGTTGCATTTGGTAGCCCAGTGGTCTGTTTTCTCCTGAGGTCCTGTCTGGTGAAGCTGACTATAAATGGAACTGAGTTTTCCTGTATTTCCCCTCCTTCTTGCAGGTTTAATTGTCCCTGGAAAGATATGAGTTTTGTCCCTTGATAGTGCCCTATTACACCTTGATGAAGATATGCACTCCCAGAAAGAGCTTGTGCTCCTTCACTGACTTGGTCAGGGTGGGGAGATAGCTATGGTTGGCTCCCTTTAATGACATATCTAATGAGTCTGTCTACTAAGCCTGGCTCCTACCAAAAAGCCTCCTGTTCTCAACAATTACTGGTCAATCAAACGTAACACACATCTAATTTCTGTTCATTCACACCAGTGGACTCCTGGTGGGCTCCTGTGTCTTTCATTTGTTGCACAATTAAATGTAATGAGACAGATCAATAGATGACATGCCCATTATTTAGTTCAGAAAATGTTTCTTAAATGAGGTGATTCAGTTCAAGTCAAGTACAAGTGTAAGTAGCTCTAAAAGGAATCTGTGGTCGAGTAAAACTGTGCTTCCACTTACAAATGCCTGCATCATTCACGCAGAGGGCTGATCATCAAATGCTAATTCTAATATAAGTACCAACGTTTTCATCTTGGGAATCTTTATAACCTTGTTAACAACTTCCTGGGAGGACCTCAACCAGTCACATCCTTGTTGTCTACTCAAAGTCTGTGGTGTTTTGTACAACTCTGGATTTTAAGTGCTACATTTCTTCCTCACGGTGCCTGCGCAATCCTTCGTGAACTCTTAGACATTCTTCCTGTCATGATTTGAAAGTCCTTGCACATTTACTGGAGGTTCATTTACCTCTGGATAAACAGTATTAATAAGTTGAAATTATTTTTAAGGCACTTATGAAATTCTGGGGACAGATACACAGGTGTCTTGTGGTTCTTTGAGAGTTACTTATTCCCAGATCACTTGGGAGCCTCAACTTTCGAGGACTTATGTATTAAGTCAACAGAGTCTCCACTGAAGTCTCTAATGAGCAGCAGAGGAAGGGTTTGTTTTCAGAAGAGCTATGCAATCTCACAAAAAAAAAAATACAAGATGAACCACAAGCCAAGCCGGCTGAAGCACTTGTGTGATGGCAGAGGTAAGTCTGCACAAAAGGTTTCACAGCACGGGTAGGACAGAAAAATAGTGTGACTCAGAGCCCAGAATTATGAACATTGCCTGAGACTCAGCTCATCATACTAATGCCCCAGGCACGTTTCAGAACAACCATCTCTGGGCTGTAGCTTTGTCAGGAGTTATAAATCGGATCTTTCTTTTGTGCATACTGAGATTGCATCAGAAAGGACTGACCCCTTAATACTGAAAGGTCACAGATATAAGAATCTGACCTGCTGAAGAGATTTCTAATGTGACTTACGGATTCTGCAATATTATTACATTTACTCAGCAGCTCTGACAGCTCAAGACGGAAAGCCATATGGATAATATGAAAACAAAGCAACAAGCAAAAATGTTTTATTTTTGCTGAAGGGGTTTGTTCATTACATGATAAATTACTATAGCAAGTTCTATCCTTTCTTCAGCCTGACTTTGTGTAAGTCTTTGCATAGATTTTGCTTTGCTGTATATTTATGGGAAATGCGTCCTTAAAAAGCTGTTACTTGTCAAGTGTTTCCTTCTAGTAGATGTTTTGATGACAGCTATGCTAGAACCACTTCTATTGTCAGTCTTTTAGGTCTGAAATGCCGGTGTGAAGATGCCTTGTCTGCATGAAATGCTGTTCCCACTTCTACTGTACGCTAGGTCTTGGCTGCAGCCTGTGATACCCAGACACTGACTTTAATGTTTAGAGTTTTCTACTGACCTTAATTTAATTGCATATTGTTATCCTTAGCAGAATGAACAATGAAGATAGACCAGAAAAATGAGCAATTATTCTACAGCAATTATTTATACAGCAGATTATGCTGCTAGTATCTTTGTTGCCTTTACTTTGTGAGTTTTCTATAAAGAAGAGATTGAGTTAAGTAGGGAAGTTTTGCTCCAGCTAATGCACAAGTGGAAAAAGATAATATCCCTTGGTTTGTTTTTTTATCGTCAATTCTCATTTACCTCAGTTGGATTATCTGAGTTGTGGATTTGTCAGTTTCATGGGTAGAGGATCTGCTATCCTAGGATAGTACACTGATTCATGACCGGGGGTCTTTTGCTTTCAGAGTGAACTCATCACTGGAAGCAACACAGCTGCTGCCTCTGCAGCAGCTGACTTCATGCTACAACAGCTTGTACACTACAACAGCTTGGGCAGATTTGCAAGCTGTTTGCAAGACTTGGATATCAGGGAGTCCAGTGCTGGCTCTTTCTCTGTTTCACAATAGCTCCAGTCTATGAGACTGATGAGCTTCAGCAGCCAAAATGGACCTGCCTCTTTATGAAATGACTGTTTTTGTACCACTTCCCAGGCAATGGTCCTTGTCCAGGAGGATGATTCAGTAGACTGCAGTGTCACATGAGTACATCGATCCTGGTCAGTCTACTGGATCACCTGAATGAGGAGCACTTCCTGTGGGAATGCTACAGCAGGCATGCAAGGCTGTGTTTGAGCCAAGGTCAGCTTGGCTCTGACAGACTAATACTTCTGATGCTGAACTGGGATGCAGGATGCAGTAGGCAGAGAACACCTTTCAACAAACTAGCTTCTGTCACTCTAGCATGCCTTAAATGTATTCAAACCTGCCGATGGGTTTGTTTGTTTCCAAGCGAGCCTTCTGTCTGTTCACTGCCCTGAGCAGTACGCTGTCTGCTGCTCCTTTGCTTGTGGTATTTCCATACTATGCAAGCATTTAAGTATTGACTTCCAGTTTTCCTTTTTCTTAGTATTTTTTGTCAAGTACACTGAGATCCATGACTAAACAATATTATATATTCTGTCTCTTTCTCCTCTGTCTCTTTCTCTCTTCCCAGTCAGTCACTTTTTAATATTTCCTCTAAATCTTTCATGCCCTTCCTCAGTTGTTTTTCCAACCTTAGTGCCTTTTCTTTAATAGGACAGCCTTTTATTTTTTTTTTTAAGTAGGTGGTGCCTACTTCGCCATACGATCTTTTTTCTCATTCCCTTTCCAGAAAACATCCCAAGCCTCTCCTTGTCATGGGTAAGCTATGATTGTAGTTGGAAGGTTAGCTGATCTATGAATCCTTGGCTAGGGCCAGGGAATTAACTGCAAGCTCAGCTTTCTGTTACTGAAACGCATTTCAGTATTTCAACATTTAAACAACACAAGACCTCTTACCTTCCTTTGCCAAAATCAACACCTGTACAGCAAGGGATGGATCCTGAAAAAGTGAGATGGAGGTCACTTTTTTCTCAATATAATTGCCAATTAAGTATTATTTCATGTTGTCACATTCTGAACAAAAATATAGCAAAATGTTTTCCCAGGCAGTGTGCACAAAAGCAGAAGTATGGACCATGCTTTTGAATACAGAGGGATGGACTTTCCCTGTCCAAAGTATTTTCTCCCTCACTGATTTCTTTATCAGCTCTTGTGGCTGAAGTCTATAATGCTCACTGCTGCAGGAAAACCAGATAGCTATATGGCGAAAAATATGCAAATTTGTGGGTAGCTGTATCAGAAAATAAAAATGTATTAGAAAAATTTGATGTGGTGATCACTATTTATTACTGATGTTTGTGAAGAATAAGATGACTGAACAGTAAGGATTTGTGATGCAGGGTCATTCAGGCATGCCACCGTACCTTGAAACACTGCACTGAAAAAGATCGAAGTAAATCCTGATACTACCTCCTTCAGACCTGAAGACAAAATTGAACTTTTAAACTCACAGCTCATGACTTTCCCTGACTTTCCCGTTCCAATACAGTGTAATTTCAGCAATGTCACTCAAAATGCAGCAATGTAAAACTAGCATCTGAAGTTTAAGCCAAGGCCAGCAGTAGTAATTAATGCTTATTGTTACTTGCAGTGATGAAAAATAAACAGAAATTGTTGAAAAAGTCTGGGGTTTTTTTAAATTAAAAAATATGAAACTATTTTAATTGAAAAGCTGAATTGAAAAAGAAATTAAATTAAAAGCAGTTTTTGAAAATATCTCTATTGAAAAACTTTATTTTTTGAAAATAAGCCTTTGCTAAAAGTCCTTCCTTCCCTCCTTCCTTCCTTCCTTCCTTCCTTCCGACAAGGAAAGATTTCCTAATTAGAAATGAATGCGCTTATTTCAGAAAACGTCAACCATTCATGCTGAATTGTCAGGGAGGGTCATGAGGGCTCTGATGAGCTTCTGTGTCCATGTCTGCATCTTCCCTCTTGCACCCCCAGGACCCTTCCCATTTGCCCACGGATCAAGATCCCACATCAGCCCCTCGAGGTTATCAGCCCCTGCCCTGGCGATGCTGATTCTACAGCAGAGATGATCTCTGGCTGCCCATAGCCCTGCCCTTCTTGTCAACTAACAATAAGCAGGATTACTGCCATCAATGATAAGCATTGTTGTAAAAAAAGTGAGCCACCACCAGCAAGAAAAAGCAGAATTTGCTGTAAATCAATCAGTCATACAAACTGCATGGTGGTAGTCTGTGTACATACATGTATATTTATCTCAGAATTGAATGGACGTGGGAAGGAAAAGGTAGCCTGTACTAGAGGAATGTAGACTATATATGCATTTTTGTTTTATTCTCCTTGCCCTTTTCCAAAGAAAATACCTAAGTATGAGTAACATTAGCTCTGTCACACTTTCCTTGAAGCAAACGAGATGCTGTCCTAGCACTGTTGTTTCCATCCTGTGTTGAGTCATGCAGTGCGGACACTTTATCCAGCCTGTGTCTCTGCTGTAAGACCACAGATCATGTTATCACTTTACAAATATAGCATATTAGTACCTCTGGAAGGCTAGTCACGCTGTGGGGTTCAAACAGATCTGGCTGGCCATGAGCTATGCTATAAACAACCTCAGTGTCCCACATTGAATAACTGCAGAGCACACTCGGGAGCTCTGGACGCTTGTGTTCTTTAGTAGTAGGTAAGTGACAGTTTTGCTGATTATTGTGTTTCTTCAGATGTGTGGGGTCAAGGTGGAAAATGGCAGGGAAAGTGAGAAGTAGCTATCAGGTTGCTGCTGATGTACTGTGGGTCTCTAAAAACTAATGTATATGGGAAAAATAGCTGGAACACAGAGCATTTAGTCCAAGGCAGTATATTTGGTAGATATCTTTAAAGATAGTGAGATTCACCCCGTACACATTTCCTCTAAGTAGATTTACACTTGTGACAAATCCAAACTTTATAATTTAGGAAACCTTTCAAGTTTCACTCTGTGACTCAGTTATAATAAACCCTTGCTATTACATCTCAAGGACGTATGCTGGTGTAAGAATTATTTTCAATAAAAAAATGGTTTGAGAGGTCAGTCATTTATCTTTGTTGTCCGTCAGAATTTACCGTAGAATTTAAAAAGAGTTATAGAACTTCAGTTTCTGAAGGCTACTTATAGTTAATCTAACTGGCATAGGAAATACAGCCTGCTACATCTTTTGTGAACACAGCCTATCATTTACAGTCAAATATTGTCATTATTGTTTTTGTTGTTGCTACCACAAGTAGTTATGCGCTATCATTGACATGTTACTTTCTGAGATTAAAAGGTACTGACCAGCTCTCTTCCTCTCAACAGTAGTTAACTGAGCAGAGTTTCAAGGACCAGGGATGGATGATAATGCTTATTAACCAAAGAAGTGGATCATACCAAAGAGTTTCATTCATTTCCCATATGCATGTTTGCTCTTCTCAGAGAGAAGGTAAAAGTAGAGACTTATTCCAAAGGAAGGTGTCCAGCTGTCAGTGTCACCTGTGTCCCCTATCTACAGGCATGGGAAAGTTTTGTGGGAAAGACAAAGGACACGGCTGTGGTGAGAGAACTGATAAAATACAGATGCGCCTCAGGACTGTATGGTGGGGTTCGGACTATTAGAGCTAAAATAACTTGACTGCTGGAGTAGTTGAAAGCAGAATCATCTCTTGCTTATCTAAATTATCTGCCATCTTAAATCACAGAATTTACCATCTTGGCAATTGGCTATGGGCGTTTTACTCATTATACTACTAATGATTTTGTATCTAACACTGGAAATAGGACTGCTGTAGGTCAGACATAAGTTTGTGCTCTCCTTCTGCAGTAGAGGCAGGTGACAGTATTGGATTCTTAGATCAATACATGTAAAATGACCCTGGGGGAGCAAAAGAAAATGATAAATGTTGAGGTCTTTAACTAGTGTCAGTTAGGACAGACAGTCTAAAATAACTTTTATGATGTGGTCATCCACACAGATAACTTTAGAGGCCGTACCCTCTAAAGGTGCATGAAAGGTAAGTAATAGTAGCCTCACTTCTCGGGAATTGTCCAGTAACCTTAAGACAAATAAGAATAAGTCAATGAAACATTGTGTTAAAAACCACAACGGACATGAAACAGGTTTGAGAAACCTGAGAGTGTCATGTTATGCTTAGCTGAGATCATCTAATTGTATATGAAAGCCTCAATCTTTTGCTCAGCGGCAATGAGTGCAATTTGATTTGCCACAGGTCTATGTATGAGCAGTTAATTGGGATCTCTCTAATCAGTTTTTAGAATATGGTCTTGGTTTCGCAGGACTCTGTTGTATACTACCTAATACAATTGTTTACATGTGCTGACTACAGCTACATTCATAGATTCAACACCTTTACAAATATGTAATACACTTTTGAGCTTACTGTTTTTGCTTTGATAAGAAGCAGCCTCAAAATACATGCCCATTTCAAAAACATCATCCCTCTCTCAGTCTTAAGAGAATTAGACCTCTCCTCAGCAATATTCAGTAAAAAAAAAAAAAGAATGGATTTTTTGTCAGAGACATCAGTCCGGTGTTTCATTAGCTTCATTGTCAGTGGAAGAATAATTAGTCAGCTCACTGAAGTGCTAGGGGAATACATCTGTAATAAATCCCCTTGCATATGTAACATCTATCATGCTTGATGGCAAACATATTAGTGCTACAAGAGTTGAGAAAGTATAAGGAATATTGTAATTCAGCTGCTAATTAATCCATAATTAAAGACCTAATTAATGAATAACCCTGTGAAAAATTGTCTAAAAATCAAGATGTGAAGACTGCAGTGATAAAGAGGACTCTTGTTTGTGAGACTGGTTAATTTACATCTAGAATAGGAGCTGATTAATGAAAACTGTCAGTAAAGCATTATGCTTCAGCACTGTACAAAGAGAAATATGCACATAAAAATGTGTGGAAACCAAGTTCAGCTCTTGCATATCTGTTTTTAATTTTATAGCATTCAAAGTTATTTTTACCTGAAGTATAAGGACTAGGTTAATAAAATATACGTTTTCTCTTAGTTGTGGTGTGTAAACAATGCAAAAGTTATTTATTTGTGTATGAAAGAGCCTAATGTCAGATTCTATTCATAACTCTCTCTTTCATGAAACGGCTAAAGATGAAAACTAAAAAAAGATCTTAATTCATCAAAGCATTCATGATTAAGCTCCATGATATGGAAAGACACTAATTTCTGAAATTAACTTCACTGAAAGTTGAACTAATTAATAGCTTGAAAGTGTCACTGTCTGTCTGTGTTTGTTTATGTAGGAGCCAGCTGGCTGAGACTGTACTCTTGAGAGAGCAGGAAGGAACATTTGAAACTCCCAAAACATCTGGGCTCAAGTCCAGGTGTCAGGACTGCTTTCTCCAGCCCTGGAACAGCTTGTCTCTTTCCTTTTGTATTTATTCTGTGGTGTAGCTGCATTTATTGGATCTCTGTGGACGCAGTCCTTTGGGGGACACCCACTGTGATCCATTGCATTGGCCTTCCCACATATTCCCCAGGACCCAGCACTCACATGCATGCATGCATATGTGTTCTGAATCACAATCTGGCTTGGATCCTGGACTTCAAACTCTCACTGTCAAATCTGAATGTTTGGCAAGACTAGTGACAGATAAACCAACCAAATTAGCAGGAAGGATAATTCCCTGCTGGTATAGAACAATAAGAGATTGTTACTAGCAGCAAAGCTAGGTAGGGAAGAGCAACTTTCCACTTTTCAGTCCTCTCCCATTCCCCAAGTAGCACACAGGAGCACTACCCCACTTACAAGCCGTGCACAGTTAGCAAAATATAGTTGTATACGATGAATACTGTCACAATCGCTATTGCTCTTTCAATCACAGCATGTTTCTCTAATTTAATCTTTTCCTGATAACACAAAAAATGTGTTCAGTTGCTATCCAAATGTCAGGTTTCCTCTGAATTATTTAAAGACTTGAGAGATAAATGACTCGATAATTCTGAAGCACAGTGTGAGTGAGCTTATTTCCTAAGAAATTATTTGCAGGATTGGTAGGAAATATTTCACTCACATTTTCCCCCATGTAATCCTGCCAGTAATATTCATTAGATTGCAGCAGATCTCCCATAGTGATTATCTGAAAGGAAAAGGGCTCAAGTGAACCAAGTTGTTAAGCAAATTGAAGAAACCAAAACATGAATAATTTAATAACTCATGTAAAGCAGCAAAGGAAAGCATACACAGTGCTGTTTTTTAGGGCAACCAGGCACCATATGAAATCAGGAGCGCTGTTAACAGAGACTACTACTGGCTGTACGTGTAGTATCAAAACTATGTTGAACTCTTTTCAGACTCAAGAGAAGACACTGATCTTGTTCTACAGAATACACTGTGCACACATAAGTTGGCCAGCATTAACAGTGGTGCCAGCTATGTTCAGAGGACATTAAACTCTACTATAATAAAGCTAATGTAACTTTGGCTTATCACTGGCTGTATTCTACCCACTGCAGAGAAGACAGATAATGTTGGTACACAGGGAGGAGCTGCAGGAGAGTTGGTACAGTTAATATTGGCAGATCACAGAGTAATCATATCTAAGAATACTTCTCTTGTGCTCCACTACTTTTCAAAGAAGACCTTGCCTTTTCTTTATCTTTTTTTTCCTGTAGTATGCTTCTTGATGCATCTATGCATTGATTGATATATCTCAGATGCTGAGATAAGTGCAGAAAGCCTGCAAACTGTTCTTTCAATGAAGTTGCTGATTTGAAAAGTATTTTTTCTCTGTGGAAGGCCTTCCATCCAGAATTCAGTGTTGCTTTAACTCATGTATCCTTAAACTGTTTTTTGAAGATCAGGTAGTCCATGGCACGTCATGATGCCAGCGCAGGTGACTGAGATGAAACTCCTTCAGCATTAAACACTAAAAGCTGCTAAAAGGCATCCCAATTTTGAAATCTAGTTGCGTCCAGTGTTCCTGCATACCCCAGGTTGGTTACACTTCTGGAGGTATTGCAAGTCATCATTTTCCCCCTTTATATTAAGCCTAAGGGAAAAAAAAAATTAAAAAAAAAATGAAAAGAATAATTAAAAAAACCAACAGTCACCAAATGACTGCTCAGGGTTCAGAGGTCAAGTGGAAACAAATACAAGTGGTCACGAGATCACTTGTCTGCTATCAAAGATGGCTGTGGAAGCATCTGGCAGGTGTGTGGTAGACCTGTAAACAAGGGTTCGAGATATCAGGAGCTGAAGGGAGCAAGGGCATTTAAGGCACAGTATACTAAACCTCTCCAGTTTTACTGATGAAATGACATCTGAAGTATGCATATATTTGTAGCAACAACATGAATAACAATAAATAAAAAAATAATAAAGATTATAGACATTACAAGGTAGTTATCTTCTTTTCCATCCTGTATATTTTCAACACCTTGCTGAAGACATTCTGGTTTAGAGCTTCTGAGTACTCCCATCATTTAAAAAAGAACATCTGAAATAGATGCTAGAGACCAGTCTGCCTACTTTTAGGTGAATTTACACAATACAATAAAGTAAGTGATAACATAAATGCTAAAATAAAAATAATCCAAGCAGATACTTAGGCAGATGCTTTTACTAGCAGTAATATTTGGCATTAATATTATATCATTTAAATAAAAACATATGATGAGTATCATCCCTAAGATTATGGGGTTTTGCCACTTAATTCTCCAAATGCCTAAGAGTATAAATATCATTATACTAATGAGGAGAGTTTTTGATTTTAATAGGCCTATTTGTAGATACATTTAAACGAATAAAGTTTCTTCAAGATTAAGGAAAGGTGTTTCCTTCTTTCTAAGACCAGAAATTGCACAAAAGTGTCTGTAAAGGCAGTTTTTCTGTTCTATGCAGGCAGGGGTAGCTCACAGCAATAGGGCACCCAAACCCAAACGTTTACAGCAAAAGAGTGCTCTTACAGAGCAAGTGCTTCTTCTCACCTTAGCTGGCCCAGAAAAGTGGCAGATTATTAAATCCACTTGATAAGAAGATTGGTCTCAGTGCTGAAATGGGGCCTGCAATAGGAAGAATCAGAGAGACTTGCTTGGTAGGAGAGGGGCTTGGTAAGCTTTTCTAGTGAAGGCACAGGACTCTGGAATAATGAAATCGAGAACATTTTGCAGGCTATAGTATCTTGAACTGAAAGTACATCCCTGGGGAAAGAAAGAAGAATCTGTGGTTTAGAGAGTAGAGGGAAAATTCTAGTTATAAAGATTCCTGTGATTTCCTTATTGGTGAAAACTGGGACAAGGTTGACATAGCCTGCTGGTTGAGGAAGAGAAGATGTTGCAAAAGCCATGGTGTTCAAAGGGATTTTTTATTCTCCCTCTTCCTAAAATAAGTGTAAAGAGAGGGAAGGAGTGAAGCCAAGGAAAATTTCTTTCCTCTGCCACTAATACAAGTTTCTCTGGTTACAAACTCTCATATCACTTTGCCAAGTAATGCAGTGCTTGTTTAAAAAAAAGCTATTATTTAAATTTTGAGATTATTTTATTTATTTATTTATTTATTATTTACCTAAAAATATTTCCTTAAATGTAATATGCAGATGCTTCTGAAGGGAAAACCTTGCAACAATTAAAACAAAAACATGTATCCTGAATGGCCAACTTTGTTTCTGAGCTGATCATTACAAAGAAGACAAGATCAACTTGACTTCCCAGTATGTTGCCTTTTAAGGATATTGATCAAGGTCTTGCAGATAACTTCTTGGGAGGTGTAAATGGCTAGGGATAAGATTATTTGCTTCCATGGATACACACAGAGAACTAGTTTCTCCATAAATGATTCTCTTGTAAATGACATCTTTGCCTCTTTTTTGTCTTCCTGGATCCCTTTCCCCCTGGGAAGTGCTGTACATTAATTATCATACGTTACTGAATAGGCTTGTTTCGTGATCTATCTCACTAATAGCTTAAAAGACTGATAAATGTTATAACCATGCATCATCTGAGAAAGGGGTGCTGATGATCTACAACATAATTTAGATGTAGATGTCACTCAAGGAAGATGACTTTAGGCAGCAAACTCAGTGTAGTTATGAAGTAGGGTCTTGTGAACGCAGGTGATGACTGCTTTTGTGGTCAGGACTTGTCCTTAGTGAAAGCAAGGTTGCCTTTTTCTTGGGTAAGAAATAGTTTTTTGTTTTTCACTTACTGCCAGGTGAGTGGGTCAGGCAATCCTCACAAGTATGACCAAAGCCTGTCCTTAATGAGCATGTGTAGGTATTGGATGAGAAAGGAGCAATGCTGAATTACAAAATGACGGGTAAACCGGAAGAGGAAGGGTGTTGCGGGATGTACAGATTTGGGTCAATTACATAAGACTGCTTTGATCAGAGCAGTCAGACAAGGTGACCTCTACAGACTTTTTCTAAACCTCACTGTGGTTTCTGACAATGGACAAAATTATAACAGCGATTACCTGTGAATAACCTAACTATGGGAGGAAACATAGCTGTGTTTCCAGCTGAAGGGAAGAAATTAGAAAGAAGTGTATGATGAGACTTTTCTCTATCCAAATGTAGCTTACCATCTGTAAACAATAGATGACAGCTTTGAGTTTTCCCCTGCAGGCCTAACCTGATGTTTGGCAGAAAGAAACCACTGCATGTGAACTTGAACATGTATTTCTAGAAATCAAAATCATTATTAGTAGTTGCTCCTTCTGTCATAAATTCTTGTGATGCATGAGTAGGTATCCTGAAGAACCCACACTTACTATCAGATAAGTCTAGCTTTAGCCAGTTTTCCTTTCTGGGCAACATCTCATCCTCAGGAAAATGGTGGGTATGAACTTTGGCAAATACATATTCTGCCATTATGCTTGATACTTCATGCCCATTTTTTAGACAAGGATATAGGATAAAGCACCAGCCCTGTGAAGATTGCTAGGTGACCTTTTCAGAGCTGTAGATGTCAAAAAGTGTTTCACATTTGTCCTGATGTGTATTTCTAAAGCCTTAGTCACCTTGTAATCTGATCAGGATTTGTGGCTTTGTTCCTACTGAAGAGATTAATTCTGAGTAGTTATGATGGACAGCTCTCACCTCCCACTCAAGTTCCTCCTCTGCTTGGTTTTATCATTGAAGAAAACCCCATAAGGTCTTGCAGCTTAGTGCAATACGTGGATAAAAGCTGTATGAACTTTTCCAACCTACTGTTTAATAAATCAGTGTCTCAATAAAGAACAGATGACTTAACCTGTGAGACAGGAAGGTGAGAAACAAGTCAAGGGAAAGGAGCGCTTTCACAGTCTCTTCAGACTCTGTGCTGATTAAGGCCGTCAAGTTCCAACAGAGGTCAAGTGTCCAGCTGCAACTTCCTGTCTCGCAACGATTCAGCTCCTGCAATAGCCTTTCTACCAAAACACACTTCTATGAATTGGTCTATTAAAATGAATTAGACCCTGCAGAGTGACTGCTGGTCTGCAGTTACTGCGAGGGGTGAAGTCCTTGTCACTGGGTTTCTTTCTCCTGTAAGTAAAGGTGAACATTTTATTTTATGAGGTAAACAATTCCTGTAAATTAGTAGTGAATATGTTTTAGAAGGATAAACCTTTCTGTAGAGAATAAGGTCACTGTTCTAATTACACTGCTTTAATGGGGTTTTGACTCAGCTGTTTTCAGCTGTTAGTTCCAGATAGGTTAGGAACTATTTTTGCCTCATTTTTAGTGCTAGCAAAGATAAACAAGCAATAGGTGCAGCTTTGTCAACAGCAAAAATAACATCTTGTATAAACATCCTAAGATACAGAGGGTTATATAAATAGAATGATACTGGTCTCTGACCAGTTTCTGAGCCAGTACTTGTAGATATTTGTAAGGGCCCTTCTTACTGAGATGAACAGGGGTACCTTTGCTCTGGATATACCTATGCATAATTCTTTTCAGTCCATGCTGTGCATTTTCCAGAGGACATGAGGGTGTTTTTCTGGCTCAGAATAAATTATTCCTTTATGTGTTATGTACTACAGAGGGATGTATAGGTGAAAGGGAGTGAAAAAGAAAAGGGACAGTTGGAAAGTTACAAGAGAAAAAATGCAGAGGGGAGAATAATTTCCCCTTTGTCCTCAGTATTGTAACAGAAGGACGGATAATAAACAGCCCCACCTGAAGGACTCAATGCTTGGAAAAAGGATCACAGTAGCATCTGAGGAAAAAATTATAGACACAAGCTTGAAAACACAGGAAAGGAAGGGGAGGACTGTTCTTTAACTGATCAGTAGATGGTCAATCAGGATTTTCTTCTACTGTTTATTTACATTTTTTTCCTAAACTTATAAATGGTATAATAAATGTGTTCTCTAATAAAACCTCACACAAAGTTTAAATAACTGACTTTCCTCTGTTGGTGATCTAGTTACCTTTAATGAAAGCCAGTATATTGTGATGCTTCTACCTCCACCAGTGACTCTGGGCAAGAAAGTATAGTTTCACCTCTTTTATCAAGATTTGTTTGTGTACTTGCACTAGAAATTTAGTAGGTAATTAGTTTCCTATGTTGGTACTGAACCACTGTAACAGTTTAATGATGAACACCATGTCATAAGCCATGCTGTGTTTCACACAGAGAATCATAGAATGGCTTAGGTTGGACAGGACCTTAAATATCATCCAGTTCCAGGACAGGGATATGTTTCACTGGACTACAATGCTCAAAGCCTCATTCAGCCTGACCTTGAATACTTCCATGGATAGGTAATCCACAACTTGTCTGGGCAACTGTTCCAGTGCCTTACCACCCTCTCAGTAAGGAAATTCTTCAGAATATCTAGCCTAAACCCCCTCTTTCAATTTGAATCCATTCCCCCTTGTCTTATCATTACATGCTCTTGTAAAAAATTCTCTGTCCATCTTTTTTGTAGGCTCCCTTCAAGTACTGGACAGTTGCAATTACCCCAAAGCCTTCTCTCCTCCAGGCTAAACAATGCCATTTATCATAGCTTTTTCTCCAAGGAGAGGGGTTCCATCCCTCTAATCATCTTGGTGGTCCTTCTCTGGACTGCTCCAACAGGTCAATGTCTTTCCTGTGCTGAGGAACATAGAGGAGGATGCAGCAGTCCAGGCTGGGTCCTCATGAGAGCAGAGTAGAAGGGACAGAATCCCCTCCCACAACCTGCTGACCATTCCTTTGGATCCACTCCAGGACACAATTGGCTTTCTGGGCTGTGAGTGCACATTGCTGGTCGTGTTCAGCCTCTTATCCACCAGCACCCCCAAGTCCTTCTCGGCAGGACTGCTTTTGATCTGTTCATCCCTCAGCCTGTGTTGGTACTGGGGGTTGCCTCAACCCAGGTGCAGCGACTTGCACTCGGTCTTCTTGCGCTTGCACTTGGTGCAGCAAGTTGCACTTGTGCCAAGCAGGAAAGTGGGAAAAGAAGTGGGAAATGCTCATAGGCCCACTTCTCAAGCTTGTCCAAGTCCCTCTGGATGACATCCCATCTTTCAGGTGTGTCAACAGCACCACTCAGCTTCGTGTCCTCTGCAAATTTGCTGATGGTGCACTTGATCCTCTTGTGTACGTCATAAAGTAAGATATTGACTAGTACTGGTCCCAGTACAGACTCCTGAGGGACACCACTAGTCACTGGTGTCCATCAGGACTCTGAGCTATTGATCATTACTGTCTGGATGTGACTGTCCAGCCAATTCCTTATCCATCCAGTAGTCCACCTCTCAAATCCATGTCTCTCCAAATTAGAGAGAAAGACATTGTGGGGGACTGCGTCAAAGGCTTTACAGAAGTCCATATAGATGGCATCCATAGCCCTTCCCTTGTCCACTGGTCTAGTCACTTCATCATAGAAGGCCACTGGGTTGGTCAGGCAGGACTTGCCCTTGGTGAAGCTGTGCTGTCTGTCCCAAATCATCTTCCTGTTCTCTATGTGCTTAAGCATAGCTTGTAGGAGGACCTGTTCCAGGACATTCCCAGGCACAGAAGTGAAGCTAACAGTTTGGTAATGCCCAAGGTCCTCCTTTCTAGCCTTTTCAAAGATAAGTGTTTCCCTTTTTCTGCTTACCAGGGACTTACCCTGACTTCCATGATTCTCCAGATACTGGGGAGATTGGCTTGTCAGCTACATCAGCCAATTCCCCCAGGACTCTGATATGCATCTCATCAGGCCCCAAAAAATTATGTATGTTCAGGTTCCTTAGGTGGTCATGAACCTGATCTTGTTGGAGGGAGTTTTCTCTTCCAGTCCACATCCTGCAGTCCACCCAGTCAAGAAGGGTGGGAAAGAGGTTGCCATTAAAGTCTGAGTACTTCAGCTTTCTCCTTGTCCTTTGCTACCAGTTTTCCAGCATTTTATATCAGAGGAGGTACATATTCTTTGACATTCCTTTTCTGGTTGACATCAGTTCTTAACTGCATGGAATCTGATACACTGATACCAAGCTGTTGGAATGTGTTTCTACACGTGTTGTGGTTTAGGAATGGTATTCCCCAATTTAGCATTCCTGCTCAAAACACCCCAGACAATGTGATGCTCTCTCACTGCCTGCCTTCTCCTGCAGCAGGATCGGGAGAAGAATGGGAGGCACAAAAAGGTAAAGATCATGGGTTGAGATAAGAATGATTTAGTGGAAACAGCAGTGAAATAAAAAACCCCAAACAGTTACAATAACACTAATTACAGAGTGTACGGGTTAGGCGAATGATTCTCTTGTGATTGCTCACTATGAGCAACCTGGTGCTACCTGACTGCACATCCCAGCAAACCAAAAAAGGCAGGTGTGACCATCTCACCATGTTCTGACGTGAATAACCTCAGGGTCCTGGCCATGTCTCTCCTGGCTGCTGCAAAGTCAACCCTGTTCTGCCCAGAATAAGAACATGTTAATAAGTGGGGACCATGATATGTTCATAAAACCTTCCCCATGTCTCTGCCTCAGGTAAATTTTTTTGTGTCTGATGGGACTCATCTTTCAATGCATTTCACAGATAAGCACATACTTATGGGAACACTGGAATTTCACAAATTCCACTGAAATATGATAGCTTGAGGTCATAAAGATCAATACATGAGAACTCCAGATGAAGTGCTTTTGCATGATTTAAAATTAATAAATTCTTTATGAGCGTTCATTTTAATATTAGTCACAGAAATTATTAAGAATGCAAAGCCTTTAAAGCTATTTTCATCAGTTTTACTTAATCAAACCAGTATTTTTTTGCAACTCTGTCTTTATCTTGAAAAGGAAAAAATATACGGAATACAAAAATTCAACGTGTAGCTGTTGCCCTGGATTTTATGTAGAAGCCAATTGTGTGCTACATTGATTACTGCCAGCACGAAACCCTAGATATATTGGGTAAGATGGAAAACATGCTATGTTAATATTTCTTATGACTTCAGCTCTTTTCTCCAGACAATTTTAATGAAATATGATAGTTTGGATCTTTATTTTTCTCAGTATTACTTCTGAAGACTCGGCTTGTTCTTGCAGGAGAAGCTTAATGTCAACAATATGGGGCATCAGGTGATAATATTTGACTTTTCTGTCATAAGAGGACTGTGGGAAACTCGAGTTAAGAAGAACAAAGAACGTCAGAAGAAGGAGAAAGAAAGATTAGAAAAAAGTGCATTGGAGAAGTAAGATAACTCTTGTGTTGTCCATTTTAACCAATCTGTTCTTATTATCCACTAACACTGCCATATATTAAATATAATAAATATAAATATATATATAATAAATATAATGAATATACTAAATAATAAATTTTGATTATTAAAATTTTGGGGTTTGGGTTTGATTTCAATGACTTCTTTTACCTGATAGCAAGCGAAATGCAGCATAAACTACGCTTGTATTTCATTAGTTCCTGCTCTTTCCTATGTAGATTGTGATATATTAATGGTATACCTTATTGTTTACTGTAGAAATAAATTGAAGAGAAAAATAATACATTTTGTACCTTTCTGTCATATGCTGTGTAAAAGAATGGCTTATTAATTATGGAATTCGTGAACACATGCTCATAAGTTTCAGCATTAAGAAATACTTTAAGACTTTTTGGTGAGTTGACAGGAGAAAGAAAACTAGTTAAATCAGTGGACACGTTCAACTGCTTCTGTACAGTTAATAGCGAAGAGAATAAGAATTGATAGATTATTTTTTTCTTGTTGGGGTATTAAAAAAGGCCTTGATTATAATGCTTACACCCACTGATAATTTTATTGTTTTTATTATATTGAATTTATTTTTTCTTTAAGCAATATTTTGCCTCCCATAAGACGCTGCTAAATAGCATACTGTGTTGGCAAGGTTGGAAACAGATGACTTACCAATTTCCTCCCTCTGAGAAGAGAAAAAAGAATAAAAATCACTTTCTGTTTTAAAAATAAAATGTACAGGATTAAACAGTGCCCTTGTTTAAGAACATAATTGCATTGAACCTTTGTGTGGTGTTTCAGCGCTCTCAGGACACCCTCGCTCATAGATTCTCACTGCCAGCGCAGCTACACTGACAACAGAGCAGCTGGTCTAAGAGGAGACCAGGGTAAAACAAAGCCTGACTGTCCTTTCTGTGGGACCTTTCTCTTCAAAACAGCCATAGTAGCAGTCTTGGTTTTTCCATCTCTACCAAAGCTTACATTAAAAACCGTAATCCTAACAAAAAAAAAAAAAAAAAAAGGAAAAAGAAGTGCATCCTTCAGATTGAATTCTCTAGCAAGTATAAGCTTTCTTTTTGGTGTGAGCTGTGTCCTGGTTTCAGCTAAGATAAGGTTAGTTTTCTTCTTCATAACTGGGAGTTAGTTTTCTTCTTAGTAACTGGTACAGTGCTGTGTTTTGGATTTAGTATGAGAATAATGTTGATAACACACTGTTGTTTGGGTTGTTGCTAAGCAGTACGTTTGTTAAGTCAAGGACTTTCCAGTGTCTCATTCTCTACTAGTGAGGGGCTGCACAAAGACGTGGCAGGTAGCACAGCCGGGACAGCTGACCTGAACATGATATTCCATACCATAGAATATTATTCTCAGTATATCAACTGGTAGAGCTGGCCAGGAGTGAGTGATGGTTTCTAGAGAATGGACTAGGAATTGGTCAGCAGGTTGTGAGCAGTTGTACTGGGCATAATTTGTTTCTCTTGGGTTTTCTTCTTATCTCTCTCTTTTCATTATTATTATTGCCAATATTATTATTATTACTGTTATCATCATTATATTTTACTTTGTTTCTATTATTAAACTGTTCTTAACTCAAAGCAGAAATGTTACATTTATTTTCTGATTCTCCTGCCCATCCGGCCAGGGGGTTGGGAAGTAAGTGTCTGTGTGCTACTTGATTGCCATCTGGGGTTTAACCATGACAGCTGAGAGATGGATGTTTCCTATTTCCCTTACGGTTGAAAGGACAAGTGAAAGGGTTTGGGATGAAACTTGATCAAACCTTATTTCTGTCCCAATGTGGACAACATGTCAACATCCCCCTGCCACATTTCTTTTCTGGTTTTGGTTTTCTGTGGTGCAGAAGATAACTTTTGAGTTCACTACTATAAAAGCAAATGACACATGGTAAGCTCTCTCTGTAAGAGGGAAAGAGGGTCACATTACGTCCTCTGAGGTAGCTAATTTGAGCTTCCATGTCTTTTGTCAGCAGCATATGTTTAGACTAATTTCTTACACTGACTTGTCTTTTCCGTAAAAGCAATACATTCTCCCTGTTTTCCTGCCTGTGGTTAATTGTCGTAGATACACTTCCATCTGAAAGAATGGAGCGTCAACCACTTTTTCTGCTTTTTTTCCACTAATGATGTCCAAATTCATTATCTTATCTTCCTGTACCACCTGAAGATGGGGAATTTGAGATATAAGGCACAGAGGTAAAAGTTCCCAGGTGCACCATGAACAAAGGATTTTTGATTTCTTCCTTTAAAATGCAATTTGCCTATTGTGCTTTGCATAGTTGTGCATCTTCATACACTCAGATTGCTTTCCAGTTAGTTCTACTTGTAGAGGTCCTGGAAAAAAAGGAGGAAATGCATTAGACTTTGTGTCCTGAATATGAGTGATCAGTATTACACTCACTGAAACAAATGGCAAAGTTCATGTTCATTCTCATGATGCAGGCCTTATAGAATGGACAAAGCTGATAGAATAATGGTCAAAGTAATAAGAATATTAGTAATAAAATGCTAAATTCAGTTAAAAGAAAATCCTCTTTGTTTTATGAGGTGTGCAGTGACCACTGGCATTTAGGTCCTAAATGTCAGCTTACATGTTATTTCTTAAGTGCTTTTCAGTGCTCTCAAATGTTGGACCAAAAATATGAGAAGACTTTATTGGTTTTTAGCCTTAAAGTAGAGATAAAATTTTAATTCTAATTAAATGATAGAAATATTATTTTCATGTGTAACTACACTTCATTATTTTATGGAGTTCGGCATTAACTAAATTCAGGTATTGTATTCAGAGATTAAAATTTTACTATTGTCAGGTAGGTCCACTGAAATCAATGCAAGTACATACTGTGCCACAGTAAGAAAGTATTTTGAAAGTACTTTGATCTAAAATGATAATTCCCGAAAGACATTTAGAGAGGGCACTTTCCTGAAATGAGGACTGCATTCTAGCGTTTAAGATTCTAGATATTTACTTCTGCCAGAAGTCAGAGTGAATTCCTAAGCAGAGTTGAAATTCATAAAGTTTCTCCGCAAATACGCTCATGTAAGAGAGTTTGGAATCTGGCCTTTTGAGGCTGCTTTTTATTTAAAAAAAAAAAATAAACCAGTTTTTTCTCAAAGAAGTTACAATTTGCTAATGCCTTTGAGATCCTGCAGTTCCTTTATATGCCGTGTTACTATGTAAAATGACCTGATAATATGCAGTGAAATGTAGTATGTATTATTCAAGGACAAACTCCCAGTTAATCTCTGGGGAACATTTTGCCGTGGGACAAGGTAATTTAGTTCATGCAGCATCATTAAACAGTAACTTGTAAGATCTTTTTTGAACGAAGATTTTCTTAAGAGGAAAATCTCACAAATAGACTAAAAGGTTCAACTGTGCATTAATGGTGAGGTCTTGTAAAGATTTGTTTTCAGGGCAGATCTTTAAGCAACTGGTCAGTGAAAGCTGATTCTGGACAACCAACTACTGAGAACACTGGCCGTCTGAGGTACTGGTATCAGATAAATTTTGGGTTTTGTGGACTGTGAAAGCACGGCAGTTTAAAGAAAACACATAAACCAGCAACTGACTATAAAAGAAAAAGAAACAGAACAATGTTGGGTAGGCTTATTTTCATTTTACTTCATGTTCTTGATCCCATCAGACAAGCCCTTTCAAAATCTTCCATAGAATATGAAACAAACTGTTGCAAAAAGTGTGCACTCTGCTGAGATTTTCTAGACGTTTATGAAAGTGCATATTATGGAAAGAAGCTTATATTAATAGCACTGTTTTATATTTAATTTTCTAGATTCTGGTTGTGGGGAACAACAAAAAATTGTTCAAAATCCTGAATGTTGTCAGATGAACTTGATGTGGTATGATGATTTTCCACATTGAGATTTCTTTCTACTTGTTTTCTTTTCTTTTTTTTTTTTTTTAAGGGAATAAGAATGAAAGTTTACAGTTAGATTTTTTTGAAGGATTGCAACATGTTTGTCATTTGTGTGAAAAGCAGGTAAGATAAATCTGAAGGCTAACAAATTAAGCATTCAAGTGAGGAAATGCCAGAGCTGTTTGCCCAGATTAGCTATCTAAATCTTTCCTGGGAAATGGCACAGCCTGCTCTGTCCACTCACAAACATGCAGCAAAAACAAAAGTTTGTTCAACTACCTCTTCCAATGTGCCTCTTCTCCACAAATTTCTGCTCAAGGTCTGACTAACTGAATGTGTATGTATTATTTTTTGAGTTATATGCTTCCTGAATATTAAAAGTAAAAAGCAAAAAGCAAACTACACTCTGCAGGCAGACTGACTTTTTTCCCTGAGAGGTTGCATGTTTGTTCAATAAAAAAGATCTGTCTCTATCTCTCTGCCAAACCTCAGTGTTATAACTCTATTTGTACCTGAACTAAGATTTTATTTGTTATGTTTATCGTTATTCTCCTACTCAATGCCCAATGCAGAACTTTTTCCAAGCAAGTCTAAAACTCGAGCTGGGAGTCCGTCGGCCCCAAACACAAATTATAGGCAACAAGTTTGGTTTCGATCTGCAGCACTAATAAATATACTAAGTTTGCCTTTGTTTGTAGGCATTTGTGCATGCAGACTGTGTGTCTAAAGTAATGCACAGGAGTGCACTGTAAAATAAAAGCGGTTGTTCAGCCACAATCCTTTAAAATGGAGGAAAGAGCCTGGCAGTGATACTGAAATTGAATCAATCCAATTGAATTTCAAGCAAATGTTACTCATCCATCAGGAATATTATTCTGGACTGAGCTCCAGTTTTACTGCAATGCTCTTCTAAAAAATTCCATATGATTATTTAATGATCCTGCATGGCTAGTGATTCTGATTTAAACATCACTCAGGAGTTCTCAGCTGGTGTCACCAAGTAGTGTCCTGGTCAATTCTTCCGTCCTGGTTTAGAGGAAATAGTGCCATCTAACGAAACTTCCTTTCCTTACCTAAGAATCACAGCTTTCCCCCAAGAGCTTCTAATGAGACATTGAGCAGAGGGTAACTGCTGAAGAAAGAGCAATTGAAAGAAACCCAGTTACTCTTCATTTGCTTCGATGGCTCTAAAACCCCTACCAATGCACACTTCCTTTCCAAGCCGGTTGTTCCTTTGAAAGGTCCAACCACCGAATTTATTGTACAGCAACTTTTTGGATCAGGTTGATTAGATTCAGAATTTTGCTGGAGAAAATAAAATTTCAAGCAGGGAACTCCCACGTCCTTGAAAAGAAATACGTATAATAATAAAAAAATTATATGCTGTGAATCTTTTTCTGAATGTATACTCCGATAGTGAAGTAGCTTTTGGGAAATGATTACCTGAAGAGAAATTCAGCACTAACTAAAATGGAAATACTTGAATCTTCTCTTTCCCTGCTGATCCTATTTCATAACTATAGTGTATTGTCCTGAAAGCTTACTGGAAAAAGGCAATGTATTGGAAAATAACTTGCCAGAGTAAAATTTCCTCTATACCACATACATCTGCCTTAGTGACAGGTGTGCCTTTGTGTTACAGATGTATAGATACGAAATGTAACTTTTTGTTTTGACAAACGCAAGCAGCATGCAACCAGTCTTTTTTAAAATTAGTGGCACTATTTGTATGATTGAAGTGGAAATACTGGAGTAGTTAGCTGAGTTTGAACCTTAGATCTCATCTGGCCATTTGTCCAGGAAAAATATTTTTGTGTTCATATTCCCACATAAATTAGGCTTGACTTGACTATCTTCAACTTTCTTAATACTGAAAATGATGTTTCTTTAATCTGACTGAAACCATTTGATCAAGGCGTAGAGGAAGGTGAAAATATTTTATTGTTAAATAATATTAAAAAGACATGAACTTCAGGAGAGCTGTGATTTTGTAACTCATTTGTCATCTGTGAAAATGTGTTTCTGGAACATCAAGCATCTTTAAAGTGTCAAGACCAGAAATTTAATTTCTCTAAAAGTGTATTAGTATTTAAAAGATTATTTTATTTGTGTGGATATTTTTTTTCTTTTTGCCCCACTGTTTTAGAAGCCTTTTCTTTTAGATATCTTTCCTGAAGATTCACGTAATAACTTCCAGATATGACAAACCTGGTGGAAATTCTGTCTTATTTGAGGATTGTCACCAAATGAAGACTTTAAAAGGTCTTTATTTTCATAACGATCCCATAAAAAGTACCATCGCCTCAATTTTTTGACAATGACAGAGCAGAATGACAACCATGTAGCCAAATAGATCCCTTTGGTTTGATCTCAACAGAACCTGCAAATTTATAGCTTTGTCGTCTTTGCTTCATGATGCACACTGGTTTGATATAAGTTGCAACTCCAGGCCACTAAGGCTCCTAGTGATTAATTTGGTTAGCGTGTAACCCAAGACTACAGCAGGTGTTGTAAATTATTAGACCCTTTGCCCATGGGAAATATAATGTTTTCATTCTGAGATGTACTGTACCAAATTATGAACTTTTGTTGTTCCATTATTAATTCACTTTCCATCTGTTCTAAACGTGCTTGTACACAATACTTGCATTCTTTAAAAGCTTAACAGAGCATGTTGCCATAACTTAATGTATGAGTAAAGAAGAAATTTGACATAGGAGTTCCATATCAGTGTGCAATATACACACTGACTTCCCTAGCAGGTTTAATTTTTAACCCTTGCCTTTCTTCTGAAGTAAATAGTTCACTGACTTATTTGCTTAACGGCCGTTTTTGTTAAACACATTATATTTTACTTGGCTAGCAATGACCTCCTGAGTTTTGTGTTTCGCAGACTGTCAGAGGGTAGTTTGATTTTTCAGCTTTAATGTAGCGCCTTTCTTACCATTTTCCATGTTCCTTGTTTTGAGAGAGTAAAATTTTAGATCTGAGCCCTTTGCTCTAGTGTTCCTGGGATCTACCTAAGAGAGCCAGCACTGATGCAGCTTACATTTTTTGAATTAGACTTTTTGACCATTTCTTTCTGTTTTTTAAATTTCTAATCTTCTTAGAATTTATACTGTGAGGAATAAGTCAGTTATTTTTTGTCCTTGAGAGAAGAGCAATGAATACAAAAACTCCCCATTTCGTGGGCAAGCTTTTTCAGTGCACTAAATTATGCACTGAGTGAAATATTTATTACTTTGATAGAAAATTAAGGAATTCCATGGAAATGAGAGGGTAGTAATGCAGAGTTAAGCTTCGCAGAAGGATAGAAAAGGTATATATGGAGGACTGGGGAATGTGAGAAAGAGCGGTACAGCAGTGGTAAGTAAAACTTGGAATATTTAAAAAAAAAGAATTCTAGGCGTTTGATCCTATGGTCCTTCTGGTTCCTGCCTCTTACTTGTTCAGATAATTTTGTTCTCTTCCTTGAGATGCAGTTAGTACTCCCCTGTACCACTTCACCTCCCAGCAATACAGAGCTTTTATAGCTATTTAGCTATGCTCAGTTAGAATGGTAGACAAGTTTTGGAGCCAAATATGGAGTAGGTGGCTTGGGACTGTTTATTTTTCCTTATAGTCTATGAAAATATTTTTTTGTAGCTTTTCATAGCGATCTCTTGCCATTAAAATGTCCACACTCTCTTGCGTTGGCAGTTTCTGGGGTTCAAATGACAGATTGAATAGTTAAGATCAACACTAAAAATTGAATTGGCTCATGTGTCAAAGCATCTGAAAGGTGATTGAACTATCATGTCTGTTGATACAGAAAACTCTGTCATCTGAGCTCTTCTAGACTGCAGCTGGTGGGGATACCTTTAGTAGGGCTGCTTAGTGAAATCAAGTGTTTGGATATCTCTCCGTCTGTAATAGAAAATTTAGAAATATTAGCTACAGCTTGTTGAGATATCACAGTATTGGTTAAGAAGCTGTATCTGCTTTAACCTATTTTCTTGTCTTTGTCATACCAAGTAAATTCAGAAAAGATTTGTGGCGATATTGTGCATAGTTGGTGGACTCTTCCTTGACTGTGCTAGCACCTCTAGTCCACTGTAGGGACTCCCTGGGCTGAATGTGTTTCTGTCTGTCCAGTCTTTTTTTTTCTTAACTCATTTGCATATCACGGCTTGCTGTGGTGTGAAACATTCCACAGCGCAGTAGACACTGAGAGAAACTGGGAGATTTATTTCAAATATATTTCAGTATTCTCACACCTCATCTATTGATACTTTTAATACCAAAAATTCTTCCAGATGTCTACTTGTGAAGTGCATTCTGATCTCTCTAATGAAAACTGAAGCCAAGAATGAGTAACATTTCTACAGCTATCAATAACTTAACTATTCCTTTATTGCTCATTTCGTATTTTGAGGAATTATGGTTCTCATCATGTTTCTGAGGCTTCTGTCTTCTGATATACTACAAATCCTTTTCCTACTCATTTATATACCTGCAGTAACTTAATTTCCTTTTTTTTTGTGTTAATTACAGCTTATATTTCCTTCTAACTTTTTTCGTTTGAAGATAAATAAAATTTTATCTTTTTAAAAATATTTTTGTATTTTTTTAAATAAGGGAGAAAGAGATCCTTACTGTCTTCATTAGAATGTACTTAGTCTGAGTTTGTGCTGTCTTCATGTAGTCTGTAAACACTTTATCCAGTGAGCTACCTTTTAACTAATCTCTCTGTTAATTCACCCTCTGAAATATTTGTAGAAGGTGCTTTTCTGTACTTTCCCTTTGTAAAGATGTCACTTGGGAATACATTGCAGTCATTATTACAGAAGGGGCTTTCTGCAGTTCTCTTATGTTCCATGTGTAGTGTGCTCCTCCTTGAAACTGTCCTCTGGTGGTCCCTCAGGCTTGCTCCTCTGACAAATGGTTATATGTATTTTCCAAAAGTGTACAAAGTGCCTGCAGTGTGTCCCTGTGCTCTGTGTTTGTCTTTGCCATTGCTGTGCTCTGTGCTTTCAAGTCTCTCTAACATCCCCTGAGATTTCTGTAAGTGACACAATGTATACAACCGTCTCAGTAAAACCTTTCTATCTAGGCTTGCAGTTTTGCTCTCTAAAGACTTATTTTGATAGCATGAAGTCAAATATGACTTTTAATCTCTGCTGTCGTATTTCCATAAGAGTGCTCTGCACTGCAGTTTTGTACCTTGTTATGAGTGTCCAAAAATTATTTATTTCAACAAGATTTTGGGACATGCATCTTTTGGGACATGCTTCTTTTCGGACATCACTTCTTGTACCTAAGTTTGTAACTGGTTTCTTGTACTAGGATTAAAACCAGACACTCTGGTTTTAATCCTGACAGATTTGGGGGTCTTTTATGATGGGGCCATGGCATTGGTGGATAGGGGCAAAGCAACTGACATCATGTACCTGGACTCACACAAAGCATTCAGTGCTCTCTTGCATGACATCTTTGACTCTAAATAGGGAGTCATGGATTTGATGGATAGACAGTCTGGTGGATAAAGGACTGGCTGGATGGCCGCACGCAAAGTGTTGTGGACAGTGGCTCAGTGTCCAAGTGGAGACTGGTAACAAGTGGTGTCCCTCAGGAGTCAGTGTTGGGGCTGATACTGCCCAGCATCTTTTGTTTTGGTGACATGGACAGTGGGATTGAGGGCACCCTCAGGAAGTTCACTGACAACATCAAGCTGCCTGGTGCAGTCATGCTGGAGGGAAGGGATGTCATCCACAGGGACCTTGACAGGCTTGAGAGGCGAGTTTGTGCAAAACTCATGAAGTTCAACAAAGTGAAGTGCAAAGTACTACACCTGGCTCAAGGCAGTCCCAGGCATATCTACAGGCTGGGAATAGAATTGATTGAGAGAAGCCCTGAGGAGAAGGACTTGCGGGTGATATTTGACAAAAAACTAAACATGAACCAGCAATGTGTGTTCACAGCCCAGAAAGCAACTGTGTCCTGGGCTGCATCAAAAGCGGGTCAAGGGAGGTGATTCTACCCCTCTACTCTGCTCTTGTGAGACCCCACATCCAGCTCTGGTGCCCCCAAAATAAAAGCAACATGGAGCTGTTGGAGAAAGTCCAGAGAAGGCCACAAAGTTGATAAGAGGACTGGAGCATCTCCCTTATGAAGACAGGCTGAGAAAGTCTGGGTTGTTCAGCCTGGAGAAGAGAAGGTTGCTTGGAGATCTCATAGCAAACTTCCATCATCTGAAGGTGGCCTACAGGAAAGCCAGGGAAAGTCTCTTCGTGAAGAACTGTAGTAACAAGCGAGAATGGCTTCAAACTGAAAGAGAGCAGGTGTGGTATTGTATTTCTCCACTCCTCTTCTTACTAAATTCCCTACCTTTCCACAAGGCTCTCCCATCCCCACCCCTAGTCCTAACCGCTCCCTTGGGTTTTTCCTATTTGTTCCTTTACCCCAGCTCCGCCCATGTACCACCCCTGTGTTCTGAGACCATTGGTCCATGTGCTCTCTCCTCCCCCCTCGCCCCCAGATAAAGTTGGCGCTGCAGCCCATGTGCTGTCTTGCACTCTCTGCTCTGCCTTGGGGTAGGGGCCTCTCTGCATGGGGGAACCATGCCGTGTGCTGGCTCTCTGCCTTTGGGAGCCAGCACATGTGCTGGCTGTAGGCTGCTGGGAGCCACCATGGAATAAAGACCCGCTGCAGTCTCCATGCGGAGAGCCTTCTCGCCTCCTTTATCGTCACTGTGTTGTGGAGCTTCAGCTATCCAGAGCAAGCAAGGGGCAGCCAGCAAGAGGCTACGGGATGCGGCATAGCTGCTATCCCCAAGAGACCTCCTCTGCACTCTTCTGGAAGGCTGTGGCTTGCCATGCCACCGCAGGGAACATAACACACCACAACAAGTAGTTTTATATTAGATATTAGGAAGAAATTCTTTACTGTGAGGGTAATGAGGCATTGAAACATGTTGCTCAGAGAAGCTGTGGATGTCCCATCCCTGGAAGTGTTCGAAGCTCGTTTGTGGCTGAGGGGGAAACTTGAGCAATCTGGTCCAGTGGGAAGTGTCCTTGCCTGTGGCAGTGGGGTTGGAGCTAGATGATCTTCAGTGTCCCTTCCAACCCAAATAATTCTATGATTTTATGATTCTGTTTCATATGACATTTTTTTCGCATCTTAGCATTGTAGAGAAAAATCCCATGATTAAGTGGTAATACATGTAAAGGTTTTGTTACTTCCTATTTGAACTTCATAAACTTGCATGTAATTCTCTTCCTAGGACATGACGTATTTACTTTCTACAGGGGTGCTTTATTCTGAACTTTTTGTCTTTCTTCAGCTGTCAATTTTCTTCCATCCTTTAGATTAAGATTTCTGTCACAGGATGGGGATTCTCATGTACCACAGGATCTATAATCCAAAGTGTGAGATCAGATTTATGATACAAGAGGTTTTGCAGAGTCTTATTTTGGTGTAAGGAAGGCTCGCTTCTGTTAATTAACCAGTTCTTTATTGACTAAGAGGAAATAAATCTCTCCTAACTAAAAGCACGAGCTTTTGACAATGCTTTATTATGTCAAATTGAATTTGCACCTGAAGTTATAGGAGAAAAAGTTTTCCTTGGAGGGGATACAGGAGTTACACTGAAATTGAATCTGAAATCGGTTGGCATGTGATGACTTTGACCTTTACCTTCTAAGAAGATATTGGTGTAAAAATTAAAATAAATCATTATACTTGAACAAGAAAAGGCAGGGAAAAAAGACACTTCTCACTTTTTTTTTTTTCCCAATGAAAATGTTTTCATGTATCACCAGGTACTTGATTTTGTTTATGCATATAACTTGTTCTGTGAGAATATATTTTCTCTCCTATCAAACTGGAGGGCGTAATTTTTGCTCTTTTCCATAACAGTTTGCTCAGTCTCCACTTTTCTGTTATTCTCTGGGTGTCACTGTTTTATAGTCAGTGATTGAAATCTTGATCATTTGAAATCTATATGCATTTGTAGAAAGTATTAGCGTAACTCCAAGAAATGCACCTTTTTAAAATAGAGATATAAAAAATAGTCAGTACCTTAGATGAATAATTATATTTTGTTAAGTACTTGTGCAAACACAGATTTAGAACTTACCTGCCATATTTTTTCAGCTGATTCATGTAAACTTTTTTTGGCACTATTTCAGGATAAAACAGGAATGGAATTTGATACTAGAGTGCCGTAAGAAAGGTATTCCTCAATCGAAATACCTCAAGAATGGCTTTGTAGACATCAATGAGAAGAACCTGGACACTTATGGAAAGATTCCTCAGCTCAAGAAGAGTCGTGCTTTGCCAGATGGAGTAAATAAGGAACAAAACAAGTTTATTTTTCGGCTTTCTGGAGAGCAGTGGATGGTAAATATAATGGAAAATATGTTTCTGTTGGTGAAGAGTTTGGGTGTCTTAGACTGTATCTTTTAATTCCCCCCTTTTTTTTAATGGCAAATGCATATGAAGTTGCTTTTTCACAGTGTTAGAAGGGACTAAATCATTTTCTACCTCAGCCTGAACTAGAGGTTTAGTTTTCAGATATGTGTATTTTAAATTCTCTGCTGACACATGTAATTTATCCCTCTCAACAGTTTTGGTATGAGCGATAATGTTGCAATAAGGTATCTTTCGCTAAAATTCCCCAATGGGTGAAGAGAGATGAAAATAATATTTGTTGTCTTGTACTAATCAGAGATCTGTATTCTTGCTCTAATGGTGTGATAACACTTTCTCAAGCTCTGCTCCGTTTGAAACTAATATTAGCATCAATCCACAATGGTCTTACTGAAAAAAAAAGCACATTTGACTTGCAGATATGTTTGATGTGAAATACCAGTTTGCAGGTAAGATGTGAGTTAATGGTGTCTTGAAATTGAGCTAGTGGTGGGTTAGAGCTGGTCTGAAGCTTTCTGCAGTTATAAAAGCTTTGATTGAAATGTGTTTGCAGAAACACGAGTTTATTAATGACAATGAGAAATTAAATTTTGAATTTCATGTAGCATTTTCATTAAAAAAAAATAAGTCAAAATTTTAATAGATAAAAAAGTTAGAATTATTTCTTGATTGACCTGAAGTGTAACTTTACCCGAGATTTGATCTTGAATCTGATGGTGTTTTCTTTCTCAGTTTTCGTTTTTTTCTTGCTTTAATTTCCTTCTGAATAAACATAGAACACTTGAAATTTCTGGACTATAGAAAACCCTGGTTCCCATTCAGCTCAACTAAGGATACTCTTTCTTCAGCTGATACCGATCATTGATGTGATAGGACTGGTTGCTGGAGAGCTATCACATCTCTCCATTCAAGAACTTGGGATTTTGAAAGTAATGTTTAAGATGTGTAGTCAAGTATTGCATTCTTTTGGGTATTGTAAACCTTAGTTTAAAGGTACTTTAAGAAAAAAAAAAGAGAGATCTTACAGCTCCTTAGACACTGATATCATAGCAACTGCAAATATCCTTAGTGCATCAAGGAAGAGTTGCATAATTAAACTTTTCTCTTGCTTATTCTCTTTTGCCAAACCATTAAAATTTTGCCTTGTCATCATAAGCTAGGCTTTACATTAGGAGGCAAAATCAAACACACATTTTGTTCTGTTTTCCGAAGTATTTAATTTTAATTTGACATTCTGAAAAATCCCATTTAAGAGAAATTGATGTACTGTTATGTACTATGCCACCTTGAGCAGTACATTCCTAACCACCATGAGCTTTGATACCTCCTTATTGGATGCTCAGTGTGGCCATATCAAACACACATCAAGTCTCATTGTCCAGCTCTAGCCTAGCTAAAGTGGGTTTCCTGTTTCAACAACAAACTGTGACATAGTTCAGATGCCTGCAGACAAAGATACAGTCACAGCCAATTTATTTAGAGATCAATGCTCCTTCAAAATCAAAAAGAAATGTCACTTTCTAACAGCTGAAAATTATTTTAAAATTTTGAAAACTCACTTGAAAAAGTTCTAAAATAAGTGTACATCCACTTACTTCAAAAATTTTGTAAATTTTTTATGTTATACAAATCTTGCCACTTTGCTTTTTTAAAATCTGAACTGCTGCTTCTGAACCAAAGACAGAATCAGATACTATACTCTTTCTCCCTATTACTTTCTCACGAAAAGAAAGTAATTCACATTTAAACAAAATGAATTTTCAGACTATAAAACCAATGCTGCACAGTCTGGCAATCTGCACATGAAAGAAATCTGTGGACATATGACAGTTTTCTCAGAAAAGCCTGTATATTATGTAGCTGGGAGGTGTAGTGTGAATTGTGGTTTGGTTTTTTTTGATGTGTTTTGCGCACAAATACATCTATGAGTTGAAAGTTTCGGTGATTAAGCACTCAGGGACTTGGAGGAGTCAGAGCTGGGATTACCTGTGCAGACTTACGGGTACATAACCAGCTGGATTTGCTGTTGACCGGCCACTTACTGCTGGCAGCAGCAAACAGCACAGTCCTGTAAAGTATCCATTTGGGGATGAGCTGCTGAATCTTCTATCTTCCTTTTACCTGATAAGTATTTCTATTATGTTTTCCCTTTCCTCTCATCGATGAAGCAGTAATATATCCTCTAGACAGTGGATAGCTAAATCTGAGTAGGTTGCTGGTGTGACTTAGAGGTTTAATTTTGAGAACACGGCTTGCTTCTGGGCTATACCAGTGCTTTTTATGGATGCTGGGAAGCTAAGTCTCACAGAGGAGTAATCCCCAACATAGGGATGTGATGTTACCACATCCTTCTCATAGGTCTCAATGTCAGAGTGCCCAGGATGTCTACATAGTAAAAATGCAGTCTTGTTAGAAAGAAGCTGCTGCTTTGTGCTCCATATCCATATAGCATCTGGCTTACTGATATTGCATAGTTGAGTAGGAGGTTAAAAAACGGTTTTTTTTGTAAAACTCTCAGTGATGGAATCATAGAATTGTTTAGGCTGGAGAAGACCCTTAAGTTCATTGAGAAAAACCATTAACCTAGTAGTTGAGAGATGTAGTCAATGCCTTTTGTCATGCTTCAACAGAAGCACCATGAGGCTTGCTGGCACCTAGAGAACCTGGTGTCTCGTTATCTCTGAGGATACCCTGCATAGCCACAGTACTTGTGGATAGGTAACAATATTCACCCAGCCAGAAGAGTTTGGGATAGCTTGGATAAATATTTTGAAAATAATCTGGATTATGCTTTTTTGAAAATAATCTGGATTATGCTTTTTTGAAAATAACATCAGACCTTCTTCTGGGAACCTTAGTAACCTTGAAAATCAGAGCAGATCACACATTTTGAATTCCTAATAGGAATTCCTTCCTTTGAGACCTCGTGCCACTTTTTTCCCACCTCTCAAATATCACTGATATGATAATGTATTTTCATTAGGTGGAGACCCACTGTTCCCTGTACTTGTAAAGGAATTATTTTAACATATCTGAGAAAGATAAAGCTCTTCAACAGCAACAAAATAGGGAGAGAAAAAAGGGTAATAATTTTGTAATAATTAGCCTTTAACACTTTTTGCTACAATTTTACTTTTAGTGTTCGTGATTATAGGCCTCCTTAAAGGCATGTATTTCTGTGAAGAAGATGAATAGAGTGAGTGATTTATGGATTAAAAGCCAAGGAATTATGACACAGTGTTAAAGCAGACAAGGGAGCAGCTCAGTTTGGGCTTTCAACAAAGCTAGAGTGACAGTGAGACCAGTGAAAAGAGACTGGAAATAAGAAGAATCAAGTACAAATCAGGTTTACTTAGAAGTAAGAATAACAGTCTTAAACATGATAGAGCTAGCACTGGGCATGTCTTGCAAGGGATGAGGACAGAACTGAAAACTGTTTTGATACCAGGAAAACAAAAGGAGAAAATGTTAGATTGCAACAGCGAACGACACACTACAATATTTTGTGTAGCTCACACAAAAGTAAAATATCACACAACAAATACTAGGTTAGAGAAACAGGCACAAAGTAGTAGCTAAAGAGACTAGGGCTTAATTTTACAGTATATGAATTCTGAAAAAATTGTATTCTCTTTATGCAGATCTGTATTTCCTTGTGGATCAACAGCACTGGAAATAGAATTAGTATGAAGCCTCTGTGCTTGAAGAATAAGTACTCAGCAAGTCCCTCTGAATCTGAAAGACATTCTGTAACCTGGGTTCTGGTTTAGCCATTCCTGTCCATGTAGTTAGCTTCAGCCCGTGGGCAGTGGTTGATAATTACATTGATGAGATAGTCTTACCTTTGTCTGTCAAAGCTCCATCTGGCTGGGGCTATTTGACAACATCCTTAAGGTTCAGGGGTCCTTGTCTCCCTTTTACATACCAGACAAATATTTTTGGGTGGACATCAGGAAAAAGTTCTTCACAGAAGGAGTGACTGGGCATTGGAATGGGCTGCCCAGGGAGTTGGTGGAGTAACTGTCCCTGGAGGTGTTTAAGAGAAGAATGGATGTGGCACTTAGTGCCATGGATTGACAAGGTGGTGCTGGGTCATAGGTTGGACTCGATGATCTCAAAGGTCTTTTCCGAGCTAGTTAATTCTGTGATGCTGCGATTCTGTGACTCAAGTGTCTACTTCCCATGGGTGTGCATTTCTGCCAGCTGGGAACAGTAACGAATTAATATTTGCAGTTAGGAAAGAAAATGGCATGCAGTAAAAAATAGGCTGGTCTTATAATCATAGAATCTCAATCTGATATTGTGAATGAAATCACACAGGTTTTCTCTTCCTTTTCTCTTTTAATAAAAAAGGGGCAGAAGACAGTTGTATTGTGTTGCAGGGTGCCATGGCCAGTGTCACAGCCAGCAAGCTGTGCAGGGTATGCTGATCACGCCCCCAGAATTGGACACTGCCGTCTCCTCCTCTTCCCCTCTATATTTGGTTCTCCCCCTAGAAAATTCTGTTTCTTGATCCCTTGTTGGCCCACGTTATTTCCCCCCACCCATGTTACTCCCAATTGGTTTTGTACCCCTTTTCCAGCCTTAGTATAACCCCTGTGTCCCTGCATCATTGATTGTTTCATATTTTCCCGTCCCATGCTGTAAAGGCATAAAAACGACCTGTTAATGGCTTTTCTTGGTTTCTTCGCGCGCTTCCCTAGTTGAGTAAACACTTTCCTGTTTTTCCACGAAGAAGTCCCTCCGCCTCGTTCCTACCTCCTCCGCGCGCCCTTATCACTGGTGGGTTAGGCGAACCCGTGCTGGAGCTTTGCCAACTCTCCTGCGCCCTGCGAGCAGCCTCCATCATCCCCTCCTGTGCGGGCGGGTGCCCGGCGCTTGTGGTCACCTGCTAGCTGGACAGGTAGCACCTCGGCAGTATTGCCCCAGCAATGAGTCTCCTAAATCTTCCTGTGTTTGCAAAACACTTGGGACTTTGACAGCATGAGAATGGTGTGTTGTGCCACAAGTAATTTCAGGTTCCTGAGGTATGTTTCAGAAAAAGAAATTATTTATTTGAGGGTTTTACAGACAAACACATTATGNAATTGGATGCCTAGGAAAGAACAATGCAGAGTTGATGGAACACTTAACTGAGAACCTCTGTACACATAAACATGTATCTACTCAAATAAATTAGTTCTTCAGAGAAACAGCACCATTAGAACTAGAAACTGAGGCAAAATAATGCCATGAATATTCATATGAATTTTTAAATTAAATCACTTTAACTCTGTTTTTCCCCTCTGAGTGTTTATTTTCAGTTGCTAATTAATGAATGTTTATTCTCTAGTGAATCTGTGAATTTTAAATGTTTTTCACAAAATATTCAGGATAAACAAATTTTTTAATGTTGTGATATCAATATTGGCAGAGGAAAGCTGATGATGCTCCTCAAATACAGAGTAGGACTGTTCTTGGCCCTGCTGCTTTACCTAAGTAGAAGATCTGGATGCATATCTACTTTAAAAAACTTTAATGTCAGATGTGCAAGTAAGTGAACGGTGGTAAAATTCTTTACTCATAAATCATGATTTTCTTGCATATAATTTCCTCATAGAACAAGGCAACAAATTACTATATTTGTATTTATTCTCACAGTTTTATTGTCTAACATAATATGTATTTTCACTGAGAACAGAGAATTTCCATTTATTATTCCCAACTGTTTGTGACAGTGATGTATTTATTTCTTACAAAGGGTCATGCAGCATTGCTGCATTGAACGGACAGGGAAAATCTCTCTTGTGCTTAAGTAAATCCCAGAGATGTCCTCAGAGATTTCCTCCCCTCAAAAAAAAAAAAGTATAATGTTCTTGACTCAGTCATGACCACTTTTATTATTAAAGGTGGTCCTGAGACATGCTACATTTCATAGATCATAGAATCAGTAAGGTTTGAGAAGACATCTAAAATCAAGTCCAGCCATTAACCTAACTGTACTAGTTTGAAAGCAAACTAGTGAGAGACTCTAAGTCAGAAATACAATTTAATAGGAAAAATAAAATAAATGCAATAGTACAAACAAACAACCCACTGACAATCAGAGTGCAATCTGACCCCCTGACTGTCAGGGGGGTTAGTAGCAGTCCGATTAAATGGTGGCTGCAGTCCTCCTGGAGGGATGGTCCTGTTGAAGCAGTGATTCTGTAGAAGGGTCTGGTCTTCCTCTGAGAATCCAGTGGAAAAGGCTGCTTGTGCTGGTCCAAACCCCAGACTATCCCCAGGTGGGAATGCTTGGCTCCTTCCCCCTGGGCGGAGCATCTCACAATGGGATGGTGAGTCACGAGGCAAGGCATTGTTGGGCCCATTAACAGGAGATAGTCCAGGGGGAGGAGGCAGGGAGCATTGCTACAGCCGGTTTCAACAGATCATGAGAATGGTAATAGAATACACTGCAACCCAGGACACTAACGTTGTCAGGTCCACCACTAATCTGTGACCCTAAATGCCTGTGGAATGTTTAGCCTGTTGGCACTGTTGGGACGCAGCCCCTCTGTGCTTCTGGGCTCCAGCTGGTCAGGAGCTGGAGTGCAAGGGGCATGTGAGAGGCTAAGGGCAGGGTCTCTGCTTAGCGCATAGAAAAGGAGCAAGGGGGCTCTCCTGCTCTGCCTGTCAGCATGGGGCTTTCCTGCACTCGTCTTTGCCTCAAGAAGCAACAGGCACAAGTAAGCATGGTTGGATAATCATCCTGTTTTATTAGCATCCTCACAACAAAACTTCCCACGCTGCTTCCTTGGGACTGTGATGTCCCATCCCAGATTTGTAAAGCTCGTGGTGGAAAGGAACGACAAAAGTCAGAGGGTCCAAAAAAACTCACAAAGTTTTACTAGTAAATTACTGTTACAATTTGATATTAAAGTCCTCTGCCCAAATGAAGGTACAAATGAGACCAAATGCTGGTTCAAGAATACCAGTTTTACTTTATGTACCAATTTTATTAAGCCTATGGAGAAAAAAGAGCGAGGTGGGGAGAAGACAGAGAGAGATACAGAGGAGATAGCACAAGCAGAAGATAGCTACCACTGAGTGCTTGTTTAAAGTATGAGCTGCAAATGTTATTAACCGTTTCCTTACACCACTTTGTTACTTAAACTTTGATCGGTGGTCATAGCCTTTGATTGTTGTCTTCATCCATGGTGGTGATGCGAACATACCAAACAGAGGGACAAAAGAAGAATGAAGCAGAAGAGATAATGCAACGAATCATATATCAAACAATTGCCATTCCAATCATCAAGAAAATAAATCCAGTTAACAACATCACTCCAAATTGCAGTAACCATGAGCCCCACCCTATGAGTCCTAATGATCAGAGTGTAGATGCCAACTAGGAGATGGGGCTCCAATTATCACATCAGTCATTTGGTTTCATGGATTGAAACAATTCTGCAGTTTAGCCAGTTATTTCTTCCATTTTAGCTCATGCTTTCTTAATGGAAGTAGAGGCATTATGAAAGGTAATACAACATTCTGTATCGGTTGAATTTAACATTCCACATATATCTTGTTCTTTGAGTAATTAAAGATTAATTTAACTAATGCTCATTGATTTTGTAAAGTCTCTTTTGACACTTGTTGGGCTTGCAATTTAAGTTCTCCAGAGGCATACTTTCTCCAATTGCTTGATGTACGCACTTGCTATATGATGTTTTCTATTGCCCGTTGATATGATCTGATAACTATATAAAGTGTAAAAGTCATCTTAAATCTCAAAACCAATCCACATGGTACAAGATAGTTTCTCGTCTTGCAAATCCAGGTGTCATTATAGTCTATCAAATATGTTTAGGGAAATGATGGGAGCAAAATAGTCTTTAACAGGTAGTGGGTGCGAGGGATTCCACAAGTACTGCCTGTTGGACACGGGTCCAGTGCATCTTGATTTCCAGGAACTGGGCCCAGTGTTAAGACATAGGATGAAAAAGTCCCAAGGTAGGCCTGTGGGTTATGTGCTTGGGCGTGGTAACATCCCTCAGTGCTTTGTCAAAGCGTACCACTTTGGGATAGAAGTGCAGAGATGACAGGCTATGGGCAGAGCTCCTCAGGTGGCCTTGCTCTTTTTAAATTTGTGGCATGGTTACATGCTACAGTGAGGTTAACGTCTCAGTGGGGACACAAACAACTCCCTTCCCAAGAATTTTTTCTCTGACCAGGGCACTGAATTTTATCCTCTGGGATCTTTAACCCTACACCTTCAAGGTGCTCAATAATATATTTTTTAATGTTTCCCACTTTATCTGTGTCTGGACCCCCAATCAATACATCATCAGTGTATTGGTAGGTCCTTATCCCCTCATCTACTGGAATTGTAGATAATTCTTGGGCTAGGGTAAAATGTCCTAGCTTGGGAGAGTCCTGTTTTCCCTGTAGTATTTGGGTGAAAGTGTACTGCATCTCCTCCCACGTGAAAGCAAAACAATTCTGATAGCTCTCCTGAAATGGAACCGTAAAGTACATACCTTTCATGGTGGTGGTAGCTAAACTTGGATGAGCTTCCTGTATTACAGCAATTAACTCAGCAATGTTAGGCACTGCTGCTGTTAAAGGTGCAGTATTAGCATTTAATTTTCCATAATCCATGGTCAATCACCATTTTCTGTTTGGCTTTTTTACTGGCCAAAGAGAAGAGTTACAAGGAGAGTGAGTGGAAACTATTATCTCCTTTTTCTGCAAGTCTACTATCACATGGGAAATTCCTCCTGGACTTGATGGAGGTACTTTTTATAGAGAGGTTTTCCTGCCCTGACGGCAGGTTTCTCACTTGCTGTGCAAATTTGTCATCATGCACAGTCCATTCTTTCAGATGTTTCTGGAAATGGGTTGGAGGCCTTTGGGGGTTTTGGGTGGTCTTGATATCCCCCTACAGTCCAAGGTCACTTCTTGGCCTTGTTCCTGTGCTTAGGTGGTACTGCCTTGTGCTTATCACTAAGCTACAACAAGGATGTTTGTCCTGGAAAAGCGCTGCTCTACTTGGGCCAGCACAGCCTACTGCGTGGCTGCCTTCTCCAGCCACATCCTGTTCTTTCCCATGGCATGTTATTACCAAAAATCCTTGGTTATTATCAAAAAATTCTTGTCTTTTATTACCAAAATACTTGGTTGGATCCACAGCCATCCATCCATATATCGCTGTTTGAGACATACACATTAGCCCCTTATCTTCTGGGATTTTACAGGGATTCTGCACAGGCTTAGGGCCAGCTGCCATCTCCAGAGATCTGCCTGATGCTGGCAGCAGGATGCTACAGCTCTGGCTGTCTTGTGATGCAAGGGCACTGGAACACTCTGCATAGAGCACCAAGTTCCCTCCTGAAGAAGGAGGCCTGTTGGCGTGGGAACAGCTGTAGGTGAGGACCTGTGTAGGATACCCTCAAATGACTTACTATTCCACGCCATCAACTCTTTGTCCCAGAAAGTGGTCCCTTCGGAAGCGATTCTTTCCCTCATATCCCACATGTTGTTGCCTTCAAAGTTGAAAAAACTTTCTTCCTCCCAGTCCATGTCTTTGTCTGAGCAGGACAGCAGATCCAGGTCATGAGAAGGCCTGTTATGGACCTGCCTCGGCATATCCAGTTCGGTGCTTGTGGATGTGTGTGGTTGACTGTCCCAGTCCTCTTCCCATGCCTCGTGTGGGCTGGGCATAGGAAGACCCTCAGTATTCCGATTTTTGTCTATGCTGTCATCTCCTTGGGGCAGCTCTTGGTCTCTGTTATCTTCCCAATCTTTCTCCTTCTTAGCCAAGGCCTCTGTCTCGGTCACTGGTGCTGGCAGGAGTGCCCCTGCTGCCAGTCCTACTTGCTGCCCGCTGAGGACATGGGCTTCCATCTGGCTTGATGTGGAGGAGCTGGGGGCTGACCAGCAAGGCCTGTGAATTGCAGCTTCCTAGTGTCAGGTGCTCTGGATGTTGCTGTTGTCCTCATATCCATCATTTCAGCCTCCCAGGGGGCACATAGATCAGGGTCAAAGTTGAGCCTGTTTCCCTCCTGCTTGGAGGTGGGCTACTGAGGTGGGATACTCTATTGTTAAAGCCTCAGTACTCTGAGCATGCCTGATGTGTGAGGGGCGAGGGGGCTTCTCTTTTCTAGCACTCCAGCTTTGGTCTTCATTGTGTTCCACTTGAGACAGCTGTTGGCAGTTGCAGGGTTTCAAGCCTTCCTCCTCCTCTGACAAGACCTCCTTCTTGGTCTGTGACACTTTCAGGAGTGCCCCTGCTGCTGCCTCTGCCCATTGCCTGCTGAGGTGTGGGCTTCCAGAGGGCTTGGTGAGGAGCTGCGGGGGTGGGCAGCAGGGTCTGTGTGCAGCAGCTCCCTGGCTCTCTGCCTCTACTGCTGTCACCTCCTTGATGATGTCAGAAGAAGGTGCTGTCTTTGCCATCTCTTGAGCTTCAGCAGTGAGAGGCACACAGCATTCCTCTGCCTGCACAGCTGGTTATGGCTGCATGTGGCCCACCTGTGGGCAGGAGGAGAAGGATGAAGAGGATGAGGAGGCAGAGGAGGAGGAGGTGGTGGTCCTGTCCCCCCAGTCCTTCACCCTGTGCCTCTTTGGGAACCTCTGCCGCTGAGGCATCCAGGAGAGATGCTGCCTCCTGAGGGAAGTGTTCTCCTGGGATTTGGCACTCCAGGTCTTAGTGCTCCTTAAACAACCTCCTGGTCAGGGCATGGCCCTGCATAACAGTGGCCTCTAGGCACCATGAGACCCCTGCATCACAAAAGGCCCAGGAATGTGCTGCTGTGACTATGGCACCCCAGAGTGATAACCCCAGCAGCCCTATAACAGCGGAGTGGGGATGCGCAGAGTGGGCTGGGACTGGGTGGACCCATCTGGAAGCAGCCATGCCTGGCATAAGGCAAACCCTGCTTTCTCCTCACAGAGGCTCCAGCCGACCCAAACCATCCCCTCCCACATAGCTCCACTGCCTGTGGCCCTGCTTAGCTCAGCCGTGTCTGCCTTCAGCTGCTTGGGGTGCCATCACCCCAGGCAGCCAGTGGCTGGGGAGTGATGTCCAGGTGTCAGAAGGATAAATTACTTGTTGATAGAATTTCCTTGTTAAGGTTTAGGCCTTGCCACCCAGCAACACTTTCTGTGCAGAACTGTAAATTAATCAAAGAACTCTTGTGTGTGAATCAGCCTCTTGCATACTGCGTGAAAGACAACACCCAGTTGTTTTGGGACGACAGGGGGGACATGGGGACAGTGCCAGTGTTGTGCTTGGGTCCTGTAGCAGGGAGTGCCTGGAACTAGCTCCAAATTTTTTTAAAAGAGTGAGAGATTTGGATCCAAGATTTTATTTTGGCCCATGACAGATAATAGTATAGAGCTGGAAAAGCAACCGAATTGAAACTTCTTACAGCTTTGATCAGTTTTAGTTCAGGTTCAGGTCTAGCAGGTAAATTCTCTCCTAATTAGAAATATTATAATCAGCAGTGGTTGTATGTTTGTTATTTATTTCCTTTTAAAACTTTTTTCTCTTCCAAAAATCAAACAAGTTTGAGGTATTGTTTTGCTGTTGAAGGCAAAAGATTGGCTATTCTCCAAGTGTCAGTCTTCATGCAGCAATTTATCAGCAGACTGCCAGCTTTAGCATGGCAGCAGAAGATTACAAAAGAACAAAAGAGAATCAGAGACTAAAGCAAATGTAAGGCTTGTGTAAGTTTCAGTTCCCATCCCTATCTAGTTTGTAAATGAAGCAAAATATCACATCAATTTATGTTTCAGCAACACAAATATAAATGCATTTTAAAATGGAAAATATTGAAAAGGCACATAGTAGCAAAGTATTTGCATGCTTGCATTTGCGAACTGTAAATATGATCATATGATATAAAGAAATATTCTCAACAAAAAAAGCAAGTTAGCAGTTGGTAGGAAAATGGAATCTACTTCCATTCTTTTGAAGTCATGTCTAAATGTAGTTCTGTTGCTGCACAGGAATATCTTGGTGCTCTAAACAAGCCTTAATGAAGACACAGACATTTTAAAAAAACTTTATGCACTAATAATAAACAAATATTTTTCATATTTTGGCATGATTTTTCTAAAATGGTGAATGAGTTTGATTTTGATCTGGTAGAGAGAGCCTTGTGTGCTGCACTGTTTCCAATGTACCAAGGAGAATTTTGTGGAGTACCCCCCTCAGTGTGAGAGAACAGCATGGCTGTTGGCTTCAGAGGGAAAAGGGCTGTATTTCCCACCAAAGAGCTGGAGATGGTGTGTTGTGACAATAAAGTGCAAAAAACCAGTAGGTCAATAGAAAGCCAGAGACTGACCTGAACTGTGGAGAAATTGAGCGTTAACATAGCCATCTTTTTCCCTTCAGTATGATTATTCATCTCTCTCTCTGAATCGTGGTTCTTCCCTACAGAGACATCTATGACACTCCAGCTAAATACTATCCCCTATGCTGAATTTTCCTTTCTTTACAGGTAGGAAAGACAATACTAATTGAATTTGCTGTTGTCATCTATTATTTTATTTTGCTGCAGAAAAGAGTGCAGCACTGAAGATGAGAAATAGTAACTAATTCCACAAATTTGGAGAGATTTCTTACTACCAGCCCTGAGGCATTTGAGGCATTTTATTTTTTAATTGTCATAAACTGACAAATATAGAAGATGGATCACAGTGCAATACACACACATACCGAATTGGAAGATGAAGCAAGAAATGAAATTATCCGTATCAAATATGAAAGGGAAGGTGGCAAGGCAGTGACATAACATAGGTTTTGTGTCTGCATGTGTAAATTTCAAAAGAACTGAAATGAGAGGCAGTAATGACCAAAAAATGGCATCTGATCAACAGTCCAGTATATCTAGAACTGCAATTAGATGTTTTAATTTAACTAAGAGTTAAGTAGCACTATTGCTAATCCAGAAGTTCAGCATTAATAAAAAAACCAATTCAAATGCATCACTCTTATAAATGTCTTGGGAGAGCTATGAAATCTAGAAGTAAAAAAAAGAAGTGGGCAATATCCTTTTCATAAAAAACCACTAATTCCTACTGTGTCATATTCTTCAAGCACAGGAAACAAATCTGAAATTTATAAAAGAATCAAAGGCTGAAACTCTCACATCTCTTCTTAGAGAGCAAAGTGGTAGAACCTCTTCCAGATTCTTTATTCCACATGTTACCAGTGCACAGTGTTATAAAACATAGGATAGACTGGTAAATTATGTGATGCTTAAGAAAGTGGAGTTTAAATGATCTGACCTTCAGCTTTTGCAATTGATTTTTGTCTGTTTCAAGTTCAAAGAATTTGGTGACATAATTCAAACAAAGACATGTAGATCTGAAGTGAATATCAATTAATTAGAGCAATTTTGTAAGAATCAAAGGCTTTATAAATTTTAGTTTCATTTTTACATTGAAGACTTTTGTTAAATAGAATAATCTGAAAATTACTCAGAAATCACAGGAAATTGCAAAATTATTGGATTTTTGAAGGCAAAGGATTCTGCATGACTAAATCAAGAACTGCTTGCAAATGTGGACTGATTTAATAGTCAACTTTTTAATTTAATTTAAAAATCAATTTCATTCTTTCTAAAGAAATCCCATAAAAATTTTTGAACACTGCTATAACAATTTAGGAAGTTAAGACACGTGATATGTGTGTACACTATCTGAAATGGTTCTGTTCCATTTTGGAAAATTTGAAACATTGGCAGGTATTCAGAACATAGTCACACCTTTTTTCTTTTCTTTTAGCAAAGCCTATTTAGATATTCTCTATGCACTCTTCTGTTCTGTGCTGCATTTTACCACATCTTGATGTGTGAATTAAAGCACTGAAATGTGTTTTAAAAAAAATCCTCCATCTGGAAAAAAGAGATAATGTGTGAGACACCAAACAGATTGAGTTCTTTGGATAGGTTTCTGTTTTAGAGCAAATAATTGCATTAGAAGTTAAAAAATGAATATGTGATGAAGACAGCTGCAATGATCTTCAAGAGCAGACAGTTTCTGTAAGGTTTTGGCAAACTGCTGTTCTACATCAAGATAATTAAGGCAAAGTGCATTTTTCTCCCTATTTGGAAACAGGGTAATGAAATTCTAACTTTATGCTTTCTGTTTACCTGTTCTTATTTCATTTACAGGAACTCCCAGATTCTCTGAAAGAACAGACCTATCTGAAAGAATGGCATGTGTACAATACATTGATACAAACCATTCCAGCCTACATTGCACTATTTCAAGATCTGAGAGTACTGGAATTGTCAAAAAATCAAATCAATCATCTTCCAGCAGAGATTGGTGAGTTGGTCCAAGATACTCAGATATTTATACTCATGCCATTTAACTCTATTGCAGGGAAATGAGTGTCCATGGATATTCTTGTTAATTCACTGATAATTGTCTTCCTTGTTTACACTGAACAGTCCCCTCTACATTTTTATATCTCTCTTTAATTTAATATTAAATTTGTATCTCTCTTTAATTACACTTTCCAGATTGTATTGAAAACCATGTATATATTATGGATCAAACATAGGAAAAAGTTAGCACATTTTTGTTATCTGATTATAAGGCAGTTTTTGCTTGTATTCAAGTAGACGGAGAGTTGTTTCTTGGAACAGGTGGTGTTTCATATTCCTTACACGTTAAGAAAAATAGAAGTATTACAGAATTTTAAGCCTCAAACAAGATCAATTGAAACATAAGGTTGTGGGAAAAAGGTACCAAAAATAGAATCCCGCAAAAAATATAAATTTTAATTTTTTAAAGAGTTCAGTAATGATCTTAATTTAATAAAGAGATACATTGTAGAATATTTGAGTCATAGAATAATTTGGATTGGAAGTGACCTTAAAAGTCATCTAGTTCCAACCCCAATGCTGTGGGCGGGGACACCTTTCATTAGACCAGGTTTGTCAGAGCCCCTTCCAACCTGGCCTTGAATGTTTCCAGGGATGGTGTTTCCACCACTTTTCCGGGCAACCTGCCCCAGTGCCTCAACAGCCTCACAGAGAAGAATTTCTTCCTAATATCGAATCTAAATCTACCCAACCTGACGTTACGAGTTTTAGAGAAACAAATTCTTAATGCTTTCATGCTTTGGCGCTTGCCATTTTAAGCTACATAACAGTAATTTTAATGTTTGCCTCTCCTGTGTTTTTGGATCTTAGAATATAAAAGCTTGTTTGACAGACTGTATTGGTATTGAGAGGGATTTACTGCTCTTACAAGGAAAAATACAGGTGTAACAGGTGGCATCTTTGAGAGCTGAAGAAACTGGGCCCACTATGGGTTCGCCAGTGTCGATCCCATGCACCCACCTGCACTAATACCTCAGACTTTGATTTTAAATGCAGTAGTCATAAGCTTTCCCCATGACTGCCATTCCTTATGTACACTAAGAGAAAACAGCTTAAAGACTAAAACCGCCACCTCCTTTGATATCATAGGTATAACTAAAAAAACAGGAACAGGGAGAGCATCCTGAAACACAGAAATCTGTGCTAGAACTTTCTACTCTTATTATTTAGTATTCTGTTAGTCAAGTCACACTCATTTGAGTGTTTTATTTACTAGCACTATATTTTACTAAGAAAATTTTACATAGACATCGAGATATATTTTATAGTTTCAGCCTAGCATATAAACACACTAACAGATCATACACAAGACACAAGCAGGAGATAATGGACTAACTGTTTTATCAGCACTTTGACTGCAGAACTCAGATAGGTCAGTGAATTTAATGGACAAATGCCTTTTAAGACATAGTTTGGAAGAAAGGGGAAATAGCATGGAAGAAAAGGGAAAGGCTACTATTTTCCTGCCAGAGGCTACCCTAAACCATTAAACAGAGGGTTTTAAGGGGTTGCTGCTTAAAAATTGAGGTGAGTAGAGGCAGAAAAATTTCTTCTTTATTCTCAGAATATTATGCATTGTTAATGAAAATGATTCCTAAGGAAGAAAATATTATAAATGCTATTAAAATCTGTTTCCACAAAAAAGGCACAAACACAGATCTCAGAATCACAGAATTGTTAAGATTGGAAACAGCCTCTAAGATGATTGACTCCAACCATCAGCCTATCCCCGCTGTATTCATCTCTACACCATGTTCCTAAGTGACACATGCACACATTTTTTTTAGCACTTTTGGGGATGGTAACTCTACCTGTTATTTGAGTGGCCTGTTCCAATGCCTGGCCAACCTTTCAGTGAAGAATTTTTTCTCTAGTATCCAATCTAGATCTCCCATTGTGCAACTTGAGGTAATTGCCTGTCATCCTGTTGCTTCTCTCACTTCTCATGTGGGAGAAGAGACTGACTCTCGCCTTGCTACACCCTCCTTTCAGGCAGTTGGAGAGAGTGATAAGGTCACCCCTCACCTTCCTTTTTTCAACAACCCCAGCTCCCCCAGCTGCTCCTCATAAAACTTGTGCTCGAGACTCTTCCCCAGCTCTGTTGCCCTTCTCTGGACACTTTACAGCACCTCAGTGTCTGGGGCTGTCATAGTTTAGAAATGGCACTCCCCAGTTTAATGTTCCCACTGAAGCACTCCAAACCATATGGCGCTCACTTACTCCCCTCTCCCTCTCCCCCTCCCCTTTGGGTGGTGTGGAGAGGAATATTTGAGGCACAAAAGTTAAAGATTAGGGGTTGAGATAAGAAGAATTTACTGGAAACAGCTAGAACATCAGTTACAGAGCAAAGCAGTGATACCCAGCCATACTTACTTGACCAGAAAGGACTCCTTCTCTCGTCCCTGAAAAATGATGTGAGGTGGTATAGAATAACCTCCGGGTATTAGCAATGCTCCCTCCTGTCTTCTGCAAAATTTAGCCCTGTCCTGGATGAAACCAGGACAAGGGCCCAGAGCTGAACACAGGACTGGAGGTGTGGCCTCACGGATGCTGAGTACAGCAGGACAATCACTGCCTCGGTCCTGCTGATCACACTATTTTTGATACAGGCCAGGATGTCTTTGGCCTTCTTGGCCACCTAGGCACACTGCTGGATCATGTTCGACTGTCTGTCAACCAGCACTCCCAGGTCCTTTTCTGCCAGGCAGCTTTCCTGCTCCATTTCCTCAGGCCTATAGTGCTGTATGGGGCTGTTGTGATCCAAGGACAGGACCCGGCTCTTTGTGTTATTGAACCTCATACAATTGCCCTTGGCGCATTGATCCAGCCAGTCCAGATGACTCTGAACATCTTTCCTACTCTCTAGTAGATCAATACTCCCACCCAGCATAGTGTTGTTTGCGAAGTGACTAAGGGGACACTTGACCTCCATATCCAGATCAACAATAAAGACAAGGGCTGGCAAACAAGAAAAGGGCTGGCCCCAACACTGAGCCCTGGGGAACACCACTGGTGACCAGGGGACAAGTAGATTGTTCTAGTAGAGGGTAATGTAGAGCCTGTATCAGACCTTTTTTGGGAAACAAGGAAAGAAGTCTCAGTATTTCCGGTAGTAATCACCGTTCTTTCGATTGTTTTAAAATAATGTGACGTCTGCTCATCAGTAGCTTTTATGTTATTCCCATTTAGTCACTTTCCTTCCAATATGTTTATCCTTCTAGCTTATACCCATGATTTCTTTCTTTCAATGTTTTTGTTGCTGTTTTTTATGTAAATGTTTGCCTGGAAGGGCCAGAGAATGTTAGAAAATGGTTTGCTGTAGGGCTTCCGTCAGACACAGTGTTATAGCACTCACTGTCTTCTTCTTACCCCTGAACTTTCGTTCAGAAATTTTGTTTTTCAAGATGCATTGAATCTAAGCACTCCTGTGTGGAAACATAGATCTGAACATTAGACACTGCACAACCAAATTAACAAATTTGCTAAGCCATAGACATTATTTATACAATAATTCTACATCACAGTAATAATTCTAGCCTATCCAGAAAATGATGCATAATCACTGATGTAGTTTAAAAAGAAATAATATAAAAAGCCACTCTAAGACTGTGTAACTGAACTGTGCAGCACTTTTTTGCCAAAACTTCCTGATGTTTTTCCGTCTTACTGAATATTGTGTGTTCGTAGGCCACCTATTAGTAGGGCAGTGGAACTGCCCTTGTTGTTATGGCACAAATTACAGAGTTCTTCCTCAATTTGTGTAATTCTCTCTTTGTTTACGTGTAAGGGGACATGTTTGCAAATAGCTGTACTTTTATTTCATGTACTATATATCTATACAGAGACGGACATAATGTGTATTGGAAATGTTAATTATTTTCATGAGACAATATTATGAAAGGTTTTGGATATTCTGAAGTTTTTGAATACTTCTTCTAAATGGAACCTTTCATACTTTAGTCAACTTATCTACTAAATTTTCACAAGGAAAATATTCCATGTGGGTTTGATTTGGGAGCTCTATCTAACAAAGAGTAAGGACTGGGTGTTAAATCAGAAGGTAAGGTGTCTGGAAAGGTTAAGTGCTAAGGTATTCGTCATTTTGTCTTCTGTTTACAAAACAGCAATAACTAGGTAAATATCACAGCTAAAATGTACTTGAGAGTAGTGACAGATAGTTGATGTTGGCAGTGACATGCATCTTATTGAGTCTTAAATCTTCAGACAGAATTGAAGTCAAGTTTAGATCAACAAATCATCTGGCAGAGGATAACCTAGTGAGACATATTAGGACAACTTTTGATTCTCACCAGAGGTAAAGGTATGAGAGAACACAAGGTGATAAGAATATTTTAAATAAAAAAAATTATTGCTGCAGTAGAAGTTTCTGGACTTCTGGAATATTGAAGTTCCTATTCCTGTTTTACCAGATTTAGAAGATAATGCTCCACTCTGAATCAGAGAGAAGAAAGACCTGAATCTATTTTCAGATATTTCAAATCACATTTTTATAGTCACATATGTACACAAACAAGAACAACTTTGTAACAGAAGACGGCTGAGAATACTTTTGACTTAATACTTTTTGTGTAATAGCAAATATTTTAGTGGGAATCATGTAAAGAAAACAAAAAAAACCCCTGCAGAATGGAGTTGTCTGTCTTAAGTGGTTTGTCTAGGAATAACAGAAAAAAAATAATGAATGGGGTGTAGCCAGGGAATTTTCTTTGTCTTCTGAGTGAGATTACAGCTCTGGCTCTGATTATGTGACTGCAGTGCAGCTGCTGTATATAAATTAGTGCTAGTACATTAGTAATTCCTATAATTGAAAATATCCAACAATATATTCTCATATACACATAGGAAGTAGTGAACTGAAGTTTCATATGATCCCTAAGTCTTTGTGCTGGGATGGGATTGTAAAGCTGTATCAGGACTATTTTTGCCTCACAAATTACCCATTAAACATCTCAAAGAGCTGTTAATAAAATATTTGTACTGTGTTCTCTCACATTTTTGATTTTCCAAATATTTTGGATTAAAAATAACTGCTTTTGAGACATACTTTAATAGGAAATCACTGGGAATTTTTGTCTCTTTTCTACTTCATAGTATAAAATTTCATTTGTGCATATCATTAATCCAATTTTCTAGAACTCAGAGGGGAAAACTATTAGTAATAGAGTTTTAAGTGACTTCTAGATACCTAAAATAGTTTTTTCTATTAATACGATTCCCAGTGTGTTTTTGAGTTTCCAAGAAGAAAATACGTATGCTCAGCTTAAATGCCTATTCTGGAGAACTGCAAACTGATTTATTACCTTTGTCATTTATTCAGTATTCAGGCTTATTTGTCCAACAGCTCAGTCTTGTATGAAACTGAGGAAAATTTCATTTATATCCCTCCTTTGAAGAGGCAGTATTAAACATTGGTGTTGCAAGTTGACTGTTTTTATGAGGACATTTTTGACTCAGTTTTCAATGGCACCCTCTCTTCTCACTCTTCGTGAATGGATGGAACTGAAGGCAGATACTGGGGGAGTTAAGTCACTGGCACTGTAAGCAAAGATCAGGTTCATGACCACCTGAGGAACCTGAATATAGGTGAGTCTACAGGAACTGATGAGATGCATCCCAGAGGCTTGAGGGAACTGCCTGATGTAGCCACCAAGCCACTCTGTGACATTTGAAAAGTTATGGCGGTCAGGTAAAGTGCCAGGTGAGTGAAAGATGGGAAACACTGTGCCCATTTTAGAAGCAGGTGAAAAAGGAGGACTGTGGGATCTGATGACCTGTCAGCATCATCTCTGTCCCTGGGAAAATCATGCAAGAGATCCTCCTGAAGGCTATGCTAAGGCGCATAGAGGCCAGAGGGGTGGTTTGAAAAAACCAGCATGGCTTCACTGAGGAAAAGTCCTTCTTGATCAACTTAATGGTCTTCTACAATGGAGTGACTTTATCCATGGACGAGAGAAGGGCTAACCTGTCATATGTCTGGACTTTGGCAAGGCCTTTGGCATGGTCCCCCACAACATCCTTCTCTCTAAAGTGCGGAGATATGGATGTGATATGTGGGCTGTTCAGTGGATGAGGACTTGGCTGGATGGTCTCATCCAGAGTGTACTGGTCAAGAACTCAGTGTCTGGATGGACGTTTGTGAGAAGTGGTGTGCCTCGGGGGTCTGTATTGGAAACAGTGCTATTCAGTGTCTTCATCGATGTAGTCAGTGGGTTTGAGTGCACCCTCAGCAAATTTGGAGACAACACCCAGCTGAGTGGTGTGGTTGACCTGTTTGAAGGATAGGTTAGCCTGTCTGTCATACAGAGGGACCTGGACAAGCTCGGGAACTGGGCTCATGTGGATCTCATGAGGTTTAGCAAGACCGAGTACAAGGTGCTCTGCTTGGGTTGAAGCACACTCTGGTATCAGCACATGCTGGGGGATGAACAGATGGAGAGCAGCCCTGCTGAGAAGGATTTGGTGAGTGAGAGGCTTAGCATGACCTAGCAATGCGCACTTGCAGCCCAGAAAGCCGAACTTATCCTAGGCTACATCCAAAGTAGCCTGGGCATCAGGGTCAGGGAGGGGATTCTGCTCTGCTCTGGTGAGACCTCACCTGGAACACTGCATCCAGCTCTGGGGTCCCCTGCATATGAAGGACATAGAACTGTTGGCATGATATACGCAAGGATGAGATACACAAGAGGAGATACACAAGAGGAGATACGCAAGGATGATTAGAGGGATGGAGGACCTCTCCTGTGATGACAGGCTGAGAGAAATGGGGTTATTTAGCCTGCAGGAAAGAAGGCTCTGGGGTGACCTTACTGTGGCCTTTTAGTACATGAAGGAGGCCTATAAAAAAGCTTGGTAGGAACGGCTAACAAGGGCATGTAGTAACAGGACAAAGGGTGATGGCCATAAACTTGAGGAGGGTAGGTTTAGTTTAGATATTAGGTAGATATTCTTTACTGTGAGAGTGGTGAGACAATTAAACAGGTTGCCCAGATAAGTTGTGGATGACCCATCCCTGGAAGTGTTCAAGACTGGATTGGATGGGGCTTTGAGAACCCTCGTCTAGTGAAAGATGACCTTGCTCATGGCAGTGGGGTTGGAACTAGATGATCTTTAAGGTTCCTTCCGACCCAAACCGTTCCACAATTCAATGATTCTGTGATTGCAGATTAATGTAAAAAGTGTCCTAGTGTTTTGCTCCAGTTTGCATGAGTGAATCTAGATTCGCCTTGAATGGGATCTTTAGATAATAAAGGTGTTCTGTAACCTCATCTGTATTTTGTCTCTGACAACTTGTTTGGATCACTAATGTAGGCTTGTGTAAAAGGTGAATTTGTACGACAATTTTTTAACATTAAATTAGAAAATTTAATTACCAGTTCAGGTTTTTTAAAATTAATTAAAATTTGAAACTGTGAATAAATGTAACAGCTACAACATTGCATCTCCCATCTAAAAAAAAATCTTAATTGTGAAAATTTCAGGGAGGCCATGGATTTCATTACGGCTTTTACTGCGTCTCCATGAAAAATACACAGATGATAGCTGTTTAATTCCAGAATTTGCAAATTTTATAGAAACAAAAATTCAGTAACATAGATTAGAGCAGTATTGTAGCAGCAATGATTTTACTATTGCTACTTTTAATTCAGAAGTTGTGCTTGAATGCTATTTGAATGTATATGTACCATGTGTGGGAGTCAAATCCTGCTCTACATTTGTGCAGTCCTGGAAGGGATGTCACCTCCTCTCTCCCCTCCTAAAGCTGCCTCAATGGCTGTATTACATGCTCATTAAGCCTGATGTTGACTGGGCAGCATATCAAAGACAGTGGAGAACTTTGCACTAAGAAGACATAAATAAGCCCCTAGATGCAGGTTTCAGATTGTGAAAGTCATACATACTGCCTTACCACCCTTCTTATTCCCCCTTCTCCAGCTGACAATGTCTATGGTATTTGAAGACTATTTTAGGATTCATCGCTCTACAATTTCATGCTCTTTAAGTCAAGATGCAGGACTTGAGAATCCTTAGTTTTCATGAATGTTTTTTACAGTCACATATTTGTGCTCTCTCTCTGACAAAGTTAGCCTAGCAGATCTCAGTCTGTAAACTGGATAACTATTCCGGCAGCTCATACAGCCTAGCTCTACCCTTATGCAGACTGCTGGTTGTAAAAATTTTTGAACAGTTATTTAGAAGAAGTAATTAAAGATGTGGTGCTGAATGGAAACCAGGTTGAAATAAGAAATTTCTAAAGGAAAAGCAAGTTGTTCCCAACTCATTTAATTTCTATCTTTCAAGAAGATGGTTGAGCTTCAATTAGTAGATCTCATCTATCTGGTATTCCACGAAGTATTTGATACAGAGAACTATGGAAAATGAATGCTTGACTCTAACAGAATGGGCTTCGATGCTGCAATTGTAAAAATGAGCAAAAGACTCGTTAAACCAGAGGCAAAAAAGTGCATATTGAGAAAGAGAAGGTATTGGTCATGAGGAAAGTAATTTGTAGATTTTCTCAAGGATCAGTCCTGACTTTATTACTTAGTAATTTTCAGGAATAGGGTTACTGAAATTTTCTGTTGACACAGTTTGGCTGTGTGTTGTCACTCCAAAACAGGTGGAAATACGGAAAGGCTGATGAGCAGGTAGGCTTCTGAAAAAAATACAGAGATTAAATTTACAGTTGCAGAGCTCAAGGTCATGTATTCAGTTTTTGTGCAGCATATCAGTGATCATTAAATGCAAAAAACTGAAGAAATGAAATTCCAAATCTAACAGTCACAGGAGGACTATCCAGTAATTTTAAATGAGAACAGACACAAAATAATTCTATTAGGACCATTTAAGGAGAGGAATTTTTATTTTGTTAGCAGAGACTAGAAAAAATGGCTTATTCAGGCTAGAAAAATAAATGATGTCTGTTACCTATGGAAGCATCAGACGTAAACATCAGGGACGGAAAAGAGCTATTTAAAGATAAAATAGACAAAAGAATTAATGGTTATAAAACTTCTACAAACAAATTTAGGCTAGCAATCTGAAGACTATTCCAAATAAAGAAAATTATGAAACTCAGTAACTGTGTTCTTCCATAACAGCAACAGGTGTAAAAAATGAACTACTTTTAATGTAATAAATAAAAGAATGGGATTATGTGAAGTGGTCCTGTAAGGATTTTATCCAGGAGTTCTTGGTTAGTCCTATATATATCTTGTGGTCCTAGAGGGGGTGTTAGTGCTTGACTACTGCTCACTTGGCAGGTGGCATAACTTAATCCACTGAAGAGCCCAGAGGTGAAAAATAGCCCCTATAGAATTCCAAGAGACTGCTCCCTGCAGGCAGATCTTGGCAAGCTTCATCCCACTCATTTATGTTATCCTGAGTTTGTTATGCAAATTAAATTCAGTTACAAGACTCATGGCTTTTCACAGTAATTTTCATAATCTTAGTCACAGCAATTACTGTAAATTGACTGTAGATTCTATAGCGCCCTTCTGTCAGGTTAGAGAGAGATTATATATCACAAGAAAAATGTGATGCATTTTCTACTTATCTTTTTTCTCATACCTGTAAACCACACTGGGAGCATTGACATACGTGTAAGATGCTGTGAAAGTCAGACAGAGAAGCTGTGTGAGTCCATTACACTACCCAGAAAGTCTGCCATATTTTTGTGATTTTTTTACATGAGTGGTTCTGCTCCATGTCTCTAATGCATCAAAGATGATCATCTGAACAGAGTTAGACAACAGGTTGACTAGCATGTTGGTAACACTAGGTGTCTTGCCTACATTAGTTCTCCAACTACTAATGGAACTGAGAGAGAAATTTCAAAGACTGAAAAATTAGCAACTATATCTGTTTTGGGTTAACACTTATAGGCAGCTCAGCCTCGTACAGCTTGCTTGGTCCCCCGCAGTCCAGTCTCCCACAGCAGGATGGGGAGAGAAAGAGAAAGGCAAAAGTGAGAGAACTCATGCATCAGGATAAAGACAGTTTAATAAGTGAAAAAATGTAAACAAACGAGTGATGTAAAAGCACTCACTCACCACAAATTGATCCACATTCGATCTCTAAGCCATAGGGACCTTGGAAAACCCTCATATTCCTCCCCTGTCTCCAGCTTTGACTGCTGAATGTGTCATTACATGCTATAGCATATTCCTTTGGTCAATTTGGATCCAGTGGCTCAGCCCCGTCCCCTCTCAGCCTCTTGCCCACTCCCAGCTGACTCACTGGGCCAGCAAAGTGAGAAACAAAAGATTACTTTTTGCTGTGTTAGTACTGTTCAGTTTTTACTGTTGTTTGGTCACAAATCCAAAACATAGCACCATATGAGTTGCTTTGAGAAACACTAACTCCACTCCAGATAGAACAACTACAATATTCCAGTGCTAAAAGAACAGACAAAACATTCAGGAGCTATTGAATAAGTGGTTGCTTTTTCATTCCAATGGGATTTGTTCTCCTTTATCGAGGGATTAATTGATTAAGGAAATAAATAGTGATCTTCTGATTATCTACTTTTAAGGCATTTCTGTTTCAGTGATTATTTTGTTGCAAAGAAGTGGTAAATTCATGGTTATGATACTTAACATGTGATATAATATCTTCATGTACATTATGATACTAAACCTGCTGAGGCTTCCTGATGAGTAGACTAAACTTCTATTATTTTTAGGTGCTTAAAAATATGGAAATAAAGTAGTTCACACATTGACACTATTGAATTAGTTTTATTACTCCAACAACCCTTGTCAGATACCAGTGTACTGGAAAAACAATGCCTGTTGTAGTCTTAAAGAAAATTTTTCTTCTGATATTTTAACTAAACCAGCAGCTTACAGTAAAGGAAAACAAGGTCATTGTCCTAAAAGGACCACTGAATTTTGACATACATCTCAGTTTCTGTTTGTGGCAGAGCTAAAACGGGAAGAAAGCTGAGTGGAAGAGCCTATGTTTTTCTTTGTTGTATCCTGTAGAGATCCTGTAGAGATAACAGAGTTCTCGCAATATATGCCTTGTCTGCCACATGTGAGATGATTTGGATGGTGCAGTCATCATTTGAAGACATTGTTGTGTCCTAGGGAAACTAAGGGGTTTATGTAAAATGGTGTGTGATTTGGTGGTTCCTAGTGTTGACCATCAAACTGCATATCTCTGGCTCTGACAACAGCAATTCCTCAGGGAAAAAAAGTAGGACTTTCAACTCTCTATGCTTCCTTGTCCTTTTCTGTGGAAGCACCAAATAGCCTCTGGTACGGATTTCCACAGATTGCAAAAGGTGAGCAACTCTAAGGCAACATTTTCTTTGGAAGAAGTTTAAGTGTTACTGTCTTAAGGATAAACCCATTATTATCACACTGGCTTGAGGACTCGTCATGTACTCTCCAGCGTCAACCAAATCTAATGATACACCAGATTCTTTTTAAAAGATTGATTATAAATAGAAGACAGATTATTGTGGTTTAGGAATGGTACCCCCCAATTCAGTGCCCCCACTGAGAGTCTTCAAACCATGAGCCACTCCACCTTGCTCCCTGGTTTTCCCTTTCCCCCCTCCCTGCAGCACTCTGGAGAGGAGAACTGGAGGAACAAAAGGCAAAGATTACAGATTAAGAGAAGAAAAAATTACTGGAAACAGCAGTAAGTTAATAAAATGTGCAGTGACAACCACAACAGTAATGACAGAGAGTACAAGAAAAGAAGTGATTCACACAGAAAAAACCGTGATAATAGAAAATTAATAAATCAGATGGTTCTCTCTGCCATGGTTACTTGACTGAACCAGAACCCCTTCTTCCTGGAAGAAAGTTTCTTTCTCCCTCTCCTGACAATGATGTGAGGTGGTATAGAATAACCTCTGGGTCCTGGCCATGCCCTTTATCAGCATGGAAAAATTAGCCCTCTCCTGGCCAGACCTGGGACTCTGATATAATATAAGTTTTTGATCCCTGTATGTCTCGTCTTGGTTTAGAAATATCTAGTCTGCTTTGAGAGTCTGTTGACACATGATACTTTTCTCTCCTGATTTCCAACTGCTGAATTGCACTTCTGTTTCTTACTTCTGCATTTCCTTCTGAATGCTGTGTGCTGTCACTAGGTAGAAAGGAATACCACAGGAATATAACTGAGTGCAGGGGAATATTTTAGATGTTAACAAGCTGAATATATACAGCTGATATCCTTACAGGAAGGGATGCCATCCAGGACCACCTTGACAAGCTTGAGAAGTGGGTTCATGTGAACTTCATGGAAGCCAACAAGGGAAAGCATAAGATCCTGCACATGAGCTAAGACAATTTCCAATATCAGTGCAGATGAACAGGGATGAATGGATTGAGAACAGCCCCACAGATAAGGACTTGAGAATGCTGGTGAATGAGAATTGGATATGAGCTGGCAGTGTGCATTTGCAGCCCAGAAAGCCAACGGTATCCTGAGCTGCATCAAAAGAAGTGTGACCAGTAGGTTGAAGGGATGGTGTCACTGCGAGACTCCACCTGGAATACTTCATCCAGTCCTGGGGCCTCCAGTACAAGAAAGACATGGGCCTGTTGGAATGGCTTCAGTGGAGGGCGGTGAAAATTGTCAGAGGTCTGGAACATTTCTTCTCTGAAGAAAAGCTGAGACAGTTGGGAGTGTTTAGACCAGAGAAGAGGAGGTTCCATTGGTACCTTACTGCCGCCTTTCAACACATAAAGAGGACTTATGAGAAAGGTAGAGGGAGACTTTTTACCAGTGCCTGTACTGAAAGGACAAGGGACAATGGCTTTAAACTGAAAGAGAGTAAGAGTAGATTGGACGTAAGAAATTTTTTATGATGAAGGTGATGTGACATTGGAACAGTATGCCTGGAGAAATTGTGCATGACTCACCATGGGAAGTATTCAGTCAGGTTGGACAGGGCTTTGGACTAGATGATTTTTGAAGGTTCCTTCCAACTGAAACCATTTTGTGATTCTGAAATTCTGTGATCATCCATGTAATACAACAACAGGGCTTTCCATAAAATGTTCTCATTTTGTTATGTATTTAATGGTTCTTTTCCTAACACATCAGCTATTTGAAATATTCAAATTCCTTTCCCTTTGATTATATCACAGTATAACTTGCATTTTTTTCAGGATATTGCATTTTAATGATGTTTATAACCCCCCCTCCTTTTGCTGAAGATTATGTAATGTCATAATTTGAAAAAACAAAATACTTTCTTACTAATGTATGCTAGAATATTATAATGGCCTTAAAATTAAGCCAATAGATATGATAAATCACAATAAGGAAAATAAACACATACAAACATCCATTATCTTTTGTAATCAAAAGTATGCAATGCAGAATACTAAAGACAGAATTCTTGATGTAGTAATTTTAGTAGCAGTGATTGTTCCCAATGAACAGGTTGTATTGCTAAGATGTCTTTCAGTTAGCAGGCAAATTTTCTACAGTGGTGAAACTAAAAGCTGCCTTCTCTAGTTTCAGCTGAGGTCAAGAGATATCTCATCACTGGAAGAAACAAGATATTTGAAAATCTTTGCTGCCTCCTTTCAAACTCTCACCAAAACCATTGCTAAGTAAGGGGCACTGTTACACTTCAAAACATTAATGATCACTGCAGAAAATATTTATTAATCTTACTCATCATGACAATAAGGAGCTTTTTCTTTGCTTAACTGAGCATACCTTTTGTTTTTACTTTCTCCCTTTTTTTTTTTTAAGTACACTGATTTGAATTATCTTACCCTCACAGGCTGCTTAAAAAACCTCAAAGTACTCAATGTGAGTTTCAATAATTTGAAGTCAGTTCCTCCAGAACTGGGTGATTGTGAGAATCTAGAAAAACTGGATTTGTCTGGAAATATGGAAATAACAGAGCTCCCATTTGAAGTAAGATAACAATCTATGTTTGTTTCCATCTTTTTTATTTGGCTTAAAAGGTATTTTATCGCAATGTTCAAATCTTTTCTTAACAGATTAAATCACATTCCTTGCAGTTTTAGCAATAATGTTTTAGTAGTAATATCATTGAAAATGCGTTAGAAGCAGTTAAATAGGACCAAGGTACTTTGTTTTTGTTTTCAAGGGACTAAGTTTTACTTGTATATGATATATGAAGGAGGACATGATCCTAAAGGGGATTTGGCTGTGGTAATAAGCAGAAGGCTGCAAAAGCTATTTTCTGTAAAAATGAAGTGCATCTTGATAGTCAAATTCACATACACACTTTGTATGTTCCCAGTGTCTGTTTCCTTTTAAAAACTGTATGCAGAGTTCTCTAAACAGCACTGCATTTTGCTACGAGCACAAAAATCTCTCTGAAAAGGATATTACATGTGAGAAGTGGCATGAATATATAATACACTGAGAAAAGTACTCCCAGGCATGCACCAACATTATTTTTTTTCTGTTGGCTTCATAACTGCTCTCTGCCACAGCTGCTCTGAGACTTATTGTCAGGAAGAAATAAAATCATTGGCTGGTACCTAAACACAATTTTAGCTGTCATTTGTATTTTTCAGGTTCTTAATATCCTGATTTCTAGGGGGTGAGTGGGGGGATCTTTAGGGAAAAGTGTCAGGGTCTTCTTTACTGATTCCTACTTTTTCTCTAAACATCTGTTACTGGCGATTCACAGGCACTGCTGAAGTGGATTAGACTTACGTAAGATCTGATTTAGCCCTGCTTATGTTCTCTTCTGAGGAAAGTAATAGTAATTAATTTTCTCCTCTGACTTTTCATAGTAAAGTAGTTTATCTGAAAAGAATTGCTAAAAATTGTGTGAACGAAACACAAACAAAGAGTCAACCTTCCTGTCGTAAGTGGATATAGCAAAGAAATGCTAGCAACAGAATAAGCCATGCAGGTCTCCTTTCTCTTTCCTCATCTCTTTCTTTGGATAGCAAAACCAGAGAACAAAACAGATAGAATTCAACTGGTAAAAAGGAGCCATAATAGAATCAGAAAATCATATGTCCTGAATAGGCAAAGGAATTAAATAAAATTATCTCAGAAAAGTGAGTATATTCGAACCTGTGGATGGTAAACTTAGACCCAGTCACTGATATTTTAAAGTCACTGAGTATTTTCCCAGTTGCTTACAGAGGTCTTGTAGTGCAAAGATTTACCCATGTTTATGCATTACATGCATTATTGCATGTAAACCTACCTATGTGTGTAACTCTTTCCAGGGCTAAGCCCTGAAAGACTGGCGTTTCTTTCGGAGACCTCAAAAATATTATTTCCTTCCAAAAGTCTTCTATTCAATGAGATTGAAAGCCACAAAACTGAGTGTAGGTTATTGCGTAATGATTCACTTAAAACCTATGGAAAAGAATTGGACCTGTGCAAATAACTTTATATGACAGCAAAAACTGCAAGCAATGTCATGTTATCACGGTATAAAAGGTTGAGAAGAAAAATACTGGCGTTATCTATTGTGTTTCTCTAGAGGCTGAAACTCAATTTATATTTGCAGTGATCTGGGAGGTAGGCTATACAAGCTCTTCTGATTTAGATTATAAACTTAGTTTTTCAGAATCAACATTTCAAGGGCAGCTTTGGAAGCTGAACATACAATTAAAGGAACACTTCTGTCAAATGATTTGAGATGCTGCAAAGTGTTTGACCTTTGGCATACTCAATATGGTTCGAGTTATTCAGAACCATTGCATCAGTATCCTTGCTAAAATAATAGGTGTCTGATGCTGGATCTCCACAAATAGTTATAGTGATTGGCAGGTATTTAGTGAAATAAAGTATTGAATTAGTCTGAAGAGTCTAAAGAGGGAAAACAGAAACACAGTGATGGGCTAGCTTTGTCTAATAGCCAAACCTATTAGCCAACCTACATGTCTGCTCACTTCATCCCTCTCCTCAGCAGGATATTGGGAGAAAACAGTTTGAGAAATCTCATGGTTTAAGATAAAAAAAAGGGAGATTGTTTCTCATTTACTTTTGTATGCAAAACAGACTGTACTTTGGGAAGATTAATTTAATATTTGTCAATATATATTTCAGTAGTAAGAAACAAAGACGTGAAACCAAAATCTTTCCTCCCCTCTCTCCCAAGGTCAACTTCATTTCAGATTCCTCTTCCATCCCTGAGCAGTGCAAGTAGGTAAGGGAAGTTATGGCCCGTACACAGTGGTTTATAGCTGCTTCTCCTTCTTCATCACACTTTTGTCCTCCCCTCGTGTGGTGTCCCCATGGGCTGAGCTTTTTTCAGGAATATCCATCTGCAGCAGCAAGAGTCTTCCATGCAGCACCTCTTCCTTCTCCTGCTCTGACTTGATATCCCTTCTCTTCTTTCTCGTTCTTTTTATTCTCCTCCTTTCTCTGGTGGGTTTTTTCCCCCTTTCTTAAGTCAGTTTTGAGAGTGGCACCACACACTTTGCTGAGGAGCTTTGCTGTGTCTTGTGCTCAGTCCATTGGAGCCATCTGGAGTTGTTGGTATCCATTTGGGGCAGCCCCTGATGTCTTCCCGCAGAGTGTCTTCCCCTGAACTCCCCACGCTGCCAGCACCTTGTTATGGACAAGCAGTACAAGTATTTATGACCACAAGTTAGGTTATATCCTTTATTGTCTAACACAGTTGTTGCTCACATCCATTAATCTTGTGAAATGCTCATAAGGATTTATCACATCTCTCATGTGGAGTCAGTACTGGGAACTGGAGATTATAAGCAAGCAAGTATCGGCAAGCTCTGTTTTGGTAGGAGAATGGCTTCCCTTTACAACATTAGGAAGAAAGAGAAAACTTGGCAACTAATACAAAAAATAACATAGAGTGTTGATAAAAATATTTCCTGTGTGTGCTCTGCTAGGAAGTTAAATTTTTATCTGACTTTCAAATCCTTAAGAGTTTCTTCTGGGAAGATTAAAGAAGTGTGTGAGAACAGCATCAGTATTCTTCAGTGTAAAACTTAGTCAAAAGTAATAAAGCAAACTGCAGCCCAGTAGAAATGATTGAAGTCGGATTTTGCCTTGGGTTTTTTTTTACATAGAGTGATGGCCAGAGAGACACCCCATCTGAAACCATAACATTATTCTTGTCCTAAAGCACCTCATGGAGTAGCTGCATCAGCCTATTAGGAACATATATGTCCAAGTGCCTGGACTTGTTTAGTATTTCTATTTGGGTGTGCTTTGGAACTGTTCCTTGAGGGGCATGCCTTGTGCCATAGCATCAGGAAGAAAGCACACTGCTCACTTGCTGTTCATTTCTAGCAGAAAGCGCTTCCTCTGCTTGGACACTTTCAGCACTCTGTAAGTCATCTCACTAAACCTTAAAATGAGGTAATCTGATGCTACATGAAAAAAAATTGAGGATGTGTGCTGTCATCTTTTACTTTCTCGAGGCTTAGGACTTCATACCATTCCAGATTAAGTCCATGGAAGAACAATCTGTTTCAATGTACAGTTTTCAATTTATTTTTATTTATTCTATTGTTGGATGTCTAACATTTTTGGATATTAAAAAGTTATAGTTAACATCAATATTTGATTAGTATAAATTAAAAATAGAACTTTGGCAGAGAAAGTTTATAGATCTGCAGTTGAGTTCAAATCTATATTAGCCACATTTGCAAATTAAACATTTCTTCTTCTGGACATGAGTGAAAATATAAATTGAAATAAAATATAAATGCAAATATAAGAAAAGGCAACTTACATGACATTACATTTATGCAGTCAATTTGTAACAGATACTTCTAGACTTCAGTAGCCAAGTTTAGCAGAAGAAGGTACATTGTGAGGCTTAGGGTGCAATCCTCCCTGATATGGCACACAGCTCATAAGACTCTCAGGTGGAGAGGACTTTGTTCTTCTAGCTAAGATGCTCAGGAGAGGCATGCCCTGTACCTTATTCAGTCCCTCTCTTAGCATAGTGTGATTATACTGGCTACTTTATATTAGTAATTACAGAGAGAAGGAGATGGACGGATTTATTTCCAAATTCCTTGTATGTTTTGCATGTGAATTTAAGAATTAGTATGATGCTGGTATTTGTATTTTAACTGTTGGATAGAGTTCCTCTCGCTATCATCATCATACAGGTTATGCAATAAATTTGTTCTTCCAGGAAGAAAAATTGTATCATAAATAATATATTTTCTGATTAAAGTTCGTAGAAAAACTGCTCTGACCTTATTTTCAGGTGTGCTTCCTTCAGAAAGTATTACTTGCTACACTTATTTACTGAAGCACACAATTAGAGTTTCCTGGGGATGATATTTCAAACAAACAGCCTTGTTGTGGGTTTCTTTTTTTTCTGCCAATAATGTTGCTGCAGCCAACAGTATCTATGTGACCCAAAGGAACTTCAGTGAGAAGAGAGGGAAGATGAAGTTCTAGTTTCCTCCATCCATACCATCTGGTATAGCACATGCTCTCAGTCACAGGACAGGCAAGTCGTTCCACAATACCAGGAACAAGACAGAAATATTTGCAGTAGATGTTCTGATACAGAAAACAAATTAAAAAGAGGTTTTTTTTCAAACTTATTCTGCTTTGAACAGTGTTCAGTACTACTTCTGAGCAGTCCCAGTAAGTGATCTGAATTTTTTCCATATCATCTGGGTAGAGCAAAGTGAAGGAATTAGAGACTGTTAAAGCATATGAATAATTTGTCAGTCAGAGTGTGTATCTATGAATGTCTACATCCTGTATAAACTGATCTTTGAAATTCAGAGGAATTAAAAGGCTATGCTTTCTGGCTGCTTTAACACACTGTGTTTTCAAAAGATCAAGTTAAATCTTGTTTTGTATTTCTGATGCACAATTTCAGCTAAGTCCTAATATAAGCAAGCACAGACATGAGGACCTTTCAAAATCATAGAATCATAGAATAGTTTGGTTTGGAAAGGATCCGCAAAGATCGTCTAGTCTAACCTCCCTGGCATGGGCAGGAACATCTTTAACTAGATCATGTTTCTAAAAGCCCCATCCAATCTGACTTCAAATGTTTTCAGGAACAGGATATCTACCATCTCTCTGGGGAACCCGTACCAGTCTTTCACCACCCTCATTATTAAAAATGCCTTCCTTATAACATCTAATTCTAAACTTTTTTAGTTTAAAAACATTATCCCTTGTCCTATGACGACTGTCCCTACTATAAACTGTCTCCATCTTTATTGGAAGCCCCCAGTAAGAACTGAAAGTGCACAGTGAAATGTCCCCTGGAGCATTCTCTTTTCCAGGTTAAACAATCCCAACTCTCTCAGCCTCTCCTAGCAGGTTTTCTATTACTCCGATAAATTCTGTTGTTCTCTTCTCGACTTTCTCCAAAACGTCTTTTCTGCATCGGAGACCCCAGAGCTGGATGCAGTGTTCCAGGTGGGGTCTCACCAGAGCAGAGCACAGGGGCAGAATCCCCTTCCTGTGCTGCCCGCACTGCTTTGGATGCAGCCTAGGACATGTTTGGCTTTCTGGGCTGTGAGTGCACATGGCTGGGTCATGTCCAGCCTCTCATCCACCGGCACTCCCAAGTCCTTCTCAGCAGGGCTGCTCTTGATTGGTCATTCCCCAGCCTATTTTGATCCTGGGGTTGTCCTGACCCAGGTGCAGCACCTTACACTTGGTCTTGTTAAACCTCATGATGTTCACATGAACCCAGTTCCTGAGCTTGCCCAGGTCCCTCTGGATGACATCGCGTCGCATCGCATCGCATCGCATCGCATCGCATCGCATCGCATCGCATCGCATCGCATCGCATCGCATTGCATCAAACACTCAACCGCACCACTCAGCTGGGTGTCATCTGCAAATTTGTTGAGGGTCTATTTGATCCCACTGCTTATATCACTGGTGAAGACACTGAATAGCACTGGTTCCAATACAGACCCCTGAGGCACACCACTTCTCACCAGCTTCCATTCAGATATTGAGACACTGACCAGTACATTGGGGATGACACCACCCAGCCAATTCCTCATTCACTGACCACTCCAGCCATCAAATCCCTGTCTCTCCACCTCACCGAGAAGTATGTTGTGGGGGACCATGTCAAAGGCTTTACAGAAATCCATATAGATGACTTGCGTAACTCCTTCCTTATCCACTGACGGAGTCATTCCGCTGTAGGCGGCCACCAGGCTAAGCAGGCAGGACATTTCCTTGGTGAAGGTGTGCTGGCTGTCCCAAATCACCTCCCAGTCTTCTATGTGCCTTAGCATACTGTATTGGGTTTGCATGGCCAAGTTTTGGTAGCATGGGTACTGCAGGGATGGCTTCTATCAGAAGCTGCCAGAGGCTTCCTCAAAGTCTGGCAGAGCCAGTGCTAAGGCTGGGCCAGTCAGAAATGGTGGTAATGCTTCTGTTAAATTTAAGAATGAAAAAAAATTTTGTGCAGATATAGTTCCAGAGAAGAGTGGGCTGAGTACACGTGAGAGGAAAAACTCTGCAGACACCAAGGTCAGTGGAGAAGGAGAGGCATGAGCTGCTCCAGGCAGAGGAGCTGAGATTCCCCTGCAGCCCATGGTGCAGACTATGGTGAGGCAGCTGTGCCCCTGCAGCCCATGGAGATCCACAGGGATGCAGAGATCCCCTTACAGCTTCACCTCGGCCTTCCTCACCCCATCCCTGTACAAATGGACTCTGGTCCTATAGTCTTCCCTGGTTACCTGTCCTTGCTTCCGCTGCCTGTGCATTTACTTCTTTCCCTTTGGTTTGACCAGCAGTTCTCTGCTTAGCCATTCCAGTCCCTTGTCATCCTCGCCTGATCACTTACACCTGGGGATAGAAAGATCTTGTGCACTATGGAAGGCATCCATAAATGTCTGCCAACTCTGTTTTCCTCTCTTGTCCCTGACATAAGTTTCTCAAGGGATTGATATTGACTAAGCCCTTGAAAAGCTGGAAATTTGCTTTCCTAAAGCTCAGGGTCCTGACTCTTTGACTGACTCATATCTCTCTGGACTGTGAATTCCATCAGTGTGTGATAACTGCAGCCCAGGCTGCCTCTGATCCTTATGTCACCAATTAGCTTACTTTCTTTGATGACCTACAGGTCCAGAAATGCATCCACTCTGGAAAGGCTTTCTACAGTGACAGGAGTTATAACTGGTGCTATTCCTCTGCTTTTCTTACCTGAAAAATATAATTATAAATAGTTGTTTCTTAAATCGTTTAATAATGCCAACAGGTGTGACCCTAAAAAAAACCCTGACGTGATTAGGGATTTATCAGGCACTAATATTTGTTGCCTATGATTTTCAAACACAACAGTATCCAAAACAGACATAAATAACTTTTTACACATTAATACAATTCCAATTGATATTTTAAAACTGAGGTTCAACAACTGGAAAATTTTCAATCTCTTTTGTCCTGTTTCTTTTCGTCTGTCCAGTCCTATTCACCTGTCGTGGTTTAGCATAGCTTGGTTTTTAGTTAAGGAGAAATTACATCACCAAAACCACACATTTAGCAGGAAGAACAGAGGCACAAGGTTTATGTGCATGTGTGGAGGCTTCAAATAAGTCCCCACTGGGCATTTTTATGTAACTTCTTGTCTTTGTGATCCATGACTGACACATCTCAAAGCCTTTACCTAGTAGGTGGGACACCAGCAGTCTCTGTAGAAATGTAAAATATCAGGTTGTTTTACCAGCACATTATTCTTCAAATCTGTATGCTTCCAAACCTGTCTCTTTTCATTGCTATTTGGGTTTTCTTAATGTGTGTGACAATTATAAATAAAAAATGCAATCAGATGTACAGGACCTTAATTTCCTAGGGGTTTCACTATCCGATAAGGCACTGGAAGAGCTCATCCATAGGTCCTTCCTGTCTTATTAAATGGGTCTATAAAGAATCTGTTAAATCTTTACTTCTGTAGGATTTTATACAAGTTGCAAAGGAGTCATGTATCAGATTTGTTAAAAATGGAATTTTATTTGTGAGGGTTTTTCAGGACCACAAAGCAGAGAGGAGTGCTGTAATAAAGGGCTTAACTTGGTACTGGGAAGCCAACCTCTGGTAAATTTTTCATTTTAAATCACTAGGAAATGTCTAGTTGACTATAATCAGGCCAACATTTCTGTACATACACTTTTCAGTCTCAGAAATGGTTTTCCAATTGCTTGGCTTGGTTGCATCTCCATTAGACAGGATTTCATCTTGTCGTTCTTTGCTCAGGGCTTATATTCTCTTTGCATTTGCTTAAAGCTCGTGATGAGTTGCTTTCCAATGCAGTTGGTCAAAGTGTCAATCCATGAAAAACAACAGCTGTGTTATGGAACTGGTATAAGATGCAATATCAAACATTAGCAGGAGGGGTGTGAAACCCAAAAAAGCAGGTGCAAAGGTGTTAGGTGTCAGAAGAGATTCTCTGAGGCCTTACTGCTGCAGGAGTTCTCATAAATGTTTTAATAGGTGAGGGGCTAAAGAAGGACATGGATCTATGTTAGGAAACAGGATTATGCAGTTAGGCACGGGAAAGCATGTCAGTTGATCTCATTCTTGACACTGTGCTTCCAAAGCCTTCTAATTAATATAGCATCATTTTAAAACCACTTCACTATCAGAATAAGTCAGCAGCTAATAATAACAGTCCACTTCACTGGAGATCTGACCCATGCTTACCTCCATGCTGTGATGCCAGTGACCTTTCCTTTACCTTTCACATTAGTTCAGTAAAAGTAATATCACCTTTCACAGTCTGAAATGTTTTTGTAATACGGAATGACAGACAAGTAGTTTTACAGCATAAGGGAGGACTTAACAATGACCAAAGGGGCATAATGTGAACACTATAACATGGCTATATTATTACAAAAAGCATGAATCTAACTGTTAAAGAATTCGGTGGTAGGAAAAAGTATTTGGTACTGTTCCAGCTTTGCTCTCTCTCAAAACAGTTCCAAATCTCTTTGAGAGCAAAATAAGCTTTCAAAGTTCTGGTAATATATCCTCCATTCATCTGTGAGATAATCTGAGGCAGATTTTATATAGCTACTGAAGAGAAGCAGAGAGCAGAACAAATACACAGCACTATCAGACTTTCATGTTTTGTCTTGCAGAAAAATGTCTCTTGTGCCAACGTACATGGATTGATGAGAATCAAAAGGGAGTTATAGCTGAAGGGAGAGAAAAGCATGCTATTTATTTTTCCATAAAATGCAGATAATGAGAGGTATTATTTATTCCATAAGAAGAATAAAGTTGGAGAGTATAATTGAAATTAATGTGTTTAATTTATTACTGAATATATTCCTATCGGTTGTTAACTGATTACGGGTAGTTACACGATTGATCAACTCTACACAGCTGTAAAAAACACTTGGTAAGGCTGACTGTCATTTTTATTCATCATCATTGAGTAGTGGGAAGGATATAAAGACAGAGATAGCCTGATCAGTTGAAAGTAGACATCATCCCAGGATTTTTTTTGTCTCATATAGAATTCAGGTAAGATCTCTGCCTTACTAGTCCTGGGAAAAAGAGCATAGAATTATACCCAATGTGAAGTGGAAGAGATGCTGAATTTGTGAGGGAATTCAAAGAAGGATATGTCCCAGCGGACATATTTTACTTACTGAAGAGATGACAGCTCACAAGCCTGGACTTCTGTCAGTCTAAACTGCAGTACAAAGCAGGATGAGTTCAGGTTAAGAAATGAATGGCTGGAAAGCTCAGAACAAATACAAAAAATGGAGACATTTCTTCACTTGCTGTTTAGACTATCCATCTAATTCACTATTTTGACTTGTCATAGAGCTGTATAATACTGATGGAGTTTAGAAGGAGATGTGTAATTTTATGAATAATAAAAGCAAATGTTATAGAAGTCATGGAAACACAGTTTTGTAAGAATAAGATTTCCAGACTTCTCTTATCTTTTACTTTGCAAAATCAGTCTTGCCTTTTTTTTTCCTTCCAATCTATTTTTAATTGACATGTGTTTTATTAGATTCCCCATCACCTGCATTACTCCAGCCACATCAGATTGTTTCTTGCTGGACTAATGTGAACTGATACTGGTAATCTTGGTCTGCCAAGTTCCATGACTCAAAATTTGAGATTCCATGGTCCAGTTTACATGTGCACTGTGGATGCTGGGTATATGTGAGCAGTGCTTGCCTGTGTGTAGAGTTTGTGTGAAGAATATGAATGGCTATGTGACAGAGCTGCCCCTGACTGCGTCTGGCTACACGATACACGGTTATATGGCTACATGGCTGGGGAGTGTATGCACCACAGAGTGCTGCTGAGGGCTAGCTGCTGTGACTCCCAGCTTCAGTCATGTCAGGCAGCATATGTTGGCTGCCATGCAGTCTTGAGGCTGTTATTTCATTTAGTCTGGAAATACAGAGTTGGTCAGTTGAAAGTTATGTCTGAATGGTATGACTGTGGTAGCAGAGGGGCTACAAGTGTCTGGATCACGCGTGGGCATCACCATTTCGCGATTTGCTGTTCTTTTCTGCCCTTATTGTTTCTCTTTGAATACACTTCTTCCAGTGAAGAGAAATGGTTTAAGGAAAGGCCAGGCTACTTCAAACTGTTTTTAATACAGCTGAAATGTTTTTCATTCCCAGATACAAAATGCTCTTTGAAATGGTGGTTAGAGGCAACAAAAGAGTTATCAAGATTAGAGGACCTAATGTGATGCTTCAGAACTGTAGAATGTTGTACTACATTTTTTCAAAAAAAAAGAGAAGAAATGAGGAGGTTCTAAAAATATAGGTCAGCTTAAACCTCAATTAATTTCATTGCCATAACTAAGGTCTTGATAGACTTGTTATATTACACACCTGGAGTGGTTCTCAGCATCTCAAGATTAGAAATCAGGAAAGCCGTGCTGTACTTTCTCTGATGTACTTTTTCACCTTGGTAAGTGACATTCTGCCACTGTGTTTCTGTTCACTTTTCCCCATTTGCTTGTAGTGACTATTAATATTATTGAAACAGCACAATAGAGAACTCTTGACATGTGTTTTTTACAGCATAGCATCACAAAGATTTATTTGCAGGTTTTTGTGCTCTGGTAACGATGATATCAGTACAAGAATAAACCTTAAATTGCAGATCTGCTTTACAAAAAATTCAACTTTTAGAAGTTTTGACATTTGAAATCTCAATAAGCAGTGTTATTCTACTAGAACACTGGTGAGGGGTTTGTGCCATATTCTGACGTTGAAAAAATTTGAACTGTGCTTCTTTGGACTGTGACATAGAAATAGAGGTTTTCATTATTTGTGTAAATGTCAGCTTCCTCAGAATTTTGCAAAGTTATTAAAAAAACATGTTGGTGTTGCAAATTCTAGAACCTAATTGTGTAGAGGTTTTGTTGAGAGGTGCAAAGATTTTCGGTTATGTTGCTCTTGTGAGGAACATTGTGAAGGAAAAATATGTCATGAATTACCAATTTCTCTCTCAATTGTTCTAATCTTTATAGTTTTCCTAATCTTGATTTCGGTCTTTCAGAACTACTGCAAACCAAAAATTTAACGAAAACAACAAAGTATTTCCATTCTGTTATTATCTATTGTTCACCTCTGAATCCCATATACTACTTTAATTTACCTTGAGAAAAATTGGGAATTATGGTGTTTTGTATGTAGTGTTCTTTCATTTAGTGGGAAGTAATTTGGGGTTAATTACCGTATATCACATTATATATATATCCAACTATTTATTTGTTTTTTTGACCACTAATGCATAGTGAACACAAAACTTTAATGAAGTTATTTTTTTCATTTTTCTGTCTTTTCCCAGGTTTTAGTCAGTTTATGAAATGTTCTTGCATTAGCTTGTACTTCTCTGTATTTGATTTTATTTGCAGTTGTGAAAATCTCGACAGCTTTAGATGCAGGCTGTTAATAATAAATGTTACTCCTATGTATTTGTTCAGGAGTCATAGTTTCTTTCGTTATATTCATGTTTTTAGATGCTCAAAGCATTACATAGGTACTTATAAAATGTCATGGTCACAGAAAATATTATCTGATATTGAACATGATATACACAAATACGTCAAAGTTTTTTGTTTTACTATTAAAAAATTACTAGGACTATATATGCCTCTAGCAGCAATATGTAGCTAAACAAAGATAAGTAGCTTGGAAGCAATCTGAAGGGAATTGAGTAGTAAAACATCTGTTTGTAAGCTACTTATGTTGATATAGGGCATAGAAGTAAAAGTGTAAAATGTATCTGAGCTTATAGTGTTTCAGTACCATGAAACCTGATTCTACACAATTTATCTTCTGAACAACTATGCTGGGACAGGCCAGATGACTGACTTTGTTAGGCATTTTTTCTTGTTGTTTAAGAGACACAGGACAATATTTAGCAATCCAAGGAGCATTATGCAACAAACCTTCAGTTGCATTTGTGCCTATATCTTCCTGAGGTATCCTGAGCCACTGGAAGAGATCTTGATATAATTTAGACCTAGCAGCTTTCCAGAAATATAAGAGCCTCTTGGCCACACTGAAGACTTGGCCAGGTATATTCTATGTTGTCAATTTTTTTTTTAAAGACCATTTCAGCAAGTGCTACATTAGTGTAAAACAGAAAAAAAACAATCAACCAATCAAACAACCAACCAAAAAAACCAAGAAAAAGATAATTTCAGGACTTTCCAGTAAAAAGCAGATGATGTTTGCAGGCTTGCTATGTTATTATCCCTACCAAAGATCACATGGCTGAGCGGTGTTACTGGAGGGCTGCTGTCCAGAACCTGTGCCACATCTCTGTATATTTCACACTAGGGGAATTCTTCTGCTAAAATGCATCTTGAAAGTCCAGCTTCATTGCAAGTTTCTAAAGTATGTATATGGATAAGTATTCAGTTTTATATTTATCAGACCCTTAATAAGAAAAACATAATTCAATACCTTAAATTGCTTGGATGCACTAAGGTTACTTGGTCACAGACTGGATGGAGCAGTGCAAAATAGCAATGAAGCACTAAGAACTGTAAGAATTCATAGCCTCATGCTCTTAATTTCAACAGCTTCTCAAACAGTAGCCAGATATTTATTTGTACAAAAAACTGCCCACTGTATGCACAACATATGTGCTGTTCCTTAGCTTTTTTGTGCAAGTCAGAAAAAGACCTCTTGCATATCTGATTATTTTACTAATATTAGCTTTATCTGCAATTTGCACATTTGTGTCAAAGAAAGACATAAAACTTCATAGAAATACTGTTATAAAATAGGGAGAACAGAATCCTTTGGGAAGAGATGAGCTCAGATTTTTTCCTGTTATCTTTGTCACTGCCTGAAAGAAAGTATATAAAAAGCCCATGTGTATCTAGCAGCACTATAAGAAAGGAAGGAAGGAAGAGGAGGGAGAGAAAATTTGCTATAATCCTGTCAAGCCACAAAGCAGTCATCTGTTGTGTTAAATTATTGACAGTGTTCTCAGTTGTAGGTTTGTGTATTATCAATGTCATACACATGTAATCTGCGGAGTTAAAAGAAAAATAATTTTGATGATGGACATTTTACAACAATATGCTCGACTAGATATGGTCTAATTCCAGACCAGATGTGTCGCAGTGTGCAAAGTAGTCTTATCTCCATTGTGAATTTCCCAAATCTGGGGATTTTCTTTTTGAAACTCCTGCTTCAAGAAAAGACAAATCCAGATCCAAGTTGCAGGGTTCTCCTGCTGGTAGACAATTTTTCAAAACTGCTCTAGTGCTCAGCACCACAGCAGGCAAGAATCTTGTGCATTTTGGGGAAGTAACTCTGTGCCACAACAAAAATAATTTCTATCATTTCTATTTGCAAAGTAAAAAACCCATAGAGATGCTTATTTTTGGTATCATAAACGTAGCTCACAAACTGCAAACCTTCTGACCTCTGCTACTGAAGTAGAAATATCTTTTTTGCCTTAACATTTTGTCTTCCACTTAATTTATTAGCAAGCTGATTTCTGGCTGACATTTCATGAAAGTCTTTTTTCCAAGCTTAACAGGCTATCTCTGCTCAACCTGGTGTAGAATGCAGATTGTTGTTGTTGCCCAGCCCTAGTATATATAAAGTGAAATAATTTAATCATCAATCATCAAAATGGGGTGAATGTAACAAATTAAAGCTACAGAACCACATTCTTAGTTTTATTTCTATGTTTTTCTCCCACAGTTTTCCTAATAATTTATTTTGTGTCTATCAATATTGCGTTATCACATGGTTCTCTTCTGCTGATATTACCTCTTCAAGCATCCTTGATAATTTTTTCCTTTCAAGTGAATGGTTAATGTTTTATCAATGTAAAACAAAACAGCCAATGTATTAAAATTCTTTATTTTAGCTGTCATCTTTGTTTACAATATCTTTTTTAAGTTGCTACAGAATAAAATTTGCATAACTTCTGGTTGTTTTTCCCACACCCCATTTTGGAAAATAGTGATTTATTCTGCATTTCAGAATGACCTCAAATGAGCATACTCAGTTTTTGAACCAGAAGGGTAACTTCACATGGTGCATGGTGTTGTTATGGCAAACCAAATCACTGTATATGCTTAAATCATAATTAAGATGGCACCATTTGAGTAGCATTTCTTCAATTGCTATGCATCTAGAAGCAGAAATGAAAAAATGTTTTTGGCTATGTCTCTATTCTGTTGCGAGAATGAGCAATACTGATCACCTCTTGGTGAAGGAACAGAATATAGCTTTAAAGGGTCTTTTTTCATGTTTGAGGACACCTTGTCTCCAAACATCCTGGATAGGTCACTTAATGTCCATATCCTACTGACTTTGCTGTTCTTCCTCTTCTGATGGTTTTAATTGAAACATATGAAGCGTACATTCCCAAAGTGAGCTACTGGACCTATTTAAGTTGATGAAAATCTTTAACTGACTTTTGGTAGAGCCTAGTTTTCCCTTCTAATGTGTTTCTTTAATTTACAAGTTTTGGAAGTTTGAATATGAGATGACTTTATGATGGCAAAGTGCAATAATATATACAGACTGTGTGTAGATGCAGCATCAAAGCTATAAAAATTTAATGTAACTAATCAACATAAATTTATTTTTTTGAGACAGAAGGCTTATTTTGTCTTTAGCCCAGGAAATCACTAATTGGGTACTTAATTTCATACATGTGACTCTTCTATTGGCTTGGAATAACTCCTATACTTCGTCTTAAACACACAATCCACATTCTTAGGGATTTCAACTGTATGATGATAGTCCTGCCTTTATTGCTATGTGATTCTTCACTCACCTGTGCATGATCAATACCCGATACTTTTGTGAATATTGCACATGCTGAATGTATTGCATATATTTTGTGAATATTTAATAATTAATTTCCTCATTTTTTGTAGAGTTCATGAAAGATTTGTGCATACAAAAAGACTGCTTTAATAATAAGCAAAGTCTCTTTCTATGAATGTCTGATGCTTAGATCGTCATAGCTATATTCACTCTATTAGACACTAAACTTTAGTTTTTTGGATGATGAAATGATGAACAGTGAAAGGGGACAATGTTAAACTTACAAGTAAACAGTCTGGCGTAAGGATAACTGTTTTCTGATGGATTAACTCTACAAAAGGTTTAGGATTTCAGCATTGCAAAATCAGAATGATGCCATCGCGGTGAATGCTTTCTTTAGCTTACATTTCTTGGTTATAGCTTACCAAAATGTCACAATCCAATCAGTGAGAAATGCCTCTGCTCTAACTAAGGTGCAAACAAGACCACACGCTGAAATCAAAACCACAGAGTTTATATAACAATCAATGTGAGGTAGAAAGAAAGAATTAGAAAAGGCAGAGGGGAGAGAGAGAGCTATAAAGTAGAAGATAGTTGCCACCCGTGGATCCACCGGTGTCCCATTGGTCCTTCATCACCCTGGGCTTCTTGGTGGTGGAGTTCCCAAGGTCTTTCAAAACTCTTAACTATTTATACACTTCAGCAAACAAAGGAATTAATGCTCGTTGGCTACACAGTTCTCTTATTCTATTGGTTACGCGATTCCCTCACGTCTAATGATCATAAGTCCATATACTTAGTTTCTCTCTTCTTTTGAGTTGGTGGGTTTCTTGGGTTGGTGGGTTGTGAGTTGGTGCTCGCGATCTTCCCCTGCTAGAATCACCTTTTACCTAGATGGAGATGATTTCAGCACAGTTGCTGAGTTGGCTTTCCTTGTGGCCCATAAATTCTGCATTCTTTGTGGTCATTATAAGTGATAGATTCTTCTCCCCAAGCTCTGGTAACCTTCCCCCTGAGATAATGCTCAGACAATAGCACCACCTTCATCTTATCTCAAGGTCCTGCTGTAGTGGCTTAATTTACTGTCCAAGTTTCAGGTATCCACAGAGGCATATTCAGAGGGGCTTTGATGGTTATGGATGCCTTCCATCCCATAACTTGGGGGGGTCTTTGTTTGACTGGTGATACGTGTATGAGCAGTTGCTTCTTTATACTGTTTACCACAGAGTGATTATTTGTCTGGATGCATTGTCCAGGATGTATTATCCAGATATCACCTCCACCAGGCCTGGAGTTAGTGCCATCCTGTCTCTCCATTCTGTGTCTATCTCATGGAAGTCCTTCTCCTTAACAGTGGCTTTAACAGTGTTTGAGACAGGCAACTGTGCTCCTTAAGGCATTACACAAGATACCACCAAATGAAGTGCTGTTTGATTTCATATATTTTTGAGCTTCATAGGGTTTTGTCACAAAACGCATGAAATTAGGACTCTGTTTCTAAGTGGTTGCATTGACTGTTGAATGCCTTTGCCTCCTCAAGTTTAAGAGTCCAGTTTGGCAGTCTGACGGTGAACTGGGCTATAAGTATATATACAACTATATCTTTGTGTTTGTTATCTCCTGCCTCTAAAGTTGTACTTAGCTTCTGTAATTGGTGCTTTTATCCATGGATGTCAATGAGATTATAAAAGAGGTTACACTTACAGCTTGATGAAAGAAAAGATAGGCATTTGGTTTGAATTCATATCCAAGTGGGCAGCTATGCAGTTTGCTCCTAGTGTGTTTCTTTGTCATATATATCCTACAGTGTTCAGCAGGTTAATAATGAGTTTCAATCTATGGGAAACAATATATGTGATAGGCTATGCTACTGAAGTGATACAAATTTTCTTTGACTTCATTGAGTCTGAAATTTCTGGGCAAAAATGCATTTGTAATGCATGGATAGATGTTTCCATGTTAATGCCTTGCATGTCTTGTCATGCATTGACTTTGATGGGTTGCAGTTTCTGTTATTTACATGTCACTGAAAAATACGGTATTTTAAGACAAAGCTACACCTTTTAATTTGTTGGTGTTCAGTAGTAGGCAACTCACAGTAAAAAAGCATGTAACCGTATGAGTAAATCCCTTTCACAGCAAAAACACAGAAGAAAAATAAAACCACACCCATTAATCATATAATAATTCAGTCCAGGACATGGTGTCCTTTTCTTTCACCTGAAGGTTTAACTGCCGGAGAGAAAAAGAAGCAGTGGAGCTCTACAATGTTATCTGGATTAATTCTATGAACGAAATTATGAAGATAAGTAAAATGGTGCAGTTTGTCAAAGAAAAATGACAGGAATGATTAAACATAAGTACCACAATAAGTCTGTCCAGGTAGCTAGATTATTAAATACGGCTATTTTTTTTTAATGGAACTTGCGTAAAGCCTATATACTGATTGATTCAAAGTTGCATAACAAAGAAAATAGTAAAAATCAACATCGAGCAAAAATGAATGACGACATAAAAATGATAAGGCAGCCACGTTTGTTTGAAGATAAAATGTTGTAAAAGGTGCAAAAATCCATCACTCCTTTAAGAAGAAATAAAATACAGAGTGTTTTCTTTAGAAAATATAATACACAGCTGCTATAATTTCCAATGCATCATCTATCATAGGCATTTGTTGGTAACATATTATGAAGAGATTAAATTAAAAACTCCATTAGGTTTCAACATACTCTAGAAAATGGACAGCTTTGTTAAATATTATCCTAAAAGTACAAGTACTCAGGGCTTGCAGCATACATAATATAATCATGCCTCCAAATGTTTTGTGGCATGCTGAACCAAAATTTGTTTTGATAGAGTAGATGGTCTTATGTTTTGTTCGTACATTTTTATGGGAATGCAAACTCCTGAAAATGTATTTTTAATCTAACCAAGTATTAAAGTATTAAACCAATCTATATACCATACTATTTGAAAAATGGATGAAACAGATATATTTCTTAAAAAGATAATACTGCTATGTTAAGATTGCTTGTAATATTTAATTCAACAAAGCTCTTTCAGGGAAGACTAGTTACTGTTGTTGAAGAAATATATATGTTTACCATCTAATCTTAATGTTACCAAGTTGTTTCAGCATGACAGGTGACTGCATGTAAAAGCAAAGTGTTTAGAAACTTGAGTGAACAGTAAAGAAAGTATATTTTAACATATATCTGCTACTCTGTGTTTAGAGGCTGTGGCTTTTCTTCTTTAGAGATGGTTTGAAAACATTTTGGGTGGCATTTAAGACTGTGGAATATTATTTTAGTTCTGTACTTGCAAAATTTTTGGGAGGAGAGTTTGTTGAAATACATGTATCAACAGTTTTTGCAAGTTATCCTGAGTTTAGAGAAACTTGAAATATTTACTTGGGATTTGAAATTGTGAGGATTCCACAAAGAAACCCCAAAGTAATTGTAGTACGTAATGCCAGATACTTCCTATACTATCTTGTTGCTACAATCTAGAAGAGTCACTGTGCTTTCCTTGTTCAAAGAGAGGTTCTGTTTTTCTGGAAAAAAGATTCAGTATCTGGAAAATTTACAGAATATGACTGAGTGTTCATTGCTAGCAGTCAGTCCCCAAAATGACAAAATGGTTGGAAAGTAAGAAGTGTCAGAATAAAATGTGTTTGCCTGCACTGAATCGGTAGTGAGACATGTCCATGGTGATGACTCACCAGGACTATTTTAAGACAGTAGGGGGAGATTTTGAAATTATACCTTTGACTTCAGGAACGCTGAACCTCTACTATGTTTTTGAAAGATAAACTTCATTGTGTAGTCATTTGTAATAGGATACCTTCAGTAAATCTCCCTGAAAAGATTTCTCAAAATGATAAGATTTTGCAGCTGTATGAGGTTCTAACTAGAAAAATACAACCAGCAAGCAAATAAAAAAAAACACAATCAAAACCCCACAAAACCCCAATCAAACAAGAAACCTACATCCCACCAACAAAAAATTAAACCACCACCAAAAAGTCTCAAAAGAAACTGGCTCTGTCACAGCACCGTGCTGTGAATGTGAGGATTTTAAATAGCAAGGGTCAAATTAAGGCAAAAGTCTGATAGTATTGCAGTAAAAAGGAGCTTGGATAGATAATATTAAAAAACCACAGGTCTTAATTCCTAATAATTAAAAAGTAATTCTCAAGGATTCAGAATGTATTTCATAACTTTACAGTTTTTTCGTATTTTATCCTTTGCATGTGTTCTGTTCACCTTGGAAGTGAAAATGTGTTTGGTTTGGGGTTTTTGTTTCCTATATTCTAAGATACCTTCAGGAGAAGGCCAAGGAAATTTTTTTGCTACTTTTTCTTCTGTAGCATGATCTGTAGATTTTGATTGTGATGGTGACTGATAATTAGAAGCTCAGAAAAACAATTTCAATTCTAAAATACTTTTTTGGTTAACATTTTTACTCCTTTGACATTTACTTTAGCTGGCTGCATGGTTTTATGAACACCAGTACAGTTCATAATTGATTCAGTACACAGAGAGCTCTATTCAACACATTAATTTCTTTAACAGGTATATTTTACATTTATAGTTAAACTTCATTGCACTAAGTGTTTATTACTTAAAAATAGAATTCCTTTGAAAAGAATTCCAATAAAAATATCTAGTGTGCTTGATTATACATTTAGTTTGCAGTATGGAAGATATATTTTTAAAGATCTTTGAAAAATATTGGACGAAATTTTCTGTTGGCTTAAATTGGTAGTTTCATTTTCTAATCATGTCCTAGCATCCCACTCTCAGTGCATAGTAGAGTTATAGTGAAGGGAATCTATGTAATTTTGATAGGGGTTATCAAATCTCTGATTTCGAGAATGGTAACCTGGTATCTATTAGTTACAAAAATTGTGTTTTGTCACCTCAGAACCAAGTAATTTTCTGGTTCCGGACTTGTCATCTAAACCTGTAGGGTTTTAAAGAATAAAAATTTTATTCAATCCCCTGATGCTGTTAGAAAGGTGATGAACAATTTGGGAGGTAGGTATTTCTGAATTCCTTTTTCTATAAAATGATGACTAAGAGACAAAGCTAGCAAAATGGTTGAGTGAAAAAATAATGAATTCTTATCTTTCTAAGTGCTCTTAGAGGAATAAAAGTAGTTGATGAATGAAATGTCTTCTTTTATTTGCCAAAAGTAACTAAAATAAAGCACTGCTTCTTTCCAGCTAAGTAACCTGAAACAACTCACATTTGTGGACGTGTCAGCAAACAAGTTCCATTCTATTCCAATTTGTGTACTCCGGATGTCTAATTTGCAGTGGCTGGACATCAGCAGCAACAACCTGAAAGATCTTCCAGAAGACATAGACAGGTAGTTTATGTTTTAATTTAATGACAGGTTTAGGAACTCTTAAGTGAATTTAGAAAGTAATAAGCTTCCAAGGGACACTGTTGATGGAAAGTCACATTTGGAAATGTATCACATATTTTTGCATGTAAGTATTCCCCTCATTATTGATGGACAGAGTCCGAGAACAAAAACTAATTTTTCTAGCTCATTGATGGCAGTCAGTTAACTAAATATATTTTCTGCTTTCATAATAATTTGTCATTATATCTGGACATTTTTTTTTGGGAAGTTCACCAAGTATACTCTGCCCCAGTTCCAGCAAAGGGGACTCACTGAGTCACTTAAAGAGCCTGATAAACTTTGTTAGTAAAGAAGAAAAATATTGGTAAGATTCAAAAACCCTATTGACAATCCTCCCCCTCTACTCTGAAGTATACATGGATGTGTGCACATATATTCACTCTCCCAGTTTAGATAACCACTAGAACTAGTTTAAAAAAAATCATGCTGATCCTTTTAATGGGACTTGCTAGCCTGAGAAAACACGTTTCTTATCCCTGAGCTTATCTATTCACTCTGAAGTGCTGCAGTGACTTGGTTTACAAAACTTTACCTAGCCTTAAGTGAAAAAACCCAAATATACTAACTAAAGTTTATTAAAAAAAGATTCTGGATTATTTATTGATCTGGGAATAGAAATCCCTGAGGCAGAAGAAACTTCCCAGAAAACTCATTCAGTCTTAGCTTTCACAAGGCCTTTTTTGCTGGGCAGAAAGACTTTTCTGGGACGTTGTGTAACCACAGATTATTCTGACAGCAGCACTGAAGTCTTAACTTGCCGTAGTAATTCATGTGCTTTAGCTACAAACAACATAAACTTGCCATTTTTTCCCAAGGTATCTGACCAGAGATTCGACTGACTTCACAGAGTTTCTAAGAGGATATTTTTCTTTTATGGAAGGATATCCTCTCAACTTAAAGAACTTTTTTTCCCTGTAACCTATATTCCTGTAGCTTAAAATTATTCCCTTTCTACTTTTCATCTTCTCCATTTTGTACTGAGTTGCCAGATTTAATGCTAGAATATCATAATCAGACACCACAAAATAAGGTTTTCTTTGTTTGACATTGGGCTCATGTGCATTCAGAAGACTAGAAAACATCAGGATAACCCCCACATCAGTAAACTAATACTCTTATTCAGACTCATGATTTCAATGCCTACAGTGTCAAAGAACCTCAATGAATTATCATTGTCTGTAATACCATTACAATAGCCTGTGATTAATAAAGATGAGTCGACAGTAAACTGAAGCCTTACTTAATATTTTTCCCTGAATTCAAACAAACCACATGGGCCTGATAAGCATAGCCTGCAACAGTGTTTTAGGAATGGACCCTTCCAGTGAAATAAGACAAATTTGTTTCATCAATTTGCTATGCTTTTTGTCTTCTACCTAATCCAAGGAATAAAGGCACAGACACAAATTTCCATTGCAATAGGAAAAGCCAGGGGAAATAAAGCAAAAGTTCTTCCACAAAACACTGTCATGAAATTGATTTCATTCGGACAACTTGCAAGAGCCTTATGACCGGGAGCTGGTCCTTTTCTTGCTCTCCACAATACTAATTACCAGTGAAAAACAATAGATGGGGATGTACTCCCTACCACAGACATACTTAGTTCATAGAAACCAGCATATGGGCAAAGGTGTGAGCAGGTGACCTGTATTTTTCATTGGTTGCAGGATGCACATGGTAAGGCTTTATATCATGTTCTGCCAACATCTTCTGTGTGAAAGCACAGTAAATTTTGCAACCTTTTATCTTGAGCATGCTTCTGATTACTTGCCAGAGGTATGCTATTAATACTATAATGCTGAACCATTACTGGAGATTTCCATTAAAGTTGATGAAATTTTGTAAAAGTAGGGTTTGAGTGACTTTTTAAGAAGCCAAAGATGTTGCATGTAATTGCTCTTATTATACACAAGATTAAGTCAGTATTACTACCTTGAATAGATGCTCCTGTTTGAAATAAATATTTTAAGTCATCTCTATCTTTTACATCTTTACAGGTTAGATGAATTGCAGACACTTCTCCTACAGAAAAACAAGCTGACTTATCTTCCACGAGCTCTTGTCAATATGCCAAAGCTCAGTTTGCTAGTTGTCAGTGGTGATGACTTGGTTGAGATACCCACAGCCATCTGTGAGTCAACCACAGGTTTAAAGTAAGTAAAAGTCAGAGAGAAAAGGAAGTATTCTTAAGAAGATAAGGTAAGATACACCCAGGAGAAATGCTTTCACAAACATCAGTTGCTATAACTTCTGACCCAATTTGTATCAGAGTGGTAAAGGAGGCCCTGAAAAGATTGGAAATTACAGAGGGTCTGCAGTTTTATGATTTTCATCTACCCACATTGTGCATCTGTATGTCTAAACTGCTATTTCTGGGTAGACTGGGTCATAGTAGCTGGAGCATAGTAACTCTGGAGCTGCAAAATCATGCTTCAGAGTGGGACTAGTAGCCTGGAAGCTCAGTACTGACAAAAACTTCTTGCTGGGAGAAGGAGACATGGCTAGTAAAATGTTAAGTACGGTCACATGAGTTTAGTAGTTCTTTGCTGTGAAACACCACCTTACTGCTGCATGAAGGATAAGATTAAAAGGCCTTTTAGTCTGCAGTTACAGAGATTTTGCATTTCTGCAGGCAATGTTCATGTTTTTGATTATGGAACCATTTCAGACTCTGTACTGGGTCTGGCTCAGAGTGGAGCTAGCTCTGGATGGAATTAACTTTCCTTGTAGCCATCCTCTCTTAGAACTTTTCCTTGCACTGGTAGCTAGAAAGGTGTTTATAACACATCAGTGCTTTTAGCAATTGCCGAGCGGTGGTGGCACAGCATCAAGGCTGTCTCTCCAACCCTCCCCTGAGAAAACACCATAGGCTGAGGGTGAGCCAGAGGTTGGGAGGGGATACAGCCAGAAGAGTTGACCCCAGCTGACCAAAGGGATATTTCGTATCGTATGGTGTCATGCTCAGCAAATAAAGCTAAGAGAAAGGAGACGGGAGGTGGATTGTATTACTGAAGTTTTTGTCTTCCGAAGAAACCAACTACATATACTGAGTCTCTGCTTCCCAGGAAGTAGATAGACATTATCTTTTGAGAAGTAGAGAGTAATTTTTTTGCTTTGCTTTTCTTCTATGCATAGGTTTTACTTTTCTCATTAAGCTTATGTATAATTTTTTCATCTTCTATTCCCCCTTGTCTAGCTGAGGAGAGGGGCAGAGAGAGCTGCTTGGTGGGCACCTGGCCAGCCAAGGTCAGCTGATCACAAACTCACAACAATTCATGCGATTTTTAGAAAGCCATATGATTTGTTGGAACATCTGTTCTTTTGAAAGTAACAATTTTTAATTTTTTTTCCTTCTTAGAGTGAAAATCAGAGATTTTCAGAATGCTATGCACTCATTTACACATTATATAAGTTGTTTATGTAACCACCTAGTTTTTCACCTGCAAAGCGTAGCTTTAGGAATTTTGCAATTACAAAGTAATGCATGCCCTGTCATGTATTGTAAAAGAGAAGTAATGTAATAACAACCAAAAAATGGAGGTACATATTGTCAGCTAAGTGATACTGGCAAAATTCCAGACTGCTAGGCAATATTATTAGGATGAAGTTCATATTGCCCATTAACAGGTGGGAAATTACAGTGTAGTGTACACTTCTTTCAGAAGTTCCATAATAAAGAAATATACCAGTTGTTGCGAAGAATGATTTATGTAGGTATACGGAAAAAGAGAAATCTAATAATTTTTGTGTAGAAAGTGGATTATAGAGAAAGTTTCATTTGAAATCTGTATTTCTAATAATAGACGTATCTCAACAACCCCATAATGCAAAATTGAGGTAATGTTCTTCACATTTCTCCTTCTGACTCTGGTAGCAATTTCTAAAATGTCATTCATGATGGCCAGTGACGTTCAGCTGCCTGTACATACATTCTTGTGTTAATCTCTCTCTAGATTTGTAAGTCTCAAGGACAGTCCAGTTGAAACGATTGTCTGTGAAGACACTGAAGAAATTATAGAAAATGAACGTGAACGTGAGCAAGTTGAGAAAGAGTTTATGAAAGCATACATTGAAGACCTAAGGGAAAGGGGTATGTGTTAATTTGCAGTGAGCTTACCTCTGTCTTGGATATAAATGCAGACATACATTGTGAACACTCATTTTTAAGAGGACAAGCAATATACCTTTAAACTCTAATTGTCTTTTATGGTATTAAATAAGACTAATAGTGAAAATGCCAAATGTGTTTTGTTAAAAGTCTGGGCCCTAACTAAGATCCTTGATATTGAACAAATGTATAGAAAGTTAATTGTGTTTGCATATGCCTTAACCTTAATTGATCAATGAGGTACACAAAGATTATTCTCATTCCCTAGATTCACTTACTTCTCTTGGGATTAGTATTAGTGATTTTGAATTCCTGAACAAGTGCTTCTCCTCTTCAAAAAGAAACACAATGTATATATGAAAGGCTTTTTGTATTGGTAGAATATACTTTGACAATATTATCTGTTTCAAGGTACTAACTATTTAACCGCTGTACAATTATAGTAAAATACCTGCTTTTATCTTTATTACATAGCACCTGAAACTTTACATATTACTTCATTTTGCTACTGTGTTTTATATTCACCATCATTAAGAAACCATTGCTCTCTTGTGTGTTCTTTAATAAAATTTGTTAGAAAACAAGGTGAAAGTTTCCTGTGAGACAGAATACCCCATAGTTCATTTTAATTCCTTTAATAGTTTATGTGTAGAAAGGACTTTTTGTGGAATGAATCTTATGGTAGCTTTTCATTCCTTGCATTTAATTTAAGTGGTCTATATTTAATTTAAGCGGTCCTACAAAACCTGTTAAAAGAAATACAAAAGAAAGGCCTCAGGATGTGGCTTCAAGAGACTTGTCATGTTCTCGTGCTGGACTTTTGTTCCTTAACGTCTATAAGCTGTGCATATGAGTATTCATTCTGTCTACCTCTAAATTGAAGACTGATATAAAAGTGATAATGGTAACCAACAACGGTGGTTAAAATGGAGAGAAAAATAGAATGCAGGAAAAGCTAAGGTCATAATTTGGTATTAGAGACAGTCATAAAGTATGTAGTGATGGAGTTGTACTTACATTCTTATGAAATATTGAAGTCTGTCAAGCTGCCTGAAACCTGCCTTTGGCCCTATTGAGAACAGGCCAGCTTTATGCTCTTCTGGGGCAAAGCAGCTCAGAGATACACTTTTTTGCCTTCCTAGACAGAACTTACCTCCCTATTTTTTATGAGGAGTTTGGATCATGAATCACTTTTGTATTTCCTGCTTCTGAACTTTTGTGCTATAGATAATGCCAATACCTGCTTTTGAAAAACAGACTGGAGAAGGAATATCTTCTGTAAAATATGAACTAGCAGAATTTCTGAAAGATAGCACAGAGATCACTTGTAAAGCACCTTTGAAATAAGACCAAACCCAGGTGTTTCTAGCTAAGGGCTCCATTTATTTGTGCTGGATTACATAGCTAAAGTCTGAGATTTATTTCTTTTTTCTCTTTTCGCAGAGTCTGCTCCTTCCTACACCACGAAAGTAATGCTCAGTCTCCAGCTCTGAAGATTAAAAATCTCTAGATCTCTGCTGAATATCTGAATAACTTTTTTTATCCACCTGAATAAGTAAACACAGGAAAATATAGATGGCCAGAATGACATCAAAATCATATTGAATTATTTATTTGTTTCTGTAGTCTTTTCAACTGACTACAGACAAAACAAGGAGCAGTAGAACCTTCATAAGATGCTGCTTCACATTTTAAGTCAACATATTTATTTTCAAGTTCACAGCAACAGCCACTAATTTGCATGTAGATCTGCTGAAAGTAGATGTTCACTGTAACAAAGTATACTCAGGCATAGATGAAGAATGAAGACCTTGTATGTTATAGTTGAAACAGTGAAACACAAAACATGATTTTAAGAAGAGATTTGATTTTATAAAAGGGGATAGACTGATTTAGAAAATGAATGTTGTTTTCTTAAGACCAAATACACATTTAGTTATTTACAATATTCAAATGAGAACACACCCATAGTTTGCATTTACATTCTGTTCTGTAAGAAAATTGTCCTCCTTGGGATTTTGAGTTTAGATAAGTTTCAACAACTTTACATATAGAAACTGTAGCAGTTCTCCTGTTTTTTTCAAGCATATTATAAGCTTTTACCTGTTTGCAAATTCAAGTACCAATGCAATCTAAATTTCTGTGCTAAGCAGTCTCATAGTATAGTAGTGTACTAAGCAAGATTTTATGGCACTAAGCGGTGTCAGCTAATACTATCAGCAAAGTGATGATACAGGTCTTCTATTAATGGTTTCAGATCACAGGATTTTGTGGATATTTACTGGAATTTTCCAAGTTGTGTAAGAATGAATTTGCTGGTAAAACATTCTTTGCTTGCTATTTAATAGTCTGTTTATATACAATTATTTAAGTGTATATAGAGTAGAGTTTCAGAAACCTAGTTTTACATGTACTTTTCATTTAATAAAGCAACATTTTTAATCTAAACAGGCTTCAGACTTTGAGAATTTAGACTCACATTAGACTCAGTTTATAGAATTTAAATGGTCCTAAACTTATGAGTGCAGTTAGGTGAGACAATATTTCAATCTTTGTTTTTTGTTATAGATGAGTGATTTTCAGTTTTCTGCAGTAGAATGCCACTTAAGTAGTCATATTTAAAAAGTAAAGCAATGAAGGATGTGCTCCTCAGGCTTCCATATAGAAAAAAAATTATCTGTTTTCTTTTCAATATTCTAGCCTTCAATCTGTTAAAACAATTTTTAACTAGTTGGTGTGTTATTTAATCCACTTATACTCTTCTGCAGTTATATTACTATCAAAATGAAACTCACTCAAGTGGATTTCTAGGTGTTAATGCAGATTTTAAGCAAGTTCTGATCAAGGGGAAAGTTAAAAAAATAAGAACAATTGACATTGATTTGATGCAGAATAAGAGAAGACAATTTTTTTATTATTATGAAGAAATTGAAATAGGATAAAATAGTGTCAAAGTGGGCTTAGAGAAATTAGGCTATGTGAAACTACTCTACCAAACTTTCTTTTATTGAAATTATAAATTTAGTTGATTAAGTATCAATATTTATGTAATAAACTTCTGTAAGACATCTGTTCTGATATTGCTTGAAATTCTATTTCTAGAATTCTGTCATAGTCTAATATGATCCACTGAAAATTATAGGAATGGAAATCACAAAGTCTGTGTTTATAGAATGGAGTTGTAACTACAAAAAACGAGGGATGCAAACATAGTTAACAAAACAAAAGCGCCAGTGCAAATTCTACTATCAGCAGTATTGGATTTATAAACAGAAAGTACTTGAATAGGGAAGTCGTATTAGTACTTAGCATGGCTGTTAATATTACTCAAAAATATTTTGCTGTTCACAGACAAGATTTCTACAAATAATCTGGGGGACAGTCAGAAACAAAAAAATAGCATAAATAAAACCCATGCATTTTTAAGTTCATCGAACAGCATTGTTCACAAGTCCATTTTCTTGTCAATATTTATAAATGCAAGATCACTGTCTAGAAGCAGGATTTTTTAATGCAGCAGGCAAACATAAGGCAGAAGACTAAAACTTGAATTCACACATCTGAATTAGAAACAAAAGGTCTGTTTTTCCGTAAAAGTAACCATGGGATGACTTATAAAACACAAATTCTCAATCACCACCAATCTTTAAATTCAGGTTTACACTTTCCTAAAAAATATCTGTTAACAATTAAGTAATGGAAAATGCAAGGTCAGTAGCATAGAGGGGGTCCAAGTAGTGTTCTCCAACTTGACTTCAGACATCTGTGAATCCAATTTTTATGGAACCACAGTTTCCATTTCAATTGGAAGGAACATTCAAAGATCATCTATCCCAACCCCTCTCTCATACACAGGGACATCTTTCATTAGATCAGGTTTTTCAAAGCCCAGTCCAAGCTGATCATGAACACTTAGCATGATGGGACACCCACAACATTCAGTGACTCACCAATCTTGTCATAAAGAATTTCTTCTTTAGATCCAATCTAAAACTAAATCTACCCTATTTCAGTTTCAAATTGTTACCCTTTGTCCAGTCACTAAAAACCCCACTAAAAAGTCTTTATCCAACTTTCTCATAAGCCTATTTATATTGAATAGCTACAATAAGACCTTTCTTTTCCAGGCTGAACAACTTTAACTCTCTCAGCCTTTCCTTGAAGGAGAGGTGCTTCAGCTTTCTGATCATTTTTGTGGCTCTCCTCTGGATCTGCTCGAACAGGTCTTTATCTTTCCTGTGCTAAGAATGATGCAATACTTCAGGCAGAGTCACAGGAGAGAAGAGTAGAGACTCACCTCCCTTGATCTGCTGGCCTTGCTCCTTTTGTTGCAGGACAGGGCTGGTTTTCTGGGCTTCAAGAACACATAACCAGCTCATGGTCTATTTTTCATCCACTAGTATCCCCAAGTCCTCCACAGGGCTGAGAGCTTTTATTTCTAGCTCTTGTAGAACATTACTTCCTCAAATGTTATCCATAAATAAGATTATTTTTGTCACAGAATTTTTTAAGTACCTTTATTTAAGGGGAAGATGGTGTATAACGGTCTCAATTACACCTAAGACATGCATTGGGTAATGCCAGCTATTACTGAAAGTAGTAATTTCAGCATAATTCCATATGAGTTATACTTCTGTGTCCTTTACAGGAAAAATGCTGTAAGAACATACTTATCATATGTTATTAAATATAATTTTATTAGTGTCCTCCACCGCAGTAAAATACATGCATGGAAAAAGGCACCTCATTTTGAATTAGATCTAATTGTATTGCTTTTCTACTTAACCTGTTTTACTAGCAATTATAATTTAAACTATCATCTTTCACTAGAAAACAACACTATCAAAGAGAATGCTGTTATTGGCATGTTTAATACGTTTTCAATTTTTGAAAGTGAATACTTTTATGAATGACAGGAATTTTGTGTACAATGGCAATTTATGTTATTTACAAGCTTCTGATGTACTAATGTACTTAGATACCTTAAGGAAAACAATGTGGTTCTTCTTCTGCACTGCATTTTCTACAGCTGCCAAATACTACAGTTCCTGGAACTCAATACTTTGTTCTACTTTACAAATAGCTGCTATTTCAAAGCAGCAAGACTGGGAGGAATTGAAATGTGTCTTCTAGAATACTCACTGGCTCAATGTACAAAAGTAAAAAAGATAATCACATTTAATTTTGTTTCTTTCCCTTATTCTGTATTGTGGCCTTGTTTCTAAAGATAGCATATTACAAGCTAGGAAAAAAAATTCATAGGGATAGCAAGTAACCTCATATTTAATTAACGAATACCTAGGAATAACACAGTCTTGCATTAGTCTTGCGTAGTTTACAGTTAACACTAGACAATATTTTTTTTTCCCCCTTGAGCATTTATGCAACATCAGAACTGTTTTACTATGTTTATTTTCTGCAAAGGAAGCACCAAGAAAAATGAAAAATGTAATGATCTTTTCTTGATGATGTAGCCTCTAGGTCCTGGCTTGTGGAAGATTTCATAGAATCATAGAATGGCTTGGGTTGGAAGAGACCTTGTAGATCACGTAGTTTCACCTTCCCCTGCCATGGGTAGGGACAACTTCCACTTGACCTGGTTGCTAAAAGCCCTATCCAACCTGGCATTGAACACTTTTGGGGATGGACAGCCACAATTTCTCTGTTTCACTGGCTTGCCAATAAGTTCACACTCGGCTTGCCAATAAGTATTTGTGCCGGTTTGGCCAAAATCTAGTAATCTAGCCCCTGAGAGAAAACCAGGTTGCAACCACCCTTCCCCCCCCACAGGGTTCGGGAAAAAAGGAAATTTTTCCTCGAAGGAAAGTGAAAGAGATAAAAACTATTTATTTTAACAAACATACAGGAAAAGGA